>JANFOE010000434.1:12500-612500 GCA_025667525.1 Glebionis coronaria
CCGTCTGTGTCTGAAGTAGCGGCTCTAATAACTAATGATTTTGGAGAAGGTTATCCGAATAGAGATATCATTATAACTGACAGAGCAGGCATACCCTAACGAATTTCCAAATTACATCCCCAGTACATGGCATTACAATATCCTTTGTTGTTTCCATATGGAGAAGATGGTTTTCATAAGAAGATACCCGTATCCGTAAACAAAATACACTCCTCCGCTCACCTCCTCAACAGAACCATGATAGTGTCATAAACGCCTTTTTGTTCTGCGGTTAAAGAAGCGTACAGGCGTTCATACTCATTCTATAGCTTAACGGGATCATAATCAGTCTCATCATATATAAGACGATTTCCAAATGCAGTCATGTATCTGTCGTCTAGATAAGGCATCTCAGGCCAACTACGTAGGGAATAACCTCTGGATCGCATAAGTTCTTCTATATAGAACAAACATAGATTCTTCTTTTCTTCATCGCCGACAATCAAATCTGCAAAATAATAAAGTTTATCAAACAAAAATAATCATATGGAATCATTGCTTCAAATTTTAAATTACATGTTGTGTACTAAATACAGGAGCATACAAGTTTACATGGATCGTTCAAAAGCTCTCTCTTCTTGCGTTGCACATCCTCTGCCATCAAGTGCCATGTTTCTAACCAAACTTTCAAAGGTTTGGTGACTTCCTTTTGCGTCAGCAATGTAACAAACAACTCACGGATTTGATCAGAAGGTGCCCAATGTCCAGCGTCTTTAATACTCTCGACATACTCCTTGTCGTCCTCTAAAAGTCCAGCCGCATAGCAAGCTTCTTTGTATGTAGGATAAACAATCTTGTTAATTGTTTTTATCCCGTCATGGTCTATACAGCCTTTCGCACTATTTAACAGCATCCTACAATAGTAGGCGTCTCCTGTAGATATAGGTACATTATGAATTCTACCAATCGCTCTTCCTTTCTTCTAAAGGTCCATATTCTTTTGGATGTGTTCCATACAAATTTTGTTTGAAACTCAGCATAAGTAAGCTCTTGTGCAACCGGATAGAGTTCATTCATTTTTAACCAACCTTCAAGCATACTATGTCCAACAGTAGGCTTGTGAATGACTGTTTCAAGGTCCGAGTTTCGTCGTAAACTATTTGTTGGTCCCCTGGTAAGTGAAACGACAACCGCTCAACAGCAAGTTTTCGGTAATGAACCTCAAAACCAAATATTATCCACGCCGCCTCACACGTGGATAGATATCTACAATCTAAGTAAGCCTTGATTTCGTCTATAGGTTTTTCAACTTGTTCACCATCTTTCGTTGTACCCGGTTTATACAACTGTGCCGAGACCCTATCTGGTCCTTTGTTAATGTACTTAAACAAATACTTTATAGATCCGGTCTAACTGCACCACTCTACATTAATGTGACAATGATATCGTTTTAGAAGAGTGGCATTATACGGTATAACATAACCATTATGGAGCTGAACTCCTTTAGCAGCTTCCACATACCTACCGTTATCACGTCTTTTATATAAAGGGTACCCATCAGCGTCAACGGAGCTGCATTCGTAGAACTTGAATGGGAAACGTTTGCTACATTTACCGTCGACCATACAAACCTGTTTAGGCTCGTCCGCACCGCAAGGACCGTGCATCATAAAATTAGAAACCAATTTGTATTGTTCTGGATCTTCGTTTTTATACGTTATCTCCGCTGAAATGTATTTGTCAATTTGCTCAGCATTTGGCACCTTGTCGTCCCTATGCAAGAACAAACACAGATGCGCGTGAGGGAGACCTCTCTTTTGGAATTCTACCGTGTACACAACTATTAAAAGAAGAACAATACTCGTAGTTTAATACAAATTATGCTAATAACCAAATAAATGTTTCGTTATTAATAAATAGATTTAAGCTAATAGTTTGTTGTATTTACCTACTTGGGTACGCCCAAACAATCCCATATCTTTCACGTCCTTCACCAGCAGGTCAAGTTATTGTTTGAAAACTCTTGTTAGCACGTCCGGTCTGTCGAAAGATGTAAGGTTATTATCACGCATGAATCGTGCAACCTCTGGCCAGTTTGTATTACATGTTATGGCTATGAACAAATCCGGGCATCCGTACCATCTACATAATGCCATGGCGTCCATAAGTTCTGCTTCATGAACCTTGGACCACCGGTAAACGTAGAAGGCAAGGCTATCGGTTTCCCAAGAACTGTCAAGTCGGTATTCCCAAATGCAATGCTTTTACGGATGTTCGAGTATGTATCACAACTTAGTTTAGACTGATTGGACCGGTGGAAATACAAACGTTCAGTCTCCACTATTGTATAACCATCCACAAGAAACTGCTGAAACAAATGACCCCCAGGAATAAATAAATTTTCTTGATTCGGTCTGTCTTGTATTTGAAAAGCAAACCACTCACGCATACTAACATATTTTTGTTTTTCCTCTTCGTCTTTGTTCTCCTCTTCAGCCGGGTCCGGTATTCTTTGGACAAACTTTTTAATATAAGGCATTTCAAGATAATAACCATCTTGTCCACGCGGCATCAACAAAGGGTACTGCAAAGGAAGATACATCGGATGGAAAATGTTGATACGTTGGAAACCTTCTTTACGTTTTTCGATGACAATATCTCTTTGATTTACGCAAGCATCAAAGTCACCTACAATCAGTCCAGCAACCTCGTTGGCAGTTGGTAGATTGTAGTTCCGTCCATTTTTACCATGTTTGGCTACCAACTTTATTTTAATATTTTGCTCGGTGTCGTGATTGTAATTGTCACGCGCCCTTCTAAATGTTTTAACCAAATTACTCGAGGTGTCCAAAACATCTTTAACTTCACGAATTATGTTTCTGTCAATAGGATGTTTAGCGTTGGCAAGAGTGGACGATGTGTTAGAGCCGCTGCAATTTATACATAACATGTCAATAATATAAACTGTGTGGCAACTTTGGATTAAAACAATATCAAGAACATGCAAAAAGTGAAACGAATAAATTACCTTAACGCTTTTACTCTGTTATCTACCTCGTTCTCAATATCATAGGTATACAATTGTGCGAACTTGGCCGTCTCACCATTCTCGGGAAGCAAGCTCCCAATTTTATGATATGTTTGTCCGTGTAAGCGAAACATATAAGTTCCGCGTTCATTCTTATTTATTGAGTCGTCAACCGTCCCTCCCATGGAAGTAAAAGCAAACATACTGTTGTATGATCTGATGTTGTTTTTAAAATTTTGACTCTTTGCATCGTTGTTATTAAACAAATCAACCAACTTTTTTGGATCCGGAGGGGATTGTTTAATAAAAACTTTTCCCTTTTGACAACATATACTATAAGGTTTGTTGTTTGGATTATAGTTGCATGTTCTTGCTTCTTTCTCCCATACCAAAACATGACATTCCGTGCACTCATATATAGGGTCGCCGTCGTCGTAGTATTCTGGGCATGAACAAAAATAATAAGCAAAATATGAATAACAGAAAGTATTTTCAGTTTGACATTAAGTAGTAACGCTATGTTAAGACCTTTAGATATTCCAACGTATTTATCATATACTTTACTGACATTTCCATCGTCACCACCAAGATTAAATCGTACCGGAGTTTGAGGTATTCGCGACATCCGCTTATTTTTTTTGGCAACCTTGATGATTCACCGACTTCATATGTTGAGTTATTTGCTAATAGAGATTGCATGTTTTTTGTAACACCGGAATTAGAGTTACTTCTAACTGGTTGCCTAACACTTTGAGCGACAGGTGTTTCAAAAATAACTGAAAATTATTATATGTGACAATAAATCAGTTAATTGATAGTAAATAATAATTGAATAAACATATGGTAAGATTGAAATGTATAAAGTTGTTACCGTTTGTTACATCACTCAAGGGGGATTGTCGGACACGCATTGATGAACATGCACCTGATGGATCCTTGGTAATACCATACGCAGCAGGAGACGTAGTAGCATTCGCTGTCTTTCTTGGTCTACCTCGACCTATTTTGGGTTGTTGCATCGTTACTGAAACAAATATTCAATATGTTTATAAATGTATTTTTCTTTAAAAGATGTTTTAACTAATTTATACATGAAATGTATAAAGTTCTTACCATTCGTAACATCACTCAACTAAGATTATGGGACACGTGTTGATGAACCTTTTAAAACTTGTATACCGCGTGGCACCGGACTGTTTGCAGGGCTTATAAAACGATTAAAATTGATGTTGGTGCTGGTAAGTATTGGACTTTGGGACACTGCATACATATGATTCATAGATTAACTTTCCAAATATATTGTATATATTTTACAAACATATCAATAGTGTAATAAAATATATGTAACATTACTGGTTGAGTTTCCAGATGCTGGATTAGTAATAATATCATGCGACAAAGGAGGCGTAGTAACCTTTGGTGTTTTCCTTGGTCTACCTCCACCAACCACAGGTGTCACGATGTTTGTTTGTTTATCTTGCACATACACAACGCGTTTTTTTGGTGTCTTACCATTTTCATTAACACTATTTTTGCCATTATTTGTAACAGATTGCTGATTTAAACCTAACATAATATAACATAATTTATAATGAATCAAATGTAAAACATACTACATAGTCATGTTAACCTCCAAAAATTGTTACTAAGGTAAGTAAATAACACACATGATTGTGATTGATTAGTTTGAAGTAATGTTTGTCAAAACCGTGCAGGGTCATTCTGAATTAATGGTGATAGACTTGGCATGGAGGTTATATTTTGTATGAAATCTGAAACATGATAAATAAACAAAGATGTTATGCTTACTTTAAAAATACCAGTGTGCTAATAAAACTATATATGCCTTTTTAAGGTTACATACTTACAATTACCAAAGCAAGAAAATAGTTGCCAATTATTGCTTGCTTGTTGGGACATTGTATGCAGTGTTGAAGAACCTACTCATAAACAGATAATAAGTTTAGTCTAACCAATGGTCATGTAAGGAAACCTAAAGACAAATACACGACTAACAATAGTATGAACTAACCTGTATGTGATTAAGAAATTGTCAACCCTTTAATACCCCCAATTTACATTGCGTAGCGGAAAATACACAATTGGGTGTTATTTACAAAATTCATTTCACAACTCTTTAAATGACCCAAAAACAATATAGTTAAGAATAAATATGGAAATAATTTAAATCAATGTCTAAAACCTTCCATCCCAATTTAAATCAGTTTAAAATATATCAGAGTAGCGTACAGGTTCCCCTAGGATCTTAATCAAACAACAAACCTTTTACCAAAATATTTGACCATTTACTATAAGTTTACGACAATAAGGAAAGAAATCCGTTTTAGACCAAACTACTACAAAAGCAATTCCGCAATCCTTCTCCAGCAAGCTCCGCAACTCAACACTTCAAGTACCTGAAATACATGCTTAAAATCATCAACACAAAGGTTGAGCAAGTCTATAGATTTTACAAAACATAACTGAACACATCGTAAAAATCATTCACAATTGTTAATAGAATTGTGGCCATACAATCTATCAATCAGGTATAACATATTATAGCAGTAGTTATTGAATTGTATTAAGCTCATGACACCGACCCCTTAACTTAGTCACCCACGCCAAATGCCAGCACGACTAGAAAAATTACCAGTGCCCCTACTAGGCTATTAATTGCAAGAATACCAATTCTCATTCACGTAAAATTATCCTACCCAGCGGGTTACTCAGCGTAAAGCCCTGGTCTCAGATAGGGTTGTCAGCCCAATAGTACTATTATTAGAATAAGCGGCTATTCCCAACTCGCAACATCAAGTCAGAAGATAGTTAACGGCTCATGAATTTAGGGTCTTATGCAATTAGGTACTTATACAATTCATTTCATCAAAGGCAACATCGGGTCCAACAATTACTCATGACATGTGTTCATTTTACTTCAGATAGCATGTATCCCCCTCGCGGGTTTTAAAATCATTAAAACAAGTAGAAAGTGAGGCTATAGACTCACCTGAAGTAATAGCAGTAGTATGACGATCTTCGACGATAGTTGATGCCCGGTAAACACAAAAACCGCAACCTATCAAATAAGGCGCGTTCATCAATAATAAACTCGAGTAAAATCCATACTTAGTAATATCAAACTCAAAATTATAAAATCAAAACCAATCCAAAATAAAAATAATACAAGTGACCTTTTATTCCATTCTATATATTTATTCTTTTAGTTAACTCCTTCGATAAAAAATCTGTCGGTACACACCAAATGTACAAGCTCATTTACCCTACTTAAATACGTCAAATTTTTATGATACTTGATAGGTGTGAAAACACCCATCCTTTTACCACTTAAATCGGGCTAAAAACAAGACCAAAACACGTATTTAATATCATTTGTTTGGAATTATGCGTGGTTTTTGTGTTTATTGTGTTTTCAGAGTCGACCGGGTGAATATTGAAGAAAACATGGGATTGCACGGGTTTTATCGAAGAAAAGGGCTCAAGACGAAGTCTATTGTCCAAAAGGTGCAAAAGATTTGAAGTCATTGTGCCTATTTGAAGATTTATCGAAGAATAGAGCCAAAGATGGAAGATTCATTTATGTCGAAGAACTCGAGTCTATTAAATAAAAGATTATAAGACGAGTTGGAATTATTCACCGACACTTCTCAAATCCAAGTCGGAAACGTTTATTTAAAGACGCATGAAGACTTAAGAAGAAAGAAGAAAAAGAAGCCCAAATCAAAGCCCAATCAAAAGCCCATCAACACCATACACACGCCTATATAAAGCCTTCACCTCACAAATTTTCACACACTTAGTTTTTTAGCTAGTCTTTAGTTTTTTCATTTTTCTCTAGTTTCTAGAGAGAGAAAGTTCCATACTTTCTCTCACTAAACTTTTCCTTTGTTTTTCATCTTTTAATTTAAGCTTTCTTGTACTTTTGATTTCATTAATCTTAATCAAGTTTATGCTTTTAAGTTCTTCAAGCTTTTCTTACTTTTCTTGATTTGTCAAATTCCTTGATCCGATTGTTGAATTCTATACGGTTTGGATTTTGGATGTGTTCGTGAATAGAGTTTGATCTTTCTTGTGTCTTCTTAAGCTCTACGTGAATAAGCCATAAGCTCTCCATTCTTATCGGCTTATTGCTTGTTCAAGCTTATTGATTTCGGATTTCTTATAGTTTTAATCATTCACAAGTTTTGTTTATTAAGTTTAAAGTTTCTTGTTTTCAAAAGTGGTTAAATTTAAGTATTTTGAGTTATTTAAGTTTCGGATTATATAGCTTATTGTAAGTGCTTATTGAACTTTTTGAGTTTCCACCATTTTCGGAAAATAGTTGCCTTTATTCCATCGCAATACAAGGGTTTTAACACATTCCGATGGGTCTCCGTTGCTTGGTATCGTAATAACCCAAAAAGGGGTTTTACTTTGCGATAGGGTGTAAGTTCCCCTATTCCGATCTGGGATTGCGATCGCATATTGCGATCGCACATTCCGACGGGTTTAGGTCCATTTTCTAGTCGAAACTCTGGCCAATTTTTGTCTTCCATATTCCGATAGAACTAATATTCCGATCTGGGACATTCCGATAGCCTCATTCCGACAGCTTGAGTTTAGATTATTCCGATGGTGATTGTTAGAAACATTCCGATGAACTTTCACGGGAGATATTCCGATGGGTCATTTTAATTGAATTTCGATAGTAGTAATTTTCAACATTCCGACAAGAACAAGTTTTTAAGCATTAATTCAATTAAGTTTTCAAAGTAATTTTCTAATCTTTCCTTTACGTTTTCAAGCACTCAATTTTAACTTGTCAATTTAGTTAATCTTCCAAAGTTTAAGTTACTCAACGTCATTTACATTTAAGTGTTATTAGTTTAAAAATAGATAAACAAACCAACTCCTTTTTAGTAACCAAGAACAAATCATTCCACTTAAGGCCGAGATCAATTCGAGAGGATTCCGAGAGAAAATTGAACCTAGCAAAAACGAATATCAAATGGCGCCGCTGCCGGCTCTTCTCGTTAAGATCAAAAGTTTTTTGTGAGAACTTGGATTCTGGGATCCGTTCCCCGTGAACGTTACTTTTTCATAAAAATTTTCAAAAACAACTAAAAAATATAAAATTTTCAAAAATCCTAAAAAGTAGAAAACAATAAAAACCAAAAATATTTTTGCTTTGTTTTTCTTTGTTCGTTCTTTTGCAGGTGTATGCGCACTCGATCCACGTCTTATCAAGAGCCCGAGCCTCTCGATAACTTAGACATGGCTGGTGTACAAAACAACAATAACATACCACCTCCGAACAACAATAATAACAACAACAACCCGCCTTTCAACAACATGAATAATAACAACAACAATGAGCCCCTTCCGGATAATCGCCCGATGATTGAATTGCTGCAAGCTCATGTCGATGGCAACACGGATCCAATTGTTATACCACCAATTGCCGCCAACAATTTCGAGCTAAAGTCAGGCTTTATCCAGATGGTTTCCGCTCAGCCATTCTTGGGACGAACCATTGATGATCCACACGACCATATCAAGAGATTTCTTCAACTCACTAACACGGTCAAGTTCAATGGAGTTCCACAAGAAGTGATAAGGTTACAACTTTTTCCCTTTTCTTTAGAGGGACAAGCCCGGCATTGGCTTGCTAAGGAACCGCCACAGAGTATTCTCTCATGGACGGATTTGGAAACAAAGTTTATCAACTATTTTTTTCCACCCTCTCGTACTACCGCTTTGCGGAATGAGATTATAAACTTTGAACAAAAGTACGATGAGTCATTCAGTGAATCTTGGGATCGTTTTAAAGATCTTTTAAGAAAATGCCCACAACATGGTTTTACCAAAGTACACCAAATCAATACTTTTTACAATGGTTTAAGCATGAGTGACCAAGATTCACTGAATAGTGCCTCGGGGGGTAATTTATTGGCTAAGACTTCCAATGCTGCTTGGGACATCATTGAGAACAAATCTCGTGTGCAAACCAAGAGTGTTAGGACCAATGTTGCTAGTGCTAGCACTAATGACAGCGACAAGCGATTAGACAAAATCACCACGCTTCTTGAATCGCTTGTCACCCACACCGTCAGCAACAACAACAGCAACAACGCCAAAAACGCACAAGTGAACGCTGTCAGCCAACCTTGTGAGATATGCGGTGGTCCTCACTCTTACACAACTTGTACTGCCACCCAAGACTACCCTGCTGAGAATGTTAATGCAGCATATGGCACCTATACTCAACCTGCTTATCAAGCAAAACCTCAAGGTGACCGCAACCTGCTTAGCTACCGTTCCAACAACTATCTCTCACCACCTGGTTTTAATTCTAACAACCAAAACCAACAACAAAACCTCAACCGCCCTCCTCAACAACAACAAACTCGCACACCATACATCCCTCCTCATAAGCAGCAACAACCACAACAACGAAACACCCAAGTTTACCAGCAACCTGCTTATCAACCACCCGCATACACTGCTCCTTCCAACCAAACCCCCGCATCACATCAAGACATTGGAACCTACATGAGGACTAACGATGTGATCGTGGATAATCTCCAACAGGAAGTGTGCAACTTGAAAGCAGATCTGATGAAACAAGGGAATGATCTAAGAGCTGATATGAAGAACACTATGGATAGTCAAACGAATGACTTGAGGAACATGATGGCTAGTTTCTTCAATGGTAATCAACCCTCTTCTTCGGGTACTCTTCCGAGTAATACCGTTGCGAACCCAAGAGGGGAGATGAAAGCAATCACCACTCGCAGTGGTAAAGGTACCAAGGAACCCGAGCTTCCTATACCTCCACCGGTGATTGTAACAAAGGAGAACGAGTCACCTGCTCCTATCCCTCATCCTTCTCCTTCCCCAATTTCTCCACCTCTTCCTTCTACCCCTCCTCCACCCGTGGTTGTGAGTGATCCTATTCTTCCAAAGCCTTCCTCTTCTTCCAATATACCTTATCCATCTAGGTTGAGGAAAGAGAAGCTCAAAAGCAAGGACGATATTCAGGTTTCGAACTTCCTTAAAATGTTCAAACAATTGAATTTCAATATTTCCTTCGCTGAGGCTCTCGCTCACATGCCTAAATATGCTAAAATGTTTAAAGATCTTCTGAGCGACAAGGAAAATCTCCTCGATCTCGCCAACACCCAACTTAATGAGAACTGCTCTGCAGTGCTCTTAAGGAAATTGCCAATCAAGCTTGGTGATCCGGGTCGTTTTCTTATCCCTTGCAATTTCCCGGGAGTAGAGAATTACATGGCCCTAGCCGATCTAGGTGCCAGTATTAATCTCATGCCTCTAAGTGTTTGGAAGCAATTATCTCTCCCAGAGCTAGTCCCTACCAAAATGACTTTGGAATTAGCTAACCGTACGGTTGCTTATCCAGTGGGGATAGCCGAAGACGTAATTGTAGGAGTCGACAAATTCACCTTCCCTGCTGATTTTGTTGTCGTCGACTACGAGATGGACCCCCGTGTGCCACTCATTGTTGGACGTCCATTCTTGAGGACCGGTCGCACTCTCATTGATGTTGAAGCCGGTGAGCTTATCATGAGAGTGGGTGACGATAAAGTAGTCTTCAACATGGGAAAGTTATCTAAACAGCCTTCTTCTTACGAGAATGTTAATTGTATTGACGTTCTTGATGAGGCTTGTGAAGAACACTTCAAGGATGCTTGTAAAAACATTCCTACCTCTCTTCCCAATGTTGAGACCGTTTCCTCTATCGACTCATCACTATCTCTATTTGGAGAAAGTGATTTCCTTTGGAAAGATTTGGAAGCCACCTTGGAAGATATGAAGCAAGACAATGACGATTCTACTGCCACTTGGGATGACGATCTCAGTTTCATTGCAAACCTCCTCAGAGAATACAATCCTTCCCCTCCATCTCCCACTGTTATTGCTATCGAGACTCCGACTTCGAATACGCCTCCCGTCGACAATCCTCCGGATTTGGAACTTAAGGAGTTGCCACCCCATCTTGAGTATGTATTCCTCGAAGAAGAGAAGAAGTCGCCAGTCATCATTGCTAAGGATTTGAAGGATGAAGAGAAAGCCCGACTTGTCGCTGTATTGAAAGATCATAAGAAGGCTATTGCTTGGAAGATTTCGGATATTCGTGGAATTGATCCTCACTTCTGCACACACAAAATTCTCATGGAGGACGACTTCAAGCCTACTATTCAAAGCCAACGAAGGGTGAATCCAAAAATACATGAAGTCATCAAAACAGAGGTTCTCAAACTTCTTGATGCGGGTATGATTTACCCTATTTCGGATTCACCATGGGTTAGTCCAATCCATTGTGTGCCCAAGAAGGGCGGAATAACCGTTGTTCCCAATGAACATAACGAGTTGATTCCCACTCGTCTCGTTACTGGGTGGAGAGTTTGTATAGACTACCGCAAACTCAATGATGCCACGAGAAAGGATCATTTCCCTCTACCTTTTATGGACCAAATGCTTGAACGATTAGCCGGTAATGAATATTACTGCTTTCTTGATGGTTTCTCGGGTTATTTCCAAATACCCATCGATCCCCAAGATCAAGAGAAGACTACATTCACTTGTCCCTACGGCACTTTCGCTTACAAAAGAATGCCTTTTGGCTTATGTAATGCGCCCGGGACTTTCCAAAGGTGCATGTTAGCTATCTTCCATGACATGGTTGAACAAACCATGGAAGTCTTCATGGATGATTTCTCGGTCTTCGGGGATTCCTTCTCATCTTGCCTTGCCAATTTAGAACGTATGCTACAGCGGTGCGAAGACACTCGCCTTGTTCTGAATTGGGAAAAATGCCATTTTATGGTAAAAGAAGGCATCGTCCTAGGACACAAGATCTCGAAAGCCGGTCTTGAAGTAGACCGTGCTAAAGTCGATGTTATCGCCAAGTTGCCTCCACCTTCTACCGTGAAGGGTGTGAGAAGTTTTCTGGGTCATGCGGGCTTCTACCGTCGATTCATCAAAGATTTTTCTCAAATCTCTCGCCCGATGACCCACCTCTTGGAAAAAGATACTCCTTTTATCTTTTCCAAAGAGTGCCTTGAAGCCTTTGACTCGCTTAAGGATAAGCTTACTAAGGCACCCGTCTTGGTCACCCCCAATTGGGAGCTGCCTTTTGAGTTAATGTGCGATGCTAGTGATTTTGCTATTGGAGCGGTTCTTGGACAAAGAGTGAACAAACACTTCCAACCGATCCATTACGCTAGCAAGACAATGACAGGGGCACAATTGCATTATACGACAACCGAAAAAGAGCTTTTAGCTGTTGTCTATGCTTTTGAAAAATTCCGCCCCTATCTTGTCCTTTCTACCACCATTGTGTACACCGATCATTCCGCGCTGAAGTACTTGTTGACAAAGCAAGATTCCAAACCAAGACTTCTTCGCTGGGTTTTGCTGCTCCAGGAATTTAAAATCGAAATTCGCGATAAAAAAGGAGCAGAAAACCTAGCCGCGGATCATCTCAGTAGACTTGAGGATCCTTACCAAGGGGATCATCCGAACAAAGAAATCAATGATTCTTTTCCCCTGGAGACCTTAATGTCTATCAACTCAACTGCTGACGAAACCCCGTGGTTTGCAGACATTGCAAACTACTTAGCGGGTGGAATCCTCGTTGACGGGTTAACATCCCAGCAAAAGAAGAAGTTCTTCAAAGACATAAAGACTTACTTCTGGGATGACCCGTATCTTTTCAAACAATGTGCTGACTTGATTATTCGCCGATGTGTTGATGGACCGGCAGCTTTCGAAATCCTTGATGCTTGCCACAAAGGACCCACTGGTGGTCACTTTGGTCCCAACTACACCGCTAAAAAAGTGTTTGATTCTGGATTTTATTGGCCCTCCATTTATCGTGACGCTCACGATATGGTTAAAAAATGTGATGCTTGCCAGAAACAAGGCACGATCACACATAAAGACGAGATGCCTCAGAATTTCATTCAAGAGTGTGAAATCTTTGATGTTTGGGGTATCGACTTTATGGGGCCATTCCCTTCATCTAAAGGAAACAAATACATCCTTGTTGCCGTTGACTACGTCTCCAAGTGGGTTGAAGCCAAAGCTTTACCTACTAATGATGCAAGGGTGGTTTGTAACTTTTTGAAATCGCTGTTCGCTCGATTCGGTGTGCCTCGCGCCATTATTAGTGATCGTGGGACTCATTTCTGCAATGATCAATTTGCTAGAGTCATGGCTAAGTACGGTGTAAATCATCGTCTTTCCACAGCCTACCACCCACAAACTAATGGCCAGGCTGAAATATCCAACCGAGGACTTAAGCGAATTTTGGAAAGAACCGTGGGAGAGCATCGTGCCGCATGGGCTGATAAACTCGATGATGCTTTGTGGGCTTTCCGTAATGCTTACAAGACCCCGATCGGCTGTACACCTTATCGTCTTGTGTACGGGAAAGCATGCCACCTTCCCATCGAGCTGGAGCATAAGGCGCACTGGGCCTTGAAGTGGGCTAACTTCGACATCAACAAAGCCGGTGATCATCGTAAGATTCAACTCAACGAGCTCAATGAACTAAGGAATGAAGCTTATGAGAACTCGCTGATCTACAAAGAGAAGACGAAGATCCTCCATGACGCAAAAATCAAGAACCGAGAGTTCCATGTTGGTGATCAAGTCTTACTTTTCAACTCTCGGTTGAAGATCTTCTCTGGCAAGTTGAAGAGCCGCTGGTCTGGTCCATTCACCGTCGCCAACGTCTTTCCGTATGGGACCATTGAGCTTTCTCAGCCAAATGGGCCCAATTTCAAGGTGAATGGCCAGCGTCTGAAGCTGTACTTTGGTGAGGACATCTCTCAGGAGATGATTCCATCCCTCACCACGTTCCCCATGAACTAATTTTGGGTCAAGTCAGGCTCGTGACTCGGTCATCAAAAACAAGCGCTCCTCGGGAGGCAACCCGAGTATCTATCCTTTTACGTTTTAACCTCCTAAGTGTAGGGGGCCTGCATAGGTGTTTGTATTTGTGTGGTGATGTGATTACAGGGATAAGTGCACTCTTGGAATCTTTGAAGAACCGTGCTCTCGTGTTTATCCGAAACCCGGTTCTATCTCTCAACTATCGTGATTCAATTTTCTTCATACTCACATTTGAACTTGATCACTTTAGTCATCTCTTCCTTAACTTGAGTTAACCAACGTGCACAATGTCATAAGTGTAGGGGAGACTTTTTCAACATGCTTAAACATTGAGGACAATGTTTATCTTAAGTGTAGGGGGGACTTCTATCGAAGTTTTAAGTGGACTTTTCCATGAAAATGCCTTCATTTAACCGGAAAATCATCTTTTTCAACATTTTTCAAATTTTTAATTAACTTTGGCCATTTAGTCGTAATTTTTAATTTTTTATCATTGCTTTCATATGTATATATCCCGCAATAAAGTCAAAAATATTAATAAGTGGTGTAGCTAGTTTAGAAATCTTTGACATATTAGGCCCGTTGCGTTTATTTTGACTCAACCCGAATAGACTTATCCAAGTTTATTCTAGCTAGTATCCTTAACCATGTAGACCTAAATTGGTTTATTAGGCTAAGTGTCCACGAGTCTCATTACTTGAGATTTTAAATTGTGGAGGACGAGAAATGATAGAGTCAATTATAAGTCGGTGTTCTTGCGCAAGCTCACTTGGTGTGGTTATTTGCCTATTCTCCCATCACTTGCTAATAATTTATCTGCAATAAGTAAAGTCTTACGATTTGAAAAGTTACTTAGCTTCTAGCCCAAGATCGTTTAAAAGTTGCTCGGTAATGATAAGAGTTCATAGCCAAGGCATAACTTATGAAGCGGGGCGCGAAGATTGGCGAGTCCGAAAAGGCCCTAACAAGGCATGAGGATTCAATTTTATTGCTGAAGATCCAAGGTGATGTGAAAAGCATTATTCCCAAAATCAATATGAAGGATCAAGACTCACGACGAAAAGCAATCAACTCCCATAAAGATCATGGAGAAGTCTATCCGAAAAGACCCTAACAAGGTATGAGGGTAAATAGATCCAAGTCCGAAAAGGAGGCGGATCGTTGTATCTCAAAATCCCAATTAGAGATTGAAGAAATAATCATGAAGTCGTGGTCAACAAAGTTGGAGTACCCCTCAAAAGTCTCCAAGTGAAGAAACTCTATTAACGATGAGAAGACCATTATCTCGAGAACGTCTCTCAAGATATGAAGTATGAAGTACATGCCAAAAATCGGCCCGAGAAAGGTCTCAAATCGCGAACCAAGTTATGCCAAGATATGAACTTTTTGATATCCCGAGAAGCAGTTTTAAAAGATTTTGTCCTTTAGCTAACTATTGATCAAATCGTCCTACTTTGCTTTCAGCCCTAATAAACTATCGAAATAAGTCCAAAAATGCATCTTCATGATCATTCTAAGACAAAAATAAAATATAAGAGATACACCTAGGAATAAGGGAGTTTAAGCATTTAATTAAGCCATGTGTGTGAGTGTTTGAATTACTAACTTATAATAACAATGATCTCGTTTTTAAGCTTAGTTTGGGGAACGTGAAACTTGAGGGTGACAAATCTTCGCAGCACCGAAGCCCTAATGTAAGTCCTCGATCTCTTTCCAAGTTATTACCACATAAGTTATTTTCTATTCTCTTGTTTACATTAAACTTTTAATTTCTTAGTACTTTAAATTTTTGTTTAGTAAATACTTTAATAAGGCCAAGGTTAATTGATAATGAGAAAAGTGTAATTGTGCTTTGTCACTAAGCATTGCATGAGGGCATGGCAATGGTTAAGTGTAGGGGATTTGATAGGTGTGAAAACACCCATCCTTTTACCACTTAAATCGGGCTAAAAACAAGACCAAAACACGTATTTAATATCATTTGTTTGGAATTATGCGTGGTTTTTGTGTTTATTGTGTTTTCAGAGTCGACCGGGTGAATATTGAAGAAAACATGGGATTGCACGGGTTTTATCGAAGAAAAGGGCTCAAGACGAAGTCTATTGTCCAAAAGGTGCAAAAGATTTGAAGTCATTGTGCCTATTTGAAGATTTATCGAAGAATAGAGCCAAAGATGGAAGATTCATTTATGTCGAAGAACTCGAGTCTATTAAATAAAAGATTATAAGACGAGTTGGAATTATTCACCGACACTTCTCAAATCCAAGTCGGAAACGTTTATTTAAAGACGCATGAAGACTTAAGAAGAAAGAAGAAAAAGAAGCCCAAATCAAAGCCCAATCAAAAGCCCATCAACACCATACACACGCCTATATAAAGCCTTCACCTCACAAATTTTCACACACTTAGTTTTTTAGCTAGTCTTTAGTTTTTTCATTTTTCTCTAGTTTCTAGAGAGAGAAAGTTCCATACTTTCTCTCACTAAACTTTTCCTTTGTTTTTCATCTTTTAATTTAAGCTTTCTTGTACTTTTGATTTCATTAATCTTAATCAAGTTTATGCTTTTAAGTTCTTCAAGCTTTTCTTACTTTTCTTGATTTGTCAAATTCCTTGATCCGATTGTTGAATTCTATACGGTTTGGATTTTGGATGTGTTCGTGAATAGAGTTTGATCTTTCTTGTGTCTTCTTAAGCTCTACGTGAATAAGCCATAAGCTCTCCATGCTTATCGGCTTATTGCTTGTTCAAGCTTATTGATTTCGGATTTCTTATAGTTTTAATCATTCACAAGTTTTGTTTATTAAGTTTAAAGTTTCTTGTTTTCAAAAGTGGTTAAATTTAAGTATTTTGAGTTATTTAAGTTTCGGATTATATAGCTTATTGTAAGTGCTTATTGAACTTTTTGAGTTTCCACCATTTTCGGAAAATAGCTGCCTTTATTCCATCGCAATACAAGGGTTTTAACACATTCCGATGGGTCTCCGTTGCTTGGTATCGCAATAACCCAAAAAGGGGTTTTACTTTGCGATAGGGTGTAAGTTCCCCTATTCCGATCTGGGATTGCGATCGCATATTGCGATCGCACATTCCGACGGGTTTAGGTCCATTTTCTAGTCGAAACTCTGGCCAATTTTTGTCTTCCATATTCCGATAGAACTAATATTCCGATCTGGGACATTCCGATAGCCTCATTCCGACAGCTTGAGTTTAGATTATTCCGATGGTGATTGTTAGAAACATTCCGATGAACTTTCACGGGAGATATTCCGATGGGTCATTTTAATTGCATTCCGATAGTAGTAATTTTCAACATTCCGACAAGAACAAGTTTTTAAGCATTAATTCAATTAAGTTTTCAAAGTAATTTTCTAATCTTTCCTTTACGTTTTCAAGCACTCAATTTTAACTTGTCAATTTAGTTAATCTTCCAAAGTTTAAGTTACTCAACGTCATTTAAATTTAAGTGTTATTAGTTTAAAAATAGATAAACAAACCAACTCCTTTTTAGTAACCAAGAACAAATCATTCCACTTAAGGCCGAGATCAATTCGAGAGGATTCCGAGAGAAAATTGAACCTAGCAAAAACGAATATCAATACTAATCAGAAACTTCACTTACTATATATAGAAAGCCCTGTTAAAAACTCATCAAAAGATTTTACATTTAAAGTTCCCTGCCCGACACATCTTTGAACTACAAAAACCGGACAGTTTTACGTCAACAACACTTATAGTCTTTTAACACATTTATTTTTCCCCGTTTATGAAACCGACACTCTACTTTGAAAATAACTCGAAATTCACATACTTAACCTTGAAAATCAGTCCATGACATATTTAAAAATCCATTTTATAGTCCCCGAGATTCGATCCAAATATCGACAACAATTATATATTGTGTCGGTACTCGTCTCCCGGTACACGAAATAATCAAACTAACGTAACTTTTCGATCGTTTGGAGCTAGAAGTCCTACCTTATACCAAAACGAAGGTAAAAACATCCTCTACAACAATATCTATTTAGTTCATCTCAAACTCAAACTCGTATTTTCAGAAAATTAAATTTAATAATCTGCTATAAAATATATTTTTAAATATCACTTAAAATTAATTTTTCACCATATTTTAACCCCATTTTTACCACTATAATCATTCTTACACTACTAGTTTATATCATAACACACTAAATCATCTTAGATGATTAATTCATAAAAACCCAACTCAAAAATTATAACATGCAATCATAAAAACATATATATATATAAGCATAAACACCTACATACAACAACAATTTAAGATCAAAACACATGATTTTCATCCAAAAATGGGTTTTTCAAAAATGTTCATGCATGTAGCTAAATTTTATACCAATGGATAGAGAATGAAGAGATTAAGATGGGTCTTTGATTGCTTTTTAAAGATTCAAGCTAAATTTTGAAAAATCAAGGGTGTTTGGTGGTTGTGGGTTGACGGAAAAGAGAGGAGAGGAGGAGGGAGAGAGAATTTTGGAGTTAGTGGAATGTTGTATGTGTTTGTGTGTTAATTTTCCATTTTATATGGGAAATGTTTAGGGTAGTTTTTGCCAATTGTGATTCTTTTGGACCAAAGTGCAAATACTTTGTTAAAAAGCAGGAAATGACTATTAGTCACTTTTGAAAATTTTTACGGGTCTTGGGTTTCATAAAAATGCTTCTCAAAACTTAAAACGCACACAAAATATGATATTATATAGTCCCGGCACGACTTAATACGACATTAAAATAAAAACATCAAAATATTAAACATCGACATGTTTAAAATAAAATATAAAATTTCTCGGGCATCCGTCGATATCGTCATCACTAATAATCCTCGCAACTCGTCAAAACGTAAAAATAAAATTTCAACATCATCCAAATCAAATTACCAATCGTCATAATAATCAACCTCGTCAAAAATTTCAAAAATATACGTAAAAATATAATTAAATAATGACCACGGTTTTTGGGTTGTTACAAACCCTGTTTGCCTAACTTGAGGAACATTACCCAATGATGGTGATAATTGAGTTACAAATGTGTTCCTATTTATTCCCAAATCTGTTACTTCATTTAATTGCAAGAGGTTTGTATGTCATTCTTTGGTTAAACAAACGTCACTTGTGTATTAACATAACTAAAAGTTAAATACTTTACACAACAGACAGGTTAACTTCTAGTTACTAACGTTTGATAAAGGAAGCCTTGTTTGTTTCCCAGTATGCGTAGAAGAACCTATTACCGTTCAAACCAAATAATTAGAATGCATATTTTTTCATACATCTGTAAATCATTCTAACAGTTTCATAAACCTGTGATATTGATTTGTCCTGTGAGAGCAGTGTTGTATTTTGGAACACCTCCATCAAGTGGATCATCTAATAACATAAGAACAAACACATCAATATCTTGATTAACACGCAAAAAACGAATAAATTATTTAATGTGAATAACCAACTTACAATTGAGTATTTCAGTAAGTGATACTCTTCTTTTTGGAGTCGGTGTACTTTTTTCTGATGTAGGAACAACTTGATTTGAATGTTGACGACTCATGTTGACATTGAAATAAGAGTTTTCATTTGAATTTTGATTCACAACAACTTTCTTTTTACGCTTTCTTGATTCTATTTGATAATTATCGTCCATGTTAATGGATTAGTACAGACGTGGATAAATGTTTTGTGTTTATGAATCTATGTACTTGCATAAAACATTGAACAAACAATATTTATAAATGTTATATTTTAATATGCATGATTTTAGGGATTCTTATTTAATACTCATAAATCTGATGATTTATTTGCAGAAGTCACATTTATAGTAATTAGTAAAAATATTGTAACTGAAAATGACACAATTAATAATACATCAACACCAATTTTAATTCAAATCAAATACAATTAATGAGAGATTTCATTAACAAATATGAAAACATTAAATTTAATAATAAAAAACATAAGACAAACATTTTTGATAACCATAGTTCCACCATGTATGTTTAATCATCACTGAAGCAGTTGATGTCAACATAGAAGTCATCGTCTAACTCAAGTCCCATTGCACGAAATTCCTGAATCATGGCATCGACCTTAAGAAACCACGCACTCACGCAGTTCAAGACCTCTTGGCAATCATTATGATCCCAACATTCAGTTTTAGCCAGTCAACCATAACAGAGGTGTCCACATCAGCTGTAAACAAAAACAAAATTGTGACGATCAACATACACACTGGTTATACAAAACTATAACGAAACTATAACGAAACTATTTAGAATTGTGACTATACCAATTCTGATGGGTTCAACTTTTTCTAAGACAAAAAAAAGGAATGAAATCGCATCATCAACCTTTTGTTTTATTTTTTGTGCGTGTTGTTCAGCCACACCAATGTTTGTACTGCCATTGACATCACCTTGCTCATCCTTCTATTTCTGTTGTGGTTCTTCATTTGGTTCGTCAGTTATTGGTTTGGATGAATCATGAATGATTTCAGGTTTCAAATTAGCCATGATTATTATATGTTATGATTTGGAGGTTTATGAAATTAGTGAATGAATATAGAATGAGATTTAGGGTTTCATAGACGAATAGGTTTGTTTTTTTTTTGTTATACGGGATTAACAAAGGTTCAATATATAAGAGTGTTTAGGCCCTTTATTTACACTTTTAGTCATGCAAAAAATACAAATGTCATGAATGAGTCAATTATAATGACTCTTTAAGGTAAATAAATGTTACACAACATATAATTAAATGATTAACAAAAATGATAATTAAAAATGTTTATTTATAGCTTAATAGGTTAAAAAAACATAAACGAAAAAAAATGAGCACCAAAACATAAAAATAAAACGTATACTTATTTAACGAAAAACCGTACTAAACCTGTTTTTGCAATATTTCAATTATCGTCATCTTCATCGTCCGTACTATCATTATCGGGATTATACTCATCATCACTTGCATCGTTACCCGCAGGTTTGTAATCTTCGTCATCCGAAACATCGTTATCTGGATCATATTCTTCATCAGTATCATCCTTTGTTGCACCTTCGTCATCAATAAATTCTACATCATCAGTAGTCTTCTCTGGAGACTCTTCAGTAACATCATCTGAATCTTCTAAATCAATGCCATTTTCTTCATCAGTTGCTTCATAAAGGGCTTCGTTAACAACACCTTGTGTCATGTTGATACCAGTGTCATTTTTAGAAATTTCCTCATCCATGGTTTCGTCCATAAGATGTTAAAATTGAGTATATTGAAGTTCGTTTTCTCTCGATTCTTGACAAATTGAAAGTCCTAAAAATCTCAAGTCTTTAATTGTTCTTGGTTGATAGGATATTTGGATATTCTATGTCTAATTCAATCAACGCGTAAAAAGGATGAAAAATATTAAGCTATGTATCCGTAAAACACTTAGCAATTACCAAATAGTATTCACAAAAGTTCAAAATGTAAAAACATGAAAGTAAAGTACTTGAAATGTAAAGTAATTGAAAGTACAAAGCTTGAAATGTAAAGTTTAGAAAGTAAAAGGACCTAAAAAAATGTAAATTCCAACAAACTTGTAACAACTTTTAACAAACTTCACAAACTACCTAACCAATTTTAGCAAAGATTGAAAGTTTAAGGGGTGTAAACTTGCAAAACCTAAAAACTTGTAAAGATTAGCAACAGATTAACTCTTTTAAGAACTAATGCAATTTATTGGAATTCTTTAACAAAAATGGGCTCACAAGTTCAATAAGCTGGTTGAAGCTCGTTACTAGACTAAATAAGCTCTAACTTGTTTCAAAATGCTTAAAATTGAATTTTAGCTAGACTTGGATGAGGAAACAGCTTAAAAACAAGGAGAACTCAAACTTTAAGCTAACTGAAAAGCCAGACATCCACATCTTGATTTTAATGCTCAAACTTGTTAAACAGCTCAATAGGAGTATGAAATGTCTTTCCTTCTTAAAAACGATTCACTAAATAAGCTGGAAAATGAAATTAAGCTAGAAAGTGCTTATTTGACCAACTTTGACCAAAAATATGAAAAAGCTGAAAAGTTCAAAAAATACTCAGGAATGTATTAGACAATATATGTGAAAGAAAACTACAACATTTATGAAGTAGAAATGGCTATCCAAGAAAATAGTCAAGCTTCTATTACAGAAACTTGAGTTTGGTATGTGGCTTATTAAAAAGCTATTTCCTAACTGAAATCTGTAAACTGTGTAATTCCTTGCACACACTGAATCTTTGGATGTAATGCTACAACTAGAAACTGATTTCAAGATATTTGGTCACGAAATGAAAGAATGCTAATGAATTAAAATAGGCAAGTTTCCTGAATGAAAGTGTCACAGACCTTGACCCATACTTTTTCCAACCATTTGCCTTTTTGACTAATGTTTTGACCACAAAACTGAGCAATTGAGCTACCACTAGTTTACTAAATATGAACAAGCAACACTCAAAGGAATTAACAGACTTGTATTACAAAAACTAGGCAAATCCAAACACTAGTTTATCAAACTGTTAAGAACTCTTTCAAAGGAAATTTGAGTAGAAGAGTGAACCAATATATGGCTGATATTGAGACCTTGTTTAATGAGTAAAATGAAGAGTATTTGGCACAAATTAAGACTTGTTCACAAGCTAAACCACAGAATGCACTCAAAGAACTTTTAACTGATGAAAAACAGAACTAGAATAAAGTAAATGTAAATTCAAGCTACAAAAGTACTCACAAGCTATCAAACCAACTCAGTTACACTAAAACAAGTCTAAACACATGATTATAGCACTAAATAGTATTTACTCTAAGAATTTAGCATGCAAAGTACAATTCAGTGGAACCTAAAACAGAATTCTGAAACTTTTTAGCTAGAAGCCTCCATTGATGGAGTAGTATGCCGCTGAGCCAACTAAAATCTACAAGAACAACTCCAATTAACCACCATTAACCCAATTCATCACCTCCATAAGCTCTTTCTGAAACCAAATCAACAAGTTATGCTACAAACTGCTACTCAGGTACTGGACTGAACTACTAAGGCTGAAATGATCATAACAAGCTTCCAAATCGTATCAAACTCACTTCATTGATCAGCTATGATCAATCAAATCACAAACAATAACAGAATTGCAGGTATGAGTAAGTGAAATGAAGATGAGAATATGAAATGGATATTTTTGTGATTTTATTGATTTATGAAGGAAAAGTGGTTACAACTGCTTAACTAACTTTCTAACCTACTCTTAAGTGTGTGTCAAACACTTAAGAGTTGTTAACTAACTGAAGGAAAGAACATATTTGAGAGAGGAAACTAAAGTGTGTGTTTTTTACACACTTAACTACTCACTGAAAATGAAGGTACAAGCTACTATTTATAGAGGTTGATGATGATGTGTTGGGGAAGTCTGACATGTCTCAACCAATGAGGAGGTGTCATGTGTCACAATCTGGTGAATTGAATTTTGACTTCAAGAACACGAAAGGGGTTTCTTTATCCTTCCACTTTTAGTCTAATTAAGCTATGCAGTTGGATTTGTCTCTCCATTTTGAGTATTTTTCATGTATAAAGTTTGTTGTGAAACGCCTGGTAGATCAAAATTGATCCTGGGCTTGTTCGTTGATGAAGATGACACGTGTCATGTTTTAGTTGGATCTTGGCCCTTCACACGGATCGTTATCCACTATGGATAAAAGGTATTATTGCATGGCTCGTTTTTATTGACTGAAAGATATAATGCGCTTCACTGTTCGTTTATTAAATGAGAGGATGAGTTGGCAGCACACTTGGCAATCCTTATCACACTTTCCTTGCAATCTGATTGGTTGAAATGATATTGACTCGGATCAAGGCCAAACTTGATGAATTTTTGACACTTTCAGCCCTTGTCTTTAGCGGATTATCCAAATGAGCTCCTTTCTTCATTTAAATGGCAAATTTGGTCCTTTGACTTGCGACTTGCATTCTTGCTTATTTGACTCCCTTAACTTGTTTGACTTGAAGTTTGACCAAGTTTGAATTTAATATTGACTTTTCCAAAGTTTACATTTAAGTCCCTCAACTCTTGAATATTGTCAAGATAGGTGCTTCATCTTCAAATGGCTTGTCATCTTTGATCCTTCTCTTGTCTTTTTATCATAAATGAGCTTGATTTCCTCTTATTTGCTTGAAATTGTATCCTTGTTATCTATTTAAGCACAAACACAAAACATACCACATAATACTACTTTATAGCACAAAAGTTAGGTATTTCCTATGCGTTTTAGGGTGATTTGTTGATTAATTGATATGATATTTTGCTCATATCAAATCCCCTACACTTGAACATTGCCATGACCTCATGCAATGCTATATTCTAAAGCATAAATTTACATTTTCCTCATAATTAACCCACCATGGCCAATATGGAATGTTTTTACAATACTCTACACTATATGATGCATGATTTTAAATTTGTACAATGCAATGCAAAGAAAACAATTCTATTTATATATTTTTGATTTTTCTCATAAATGGTTTTGATGGAAAAACTCATAAAGAAATCAATGACTTAGATTAGGGCTTTGGTACCATGGACACTTATCACCCTCAAGTTTCACTTTCCCCATACCAAGCTTAAAAATAGGATCATTGCATTCACAAGTAAAAAGTGCATCAACTTATTCATGACAATAAAATGTGGAACCAATTATTATTTGAACAAATCGCTTGAAGGCAAATTTGTCATTATTTGAAGCGTGAAATATAATAAATGTAAAATCCAAAAATAATGAAGCACGGTTTTAATCCTAAGTAACCCTCTCATCCATCACTTGAAAAACCGCTCACAATGAATATAAGTCCGTTTCAAGAATAATAAGTCATTCACCTTATGTGTAAAATCCTCATGTCATGCATTAATAAGTAGCTACACACTCGCTAAGGAAAGAAAAATAAAACTCACGCAATAATTTACATCCGCCGCCTTTTTGAGACTTTGGATCTTCAATCCCGCAACCCGTCAAGGTAATATTGGATTGGAGCAACTATTAAATCTCTGCAACCTTTCAAGGTAATATTGGAATCTAATAGTTACTATAATTAACACTTCACTGCCTCTCTTGTGAGTCTTATATAATTATTATTATTTTTTCTTTTTTTCTTTTTTTTCTTTTTCTTTTTTTTCTAGCCACTCATTTTTTTATAAGCCGCTCTTATTTTTCTTTATTCCTCACAAAGAAATTTGAAAAGAATAAAAGGAAAAACACCCGCTAAGTATTAAGCATGACATAAGTCTAATACACATAAAACGTTCTAACTTAGAATCATAAAACGTACTTATACCAACCATGAATGATTAGACAAAAATGCATAAGAGACTACAAACCAATTAAAACCATTCTTGATTATTTATTAACATATATACATGCGAAGAAATTAGAGGCAAAGAAAGAGAAGGGTTTAGCCACAAGTAATTATCATGAAGTTTATCTAGCCCTTTTATACTTGCTTCAACTCTATCATTTCCCATTCTCCACAAATTTAAAATCTCAAATAATGAGAGTGGTGGATGCTTAGCCTAATAGACCAATGAAGGTATACATGGTCAAGGATACTAGCTAGAGAATGCTTAGATAAGCAAACTCGGGTTGAGTCAAAATATCCATCGTGGGCCTAATATGTCAAAGAAGTCTAAATTTATTAAACCATGTACTTATTATATATATATTTCTTTCCTTTTTCACTTTTTCATAATGAACAAAAGAAGAAATATATACAATGCAAATGTGTTATGCAAATGAAAAATGATTGATGCAAAAATTATGAATGCATATTTTTGGTGGCCAAAGTAGATCAAAAATTTGAAAAAATGTTTGAAAAATTAATTTTCCATGTTATCATGAAGGTCAATGACAAAGTCTAGGTAAGGTCACTTCAATAGAATACCCCCTACACTTAAGCTAAACATTGTCCTCAATGTTTAAGAGCATGGAAGTATAAACTTCCCTACACTTATGACAATGAATAGACTTTGCTTAACCCAAGCTAAGGAAAGATGAACTATAGTGAATTCATTTTTAAGCACAATGTGTCTATGAAAAATCACAATAGTAACAAAGTGAACCGGATACAAGGGCCTCCTCCATAAGCTCCAAAGCACGTGATGAGTGAGCAACCCTATAAACAACATGAAGACAAAAGGAAGGTCTCCCCTACACTTCTCATCAACTCTCCATCCTTATTTCTAACCTACAATACTCTAAGTCTAAAAACTCTAAACCTAGTTATTCAAGCTTGATTTATGGAGTCTCTAGCTCGACTCATCCCACACTTAAAAGTGCCTAAAACCTATCATGGAGAAGTAAAGTTTTGCCCTTTTTAAGAAAAATCTCCATGATGAGGTAAAACAAGTTTTCAATTATCAAAACTCCATAAATATCCCCCGGATCAAATACATAATTACCATCCCACTTATAACATAATTCAACAACTAATTTCCCAAGCAATGGTGAAAAGAATGAGGTGTTGTTCTCCAACATGGTGGCCCATATGTTCTTCAAAAGGTGAAAGGTGATACTCTCAAATCTTTCACAAATTTTCCTTTTGTTGCATCAGGTGGATACTGAGATGGTTTAACAAGCTCTATACCAGGATCAAAAATCTGTTTCTTGATGGGAAAACAACAAGTTTTGGTTGCCTTAGAAGATTATCCCTTGTAGGTGTCACACCCCACCATGGTGGAATATGGGGTGCGACGTATGGATATCATCACAACATGGCGTGTCTATAGAGATAACTAAATGAAATAAGAAATGTCATAAAATGGTGACACAAATGTCATGACAATATCTCAACAATGCAGGAGTCTAAGTAAGTAGGTAACAGTCCTACCTCTTACCCAAGATAAACAAATAACACCAACAAAACAACATATAGGTTCATAGCATCACTTATTGAAACAAACAGAAAAATAAACTAAGAAGGAACGGGGATCTCCTTCTAAATGCATTCCTACGCGACTCCAATCCTAGCCATATATGTTCTCACGCTTAACCACTTTAATATCTGAAAGAGACACTAAAACACGTCAACATAAAGTTGGTGAGAGTCATAGGTTTAGACTCCAACGCCAAAACAAACCATAATCTGTGAACAACAACCACTAACAAATGAACATATGGACAATGTGATACAAACATGCATTAACAACTAATATTCAAGATTTAACAAACCAAACCAAATCCAAGGCTCCCAGCCTTACCAAACACCATGGTACCATAGGCGCCCATACACCTATGTACCAATCCTAAGGCCCCGCCTTGTCATTATCCATTGGTCCCATAGATGTTCACACATCTATGTACCTCCCCAAGGCCTCGCCTTGTCAACATCCCCTTGGTACCAAGTCAAAACATAAAACAATCATGAATCAACTAGCAGTTAATCACATAAGTATACACAAGTCCATCACCAAACACAAAACATTCACAACATAATTTAAAAAAACAAGACAGTGTCTCTTCCATCCCATCTGGAAGTCAAAATCATTAGTAGACATGGGACTATGAAACTCACCTGATTGAGCTTCTCCAGAAATTCGCGCACTAGCAAAAAGCTAACAAACAAAAGCACACAATCAAAACATGAACCAAACACTAAGATGACTCATCTATCCATGATGGACATCTAACCTTCTCCTATATATATACCCCATTTATATGCTCTAATAATCTCATGACACCCTCTATAAAGCCCTTAACTTAGTTTACTTCATAACCCATCTCGGTAACATTTTACCCAAAACAGTCCCGGTTTTTAGGTCTCCAAACTATAGGACAAACGCCCACCTAAACCTACCCAGGATCTCTGTAAAGGAAATACTTATTCCCTTACATATGTTATCTAACTCCTCCCTTTTTCCCCAACCTTAAAGCTACTTTTAAGGCCCCGATATATGTATATATACTTTCGCCTATCCAGATTTTACCGATTTTTAACGTATGAAAAGTTTGTTATGAACAGAGGGTCTTCTACTATCTCAATTGATTAGCCCTCTTCCAGATAACTTATATAATATATAAACTAACTCTCACGTTCGTTTGAAGGTCCAATTGTACTCCTAAGTGCCCTAACCATCTTAAATCATTAATTGAAAACCCACTGACCCAGAAACTGTTTTGACCTCCGACTGTTGTAACATGTTTTTGACCCACTTCCCTACCTCCAATTTAGTTCTCGTTTCTTGATTTAGAAAGCAAACTCAATTACCTTTCCAGGGGTACCTGGATTGCATCATGAATGTTCCTAGAACTCTAGATATGGTCAAAAAAATGACCCAAAAATTCTGCCCAGTTTTAAAAACGGGTTTAACATAATTAACCAAATTAATTACCCTCATCATGTCTAATCATAAGCCCTAATTATTCTAATCATTGTTAATATAAAAACTCAGGTTTTTAATTTAGAATAAACCCTAAATCCATCATACATTGACTATAAAAACATCAAAAACAATTAAATTGAAAAGGGATTTGAAGGTTTTACCTTAAGATTAATGGAAACCAAGATTTTTATGAAAATCCTAAACTCCATTGATGAACCATCGTGTTTTTTTGTTTTATCCAGGGATTATGATGTGCTTTGGTTTAATTAAAACATTATATGGTTAAACAAAAGAATCCTAACTCAAATATAAAAGCCTTGTTTCCTTTTTTATTTTTTTTCCTTTTTCTTCTCCTTTTCTTGCGTCCAAAACCGACCATCACCCCCTTAATTTTTTTAATTTTATTATTAATTAATATCCTTTTAATATTACCTTAATTTTACTTAATTTATTTCAGCTCCTAAAGCCTCCAAAACCGTAAAACTAGTAAGTTTTTACGCGAATACCGTAAAAGACGTAAAATATACAGTTTTAAAAAAATCTTAAATTTTGAAATAAACTTTATAACTAAGTCCTAAATGACTTAAAACCATCCCGAAAAATACTCACATGACTAAACACCTTACCCGAGACCTCTAAATGCTAAACCCTAAACCGTAAAAATACGATTTTCTATAATACATATACGTATACGTAAAACCACTAAATAACACCATCTCATTTCATAGTCACAACATTGTGAGCTCATGAACATGAAATAACCGTTCCTCGATTTACTTATGAGTACTTTATACCCATATACGATATCCACACCAACTTCGTTCACTCAAAATAAACATGTAAACACGCTTATCATATAGTCACACATACATTAACCAAAAAATAGGACCAAGTGACGAACCTCAAAACCACGGTTGTCACATCACTCCCTCCTAATAGAAATCTCGTCCTGAGATTTACTCCTTAGGATCGTCATTATCAAATAGCTGAGGATACTTATTCCTCATAAACTCTTCCCGTTCCCACGTGAACTCCGGTCCACGTTTTGAATTCCACCTAACCTTAACTAACGGTATATTACCCTTTCCAACGTCTTAGCTTCACGACCCAAAATCTCTACTGGCTCTTCGATGAAACGAAGACTCGTATCGATACTAATATCATCTAACGGTACTTGCAAGTCGGTTCTTGCTAAGCCTTTCCTCAAGTTTGATACATGAAATACGTCATGCACACTACTCAATTCCTCCGGTAATCTTAACCTATACGCCACTACCCCAATCCTTTCAAGGATTTCAAATGGACCCACAAATCTAGGTGCTAACTTCCTTTTTCTTCCCAAACCGCATCACCCCTTTCCATGGTGAAACCTTTAGCATAACTTTATTTCAAATCTCAACGGCTTACGCCTCTTGTCCGCATAGCTCTCTTGTCGGTTCTTTGCTATTTTAAACCTCTACTTAAGCACTGCTACCACCTCCATAGTTTTCCGATCCACCCCCGGTCCAATACGTTGGCCGCCTCTAACTTCATCCCACTGTAACGGTGATCCACCTCATCTCCTATGAATTAACTCCAACAGTTTCTACTACAATTTCTTATCACCAGACCTAACGGCTTCTATCCTCTACGGATTTTCCATCATTCAGAAGTTCTCCCAACCTTTATCACATCCAATGGTATATGCATGATTGCATAACCAAAAGCTTCCCATAACATTCACATGAAACATGTCATAACCACCACTTCATCCTTGCTTTCCCATGCTCGGAACCAAGTAACTAACAATCCTTCATACTAACAGGTGCTACACCTTTTCTCTAGGTGAACGTTCCATTGTTCGTGACTACTAACCTCTTGCTATAACGGTTTTCCCTTCAATATCACCCTACTATCTTCACAACCTCTTGCTCCCTCGAATCATTCTTCCTCCATACTACTTTTCGCTTGTCTCTCCATAATCTTAATTTCCATACCATTTTATATCCTGTCTTCAGCCGATAATTTAGGTGTTTCCTCCTTCATTCCTTACATCCTCATCAATGGGGAATATGCCCCTCTCACCGGTGACTCTCTCTTTGTAGGAGAATTCTTCCTAATATAATGCGTTCTCCAACTATCTCCAAATCTCACGCCAATGCTCTAGGCGTCTTTCTCAATTACCCCTATAGTATGCTCATACCAAACATTAGTCTATCAACGGTATACTACGCTTGCTTCCCATCGTTTCTTACCTTGCCATAATCCTTCATAAGGCATTCCATACCTATTAGGTTAACGTTTACACAAAACCCTCTATTCCATCACATCCGTACGCAATCCTTCCAACTTCTCAACTATGTGACTTCTCATTCCTCTTGAAATATGAGATGAATTAGTCAGTCTATCGACTATCACCCAAATCTCATCTTACTTATTCCTCCACCCCATTATGTATCCCTTTCACCAACTTCGTCCTTACATCGCCCTTTCTAAGCTACTCCTATCTATGTAGGAAGTATAGTCTACATCCCTTTTCTCCATATGATTGTCCAAGCCACGCAACATACATGTTGACGCGTTCTCTGCTTTAGACAACTCAACTCGTGCAACCTACATCCTTCATCCAAACCACCCTAATACGTCATCCATATAGTTCAAGTTCGTCTCAGCTTCACTTCCTTCTTCTTATTCCATGTCTCATCAACCATGCTTGCCTTTCCCAGATGGTACTTGGCCTTGTAATTTTCTTTCGTCACTTAACTCCACCCATCACCTTTTCCAAATGTTCAATCAAGATGATTAAATATGTGTTGGAGAAGTTCATGATCTGTATATATCATTCTCTATGTCTCGTACCCCAAATGCCTCTAGCATTCTAGGAAGATATAACAATCCAGCTCCACTAGCTAAGTCTATCTAGTTCTTCCAAATCTTCAGTTCCCAAACGTATAATCAACCGTCTTTCTTTGTCCTTCTCGTATACATCCAAATCCTTGCTCCACGTATCGTCATGCTTCGCGAATTCATCCAGTCCTTCCGATAATTCCAAGATCTGCTCATTATCCAATCCACCTCTTCAGCCTCCAAAACGCTTCCTCACCCTTCTTCACTTTGCCCCTTGCTGGTTCCACGATATGCCATCATCTCTGACTACTCGTCCTGGCCAACTTAATCCTAAAACACACACTTGAAAATCTCACGTATAATTCCCTTTCCTAACAACTCCAAAACCAACTCATAATTCGCCTCACTCTCTTTCTTAGATTTGAGTAAATCAAGATGTCGTCGATGCTCCCGATGACAACTCGTTTATACACGTTCATGCATACTCGGTTCATTGACTCCCTGAAAACCGCTAGTGCTTTGGCGAAGCCAAATGCATAACCGTAAACCCAAAGCGTTCATACAACATCCTTAGCAGTTTCAACTATGTCCTCCTTGCACCCTCTCTTAGCGGCAATACGAATAAATTCCTACCTCGTTCTACTTGCAAAATTCTACACGCATTTTTAAAGACCAATACTTCCTCTCATCAAACCACTCAACCGCTTTCCATATCTAATCTACTACTAAGCAACTCAACTTTTATCTTGCATTCCTTGCAATTTCTAACAACTCTTGTTTTTAAATCATTTCATCAACAATTTGCCTTGGAAGGGCACCAACTACAACTCCTCTCACTCCTCCTACTTGCTCTATATATGTTTCTACCTCACAGTAATAGGCAAACCTACCAAATCTCAAGAAATTTTCGGAAAACTTACATGCCTTACGAACAATCATAAATACCTTTGAGGTATTATATCCCCTTCCAACACTCTCTATGTCACGTTACTTGTGCCAATATCCATACATTACACATATATCTATTCATCTCCCTTGGCACTCCTAAGAGACCTCATGACCACATTAGTTCGTCTACGAACTTCTTTCCTCCCCATTAAGGGCATTCCAACCGTTCTTTCATGGCCACCTACTTAATCGTGTATGCGCGACCAAGTCTTTCATATGTCTACCTCAACGCTCCTAAATCAATACGAACCCAAAACTGCATCCTGAATCCACTAGATACGATCAATGAATCAAACCCACGGATAACTAACGACATTTCACGTGCACGAGTTAAAACAGACCAAAACCACGAAAACTCAAAAGGAAAACTCAAACATGTACCAATTCAAATGACTCATGACAATGAAAAATGATCCAAGAAACACTTAATGGCAACCAAAACATCTTGCGCCCCGCGACATATTATTTAAACCGTGCACAAGATCGACTTTTCCAAAAGAATATTTTTTTATTTTTTTTTACCTCCCCACATCTATATGACTCAAACAATCTACAAACAACCCTCTTGACGAACTCAAAACTCAACTCAAATACTAGGTATCCCGTGCATCCCAAATCATAAAAAAAACTACCATTCAAAACTCAACCTTGAACCCGACACTTGTACAACAATTTCGACCAGTCTACTAACCTCCCATGACTACACATTCTGAATATTTGAAAAGTACGTTCCGAGTACATAATTTTAGGCTTTTGAACCACCCAAAAATCTTTAAAAACGAACAAGTTACGACCAACACAATTTTATACTAGTTGTTTTAAAAACTAAAGAATAAACTTAGTGATTAATGCAATCCTTTTAAATGAAAGAAATAATTGTATGTGAAATTTTCATGAACTCAATTTAACCTTGTATAAATAATTATAAATGACGTAAATCGGTTAAACTCAATTATATAAACTATGTAAGTAGAAAGAAATTTTATTTCGCTTTATTTTAAAAAAAAGTCTTTTAGAATTTTGAAATAAATAATTGCTGATTAAGAATTCTTATGTTACATCTTGTTTCAAACACGATTCCAACACCTTACCCTTATGTTACCGTATACAACCAACTATCCAACCCTATAGTAGATTTCCAAGTCTATTCAATATATACCGACAAAAAGGAATGTAAGACTCAACACAAAAGATTTCGTTATCCCAAAAGAAATCTCAATTTATTTCAATATACTTAACACCAAGGACACCATTTTAAAACGGACACGTGAAATAGGAAACTCGAAGAATACGCCACAACGGAGGTTGAATATCTAAAAAGAAGCGAGCTAGCCACCCTCCTAAGGATACAATCGATAATTATAGGGGATCATACATATATAGGCATATCGGGATACATATACTTAAATCCGTCTAACATCTACTATACAAGCATGTATTAACCCTCTTTCATGCAATCATACTTAGGAATCCATTGGATTTATGGTACTTGTATAACTATGTTGGCCACCATACTTATACAATTACCTTTTCCCCAATGCACTCCCTCCTATGATGACACTTATAAGAATTAATACAACACATGACAGATATATCCATCTACTCACATAATCTCATAACCACATAACCAATAAGGTCCAAAACTCCATCCATTAAAATAACATAGTCAAACTCTTGAAATAAATATATCCATAGTCTAGCTAAAACAACATAGACTAAATCCAAAACAAAAACATAATCAGTTATAAGTCATGTCGCCCATAAGAGTGGTAACAACTTAACATCCTTCCTATCCACCTACTCCTAGTAACTCGAACCACCACATGATTCTTAGGGAACATGACTTAAACATCAAAAGAAAATACTATACCTCGGGTACATACAATAACCCAACAAAAGATAGAAACTACCATGTACCAAATTATGTACTATAATGTAAAATTTAAGCAAAAATACAACAATGACTAGCGTGGATGATTATGGTTCAACCTTCACTAGTCACAACCCGAAAAGAAAATAACATGTGGCTAAGTATGAACTACTATGGTTCAACCCATACTAGCCAAAACTTAACACACATCGCAAGTAAAAACCAATAACATCCAGAAAACTTTAATTAATATAAAATGCACACATACTCCTATGACGCCTATATGCAGGGACCCTTAAGCTATAAACTAGGCTACTAGACTAGGCAACCTAATTCTCTATAACCATTGTCTCTGATACCATTCTGTCACACCCCACCATGGTGGAATATGGGGCGCGACGTATGGATATCATCACAACATAGCGTGTCTATAGAGATAACTAAATGAAATAAGAAATGTCAAAAACTGGTGACACAAATGTCATGACAATATCTCAACAATGCAGGAGTCTAAGTAAGTAGGTAATAGTCCTACCTCTTACCCAAGACAAACAAATAACACCAACAAACAACATATAGGTTCATAGCATCACTTATTGAAACAAACAGAAAAATAAACTAAGAAGGAACGGGGATCTCCTTCTAAATGCATTCCTACGCGACTCCAATCCTAGCCACATATGTTCTCACGCTTAACCACTTTAATACCTGAAAGACACTAAAAAACGTCAACATAAAGTTGGTGAGAGTCATAGGTTTTGACTCCAACGCCAAAACAAACCATAAGCTGTGAACAACAACCACTAACAAATGAACATATGGACAATGTGATACAAACATGCATTAACAACTAATATTCAAGATTTAACAAACCAAACCAAATCCAAGGCTCCCAGCCTTACCAAACACCATGGTACCATAGGCGCCCATACACCTATGTACCAATCCCAAGGCCCCGCCTTGTCATTATCCATTGGTCCCATAGATGCTCACACATCTATGTACCTCCCCAAGGCCCCGCCTTGTCAACATCCCCTTGGTACCAAGTCAAAACATAAAACAATCATGAATCAACTAGCAGTTAATCACATAAGTATGCACAAGTCCATCACCAAACACAAAACATTCACAACATAATTTATAAAAACAAGACAGTGTCTCTTCCATCCCATCTGGAAGTCAAAATCATTAGTAGACATGGGACTATGAAACTCACCTGATTGAGCTTCTCCAAAAATCCGCGCACTAGCAAAAAGCTAACAAACAAAAGCACACAATCAAAACATGAACCAAACACTAAGATGGCTCATCAATCCATGATGGACATCTAACCTTCTCATATATATATACTCCATTTATATACTCTAAGCATCTCATTACACCCCTCTATAAAGCCCTTAACTTAGTTTACTTCATAACCCGTCTCGTTAACATTTTACCCAAAACAGTCCCGGTTTTTAGGTCTCCAAACTATAATGCAAACGCCCACCTAAACATACGCATGACCTCTTTAAAGGGAATACTTATGCCCTTACATATGTTAGCTAACTCCTCCCTTTTGCCCCAACCTTAAAGCTACAGTTAAGGCCCTGGTATATGTATATATAATTTCGCCTATCCAGATTTTACCGATTTTGAACGTATGAAAAGTTTGTTATGACCAGAGGGTCTTCTACTATCTCAATTGATTATCCCTCTTCCAGATATCTTATATAATATATAAACTAACCCTCACGTTCGTTTGAAGGTCCAATTGTACTCCTAAGTGCCCTAACCATCTTAAAACATTAATTGAAAACCCGCTGACCCAGAAACTGTTTTGACCTCTGACTGTTGTAACCTGTTTTTGACCCACTTCCCTACCTCCAATTTAGTTCTCGTTTCTTGATTTAGAAAGCCAACTCAATTACCTTTCCAGGGGTACCTGGATCGCATCATGAATGTTCCTAGAACACTAGATATGATCAAAACAATTACCCAAAAATTATGCCCAGTTTTTAAAAACGGGTTTAACATAATTAACCAAATTAATTACCCTCATCATGTCTAATCATAAGCCCTAATTATTCTAATCATTATTAATCATAAAAACTCAGGTTTTTAATTTAGAATAAACCCTAAATCCATCATACATTGATTATAAAAACATCAAAAACAATTAAATTAAAAAAAAGGGATTTGAAGGTTTTACCTTAAGATTAATGGAAACCAAGATTTTTATGAAAATCCTAAACTCCATTGATGAACCATCGTGTTTTTTTGTTTTCTCCAGGGATTATGATGTGTTTTGATTTAATTAAAACATTATATGGTTAAACAAAAGAATCATAACCCAATTATAAAAGCCTTGTTTCCTTTTTTATTTTTTTCCTTTTTCTTCTCCTTTTCTTGCGTCCAAAACCGACCATAACCCCCTTAATTTTCGTTTTTTTTAAATTTTATTATTAATTAATATCTTATTAATATTACCTTAATTTTACTTAATTTATTTCCGCTCCTAAAGCCTCCAAAACCTCAAAACCGTAAAACTAGTCAGTTTTTACGCGAATACCGTAAAAGACGTAAAATATACAGTTTTAAAAAAAATCTTAAATTTTGAAATAAACTTTATAACTAAGTCCTAAATGACTTACAACCATCCCGAAAAATACTCACATGACTAAACACCTTACCCGAGACCTCTAAATGCTAAACCCTAAACCGCAAAAATACGATTTTCTATAATACATATACGTATACGTAAAACCACTAAATAACACCATCTCATTTCATAGTCACAACATTGTGAGCTCATGAACATGAAATAACCGTTCCTCGATTTACTTATGAGTACTTTATACCCATATACGATATCCACACAAACCTCGTTCACTCAAAATAAACATGTAAACACGCTAATCATATAGTCACACATACATTAACCTAAAAATAGGACCAAGTGACGAACCTCAAAACCACGGTTGTCACAGTAGGTCACATGGTGAGAGAAAGGTTGTGGAGAAATGAGTAACAACAAGCTCTTATAAGGAACCATGATGACTTGTTTTCCTTTATCACTTTGAAAGGTTGAGGTGGACAAGGAAGAAGGTAAAGGATCTTCATGGAATAGAGATTATAGAAATAGTATGTCCCTCCTCATCAATATATCCAAGAGTGTACTCAAATGGAATATCAACCTCTAAAAACTCATCACTCTCATCCATGATAGAATCCTCCTCATCACCATAAACATCATAGATTGGTCTATCAAAGATTGGTGATTCCTCAAAACTTAAGGAAGTGTGATCATCAATAAATGAAGAGTCACAAGTGGAGAGCTCATCATTACTATAATCATCATATGTTGGTGTAACACAAAGAAGAGATTCTTCATCACTAAAATCCTCATTGGTGTCTTCATCATGGTGGAAAAGTAGGTTATCATATGATGTTTCAAATAGAGGATTGGAATAAATCATAAAATCACCAAAGTTAAGCTCTTGTGGTTCATGAAAATCCAAGGATGAGGTAATGGAAGCAATGGTCTCAACATGAGGAAGGTCATAAGCTCCACTTGAGCAAAGCTTCATAAAAATATTTATCACAAACTTCATAAAGGATATCATCTTGAGTTTCCTCCTCATTAACAACATCAATATGCTTCACTGTTTCGGGCTTATTAGACTTCTTTGACAACTTTCCCATGTTAAACACAACTCTCTCATCTCCTACCCTCATTGTAAGTTCTCCTTCCGCCACATCTATAAGAGTCCGACCCGTTCTAAAAAATGGCCTACCAACAATCAAAGGAACTCTCGGATCCATATCATAATCAACCACCACAAAATCCGCGGGAAAGGTAAATCTATCAACCCCAACAAAAACATCCTCCGCAATTCCCATCGGATAAGCTATAGTACGGTTTGCCAACTCAAGAGTTATCTTAGTAGGAGTGAGCTCGGGAAGTGAAAGTCTTTTCCAAACCGATAGTGGCATGAGATTTATGCTTGCCCCTAAATCCGCTAATGCCATGCAATTTTCCACCCCCAGGAAATTGCAAGGAATTAAAAACCTCCCCGGATCTCCAAGCTTAGTAGGCAACTTCTTAAGCAAAACCGCAGAGCAATTTTCATTTAAGGAAGCATTAGGCAAATCCACCAATTTCTCCTTGTTAGAAAGTAAGTCCTTGATCATCTTAGCAAACTTAGGCATAGTGGCTAAGGCTTCCGCAAAGGAGATGTTTATGTTAAGTTGCTTGAACATCCTCAAAAAGTTAGAGACTTGTATATCATTCTTGTTCTTAAGCTTTTCCTTTCTCAATCTTGATATGTAAAGGAGACTTGGTTTTGGTTGTGGTTGAGTGGTTGTTGAAGGATTTTCCTTGTTGATTTCTTCATGAGTAGGTGTGGAAGTGGTAGAACTTGAGGATGGTGAACTAGATGTAGAAGTCTTATCACAAGAAGGAATCATAGTAGGCTTTACCAAGGTAGGTGTAGGAGGTGAAGGATCATGGGTTTTCTTTCCACTTCTTGTTGTGATAGCATTAACATTGGCCCTCGAGTTTGTTTGTATGTTAGAGGGTAAAGCCCCTTGTGGTCTTTAATTAAATGCCATCAAAAGCCTCTTAGTTTGCTCCTCCATTGTAAGTTTCATTTGCTCTTGCATTCTCTTCTCACTTTCATGAATTCTCCTTTCAACATACTCATGAGTATCATGTGGCCCATATCCTTGATTTTAAACTTGAGGGTATCCTTGATTTGGGAAGGGTGGTGGTGGGTTAAATCCTTGATTGGGTGGATGAAAAGTATTTCCTTGATTTTGAAAGTTGTTGGGTGCCTTATAGTTGTTCCCTTGGTATTGTGGCCTTGGCCCTTGTCACACCCCACCATGGCGGAATATGGGGCGTGACGTATGGATATCATCACAACAACAGCGTGTCTATAGAGAGAACTAAGTGAAATTGAAATATCATAGATGGCGACACAAATGTCGTGACAATATCTCAACAATGCAGGCGTCTAGGTAAGTAGGTAACATGCCTACCTCTTACCAAAGACATACAAATAAACAAACATCAAACATATAGGTACCACAAAGTTCACTTAATCAAAACACAAAATAAAATCTAAGAGGAAAGGGGATTCCTCCGAATGCAATCCTAGCAGCCTCTATACTCTAGCCACTTCTAACATCATCTTGCACAACTACCTCACCTGAAAATGACACTAAAATCTGTCAACATAAAGTTGGTGAGAACATAGGTTTAAGTTATCTAGAACATCATAAGAAACCTTGACATCCGCTGTAAATAAGTTGAAGAAAAACAATTTATAGTAATGGACGATAATGTGATAATCATGCTACATGCATCCACAACAAAACTCAAGCCAAGTACCAATCACATCTACAATTCACAAAGCACATTATAACAATCAAGAAGTATCCCGTCACACGCACAAGAACACACACCACACTATCCGGATCTTTCCCACACCACCTGTGGAAGATGAACTATATCCCCGTCGAGATATCTTGCCTCCGAAGAGACGATGCACAAGTACTCAGGACGGATCGTGCCCCACGCTCCACACACATCACAACTGGTCCCATAGACGCCCATACGTCTATGTACCAAAGCCAATCACAATCCAAACAAGATTCACATAGCAGAACACGTACCAAAGCACATATGAGAACCCATAAGCACGCAAGTCACACAATAACACATTTATGTCCACATATTTTATAACATAGTACTAAATCATGTTAAAGAACATTTCAAGTGTCATCTCCATCCCATACTAGAAAAAAAACATTTAAAAACGTAGTAAAATGGGACTATGAACTCACCTGATTGCTTCTCCAAAGTCCTTGCTCTAGCCCCAAGCTAATAATCCAAAAACACATAAATCAATACATGAAGCAACCTCTAAAATGGTTCATCAACCTATGATGGACATCTAACCTCCTCTCATATAAATACCCCATTTATAACTCTAAACACCCCATTACCCTTCCCTAACAAGTCCTTAACTTGGTTAAGTTTAATAGCTATCCCGTTCACAATTTTACACAAAACAGTCCCAGTTTTAGGTCTCAAAACTTTAAGTCAAACGTCCACTTAAACATACCCATGGTTTCTGTAAAAGGAATATTCATACCCTTATATATGTTGGCTAACACCTCCCACTTGCCCTAACCTTAAAGCTACTGTTAAGGCCCTGATATATATATATATATATATATATATATATATATATACTTTTGTCATTCCAGTTTTCCTGATTTTAAACGTATGAAAAGTTCATTACCATTAGAGGGTCTTACCCTAAACCACAATCTTAGCCCAAGTGCAGATCCTTATTAAAATATATAAACCATCTCTCATATTCGTGAGAAGATCCCAATGCAACCCTAAGTACCCCAAACAACCCAAAACTTAAAAAGAAAACAGGCTGAATTCAAAACTATTTTGACCTCCGACTGTTGTAACCTGTTTTTGACCCACTTCCCGACCTCCAATTTAGTTCTAGCTTCTTGCATTGGAAAGCCACTTCAAATACCTTTTCAGGGCTAGTTTGATCGCATCTTGAATGTTACTAGAACTCTAGATATGATCAAAATAATTGACTCGAAATTCTGCCCAGTTTTTAAAAACGGGTTTAACAAAATCAACCTCATTAATTAACCCTAATCCCTCTAATTACAAGCCCTAATTTATGTGATCATCATATTATGATTAATACAACATTAATTTACTGTTTTTATATTAAACCCTAACCCTAATCCATCAATAGATGATTAAATAAACATAAAAACAATTTAATTAAAAAAGGATTTGAAGGTTTTACCTTTAAATTAATGGAAGAAGAAAAAAACTATGAAACCCTAAAAACTCTCCCAAAAACCGTCGACCATTAATATCCAGGGATTTAATTATGTTCTTTTGGTAGTAAATAATATAATATATAGGGTGTGGGTGAATCCTTGTCCAACCCAAACCCAACTTTCCTTTTTCCTCTTTTTTTTCTTTTTTTTCCTTCTTTTCTTTTTTTCCAAACCGACTAACACCCCCTTAATTTTCGTTTTTTTTTCTTTTTATTATGAATATATGTATTAATAATATTACCTTAATTTTCCTTAATTTATTTCAGCTCTTAAAGCCTCCAAAACCCCAAAACCGTAAAACTAGTCAGTTTTTACGCGTTTTACCGTAAAAGACGTAAAATATACACTTTTATAAAAAATCTCAAATTTTGAAATAAACTTTATAACTAAGTCCTAAATGACTTAAAACCATCCCGAAAAATATTCATATGGATAATTACCTCACCCGAGACCTCTAAATGCTAAACCGTAAATCCTAAAAAAAATAATACTACTATAATACTTATACGTATACGTAAACACCACAATATCACCATTTTCATTTCATAGTCACCACTTGTGAGCTCATGAACATGAAATAACCGTTCCTCGATTTACTTATGAGTACTCTATACTCATAAACGATAACCACACCAACCTCGTTCACATAAAATAAACACATAAACACACAATTCAAGTAAGCACACATAAAATAACCTAAAAGTAAGACCAAGTGACAAACCCAAAACCACGGTTGTCACATCACTCCCTCCTAATAGAAATATCGTCCCGAGATTCACTCCCAAACTCAAACTTATTCTCAGCAAACAAACGAGGATGCATATCCCTGATAAAACCTTCACGTTCAAACGTGAACTCAGTTTACACGAAAATAATCTCAACCAACAACACATGAGCCTTAACCGTCCGCGAGGAAACTTATCAAAACCATAAAGTTATGTAACCAACCTAACTAAATCTCGCAACTCATCAGACAAGAACTGTCTTGAAACCAAGTTAGGAGCCGTCACATAACTCAACGGGTTTAACACTGTCACCCCGATTTCAGTCTTACTCATAAGTACCATAAATCAAAACTCATCAAAATATAACCACGTATAATAAGGTCTAAAGAACTCTCAAATTCCTTCCCAACTCATCTCTATGTTAACCCTCCAAGTGTTCATTACCGAAAATTACCCAAAACACGAGTTTAAACCATGTTATCTGAAAATTAACCTTGAACTCAACACTTGTACAATTAATTCGACCAAGCTACTGACTTCCAATTACGAAACTTTCTGAATATTTGAAAAGTATGTTCCGAGTACATAATTTTAGGCTTTTGAATCACCCAAAAACCTTTAAAAACGAATAAGTTATGACCAAAACGATTTTTCTCAAAATCTGCCTAGACATTAGCGACAGTTTCTGACAGTTAGCGACATATTTTGACAGTTTAGCGACAGTTTCTGCCTACTCCGATTTATACCAAATAAAAAAAACGATTTTTAAACCCTAAAACCCCCCATTAATTACCAAAAGTAGAACCTAATTTATTTTAATTCCAGAAAATTAAAACTCTATTAATTACATGATTTTAACATATTTCACTAAATAAGAACAAAATTTTTAACTTAAGAACAATAACTCTAGGTGATCAAAACCAAAATATTTTAAAATAACCGAGTCATGCTTATATGTTAAAGAATTTATATTCCACCTTATTTGAAACATGTTTCCGACACTTCCTTATTTCATCGACTACCAACAACTTTTTTTTCAATTTGCAAGTTCTATTTTTTTACCATGTATAACTCGAAACAAAAGGCATCGTTACCCCAAAAAGAAATCTCCACCATCTCAAAATCCTCCACGCCAAAAGTACCGTACAAACAAACACGTGAAATGAGGACCCGAGCAATGCGCTACTACAGAAGTTGAACATCTCAAAGAGAAACGAGCTAGCAACCATCCCAAGAATACAACCGATAAGTAGAAAATAATTTTACATACATAGGCATAAGCGTACATACACTCAAATCCATCCAACATATACTATACAAACATGTATTAACTCTCTTTCATGCAATCATACTTGAAAGTCCAGTGGTGTTGTGGCACATATATAATTATGTAGGCCTCCATAATTATACATGTTCCCTTTCACTAATGTACTCCCTCCTATGTTGACACTTATAAGAAATTAATACTACACATAACACATAATCCAACAACTCACAAGCACATAACCACGCAAGATAAGATCCAAAACCCCATGTATTAAAATAACATAGCCAATACACGTAACACATAAACTCGTAGTCCAGCTGAACCAGCGTAGACAAAATTCAAAATGTATAAAGAACATGAAAACATAATTAAACGAAATCCAACAATAACTAGCGTATATGGGGCGGAATATGGGGCGCGACGTATGGATATCATCACAACAACAGCGTATACGACCATGGTTCCACCCGCACTAATCAAAACTCGTAAAGAAAATAACATGTAGTTAAGTATGAACCATATTAGTTCATATCCTAACAAATACTGCGAAAATAATATTCAAACACATCAACTACTATAAAATGCACACATACTCCTATGACGCCTATATGCAGGGACCCTTAAGCTATAGACTAGGCTACACGACTAGGCAACCTAATTCTCTATAACCATTGTCTCTGATACCATTCTGTCACACCCCACCATGGCGGAATATGGGGCGCGACGTATGGATATCATCACAACAACAGCGTGTCTATAGAGAGAACTAAATGAAATTGAAATATCATAGATGGCGACACAAATGTCGTGACAATATCTCAACAATGCAGGCGTCTAGGTAAGTAGGTAACAGGCCTACCTCTTACCAAAGACATACAAATAAACAAACATCAAACATATAGGTACCACAAAGTTCACTTAATCAAAACACAAAATAAAATCTAAGAGGAAAGGGGATTCCTCCGAATGCAATCCTAGCAGCCTCTATACTCTAGCCACTTCTAACATCATCTTGCACAACTACCTCACCTGAAAATGACACTAAAATATGTCAACATAAAGTTGGTGAGAACATAGGTTTAAGTTATCTAGAACATCATAAGAAACCTTGACATCCGCTGTAAATAAGTTGAAGAAAAACAATTTATAGTAATGCACCATAATGTGATAATCATGCTACATGCATCCACAACAAAACTCAAGCCAAGTACCAATCACATCTACAATTCACAAAGCACATTATAACAATCAAGAAGTATCCCGTCACACGCACAAGAACACACACCACACTATCCGGATCTTTCCCACACCACCTGTGGAAGATGAACTATATCCCCGTCGAGATATCTTGCCTCCGAAGAGACGATGCACAAGTACTCAGGACAGATCGTGCCCCACGCTCCACACACATCACAACTGGTCCTATAGACGCCCATACATCTATGTACCAAAGCCAATCACAATCCAAACAAGATTCACATAGCAGAACACGTACCAAAGCACATATGAGAACTCATAAGCACGCAAGTCACACAATAACACATTTATGTCCACACATTTTATAACATAGTACTAAATCATGTTAAAGAACATTTCAAGTGTCATCTCCATCCCATACTAGAAAAAAAACATTTAAAAACGTAGTAAAATGGGACTATGAACTCACCTGATTGCTTCTCCAAAGTCCTTGCTCTAGCCCCAAGCTAATAATCCAAAAACACATAAATCAATACATGAACCAACCTCTAAAATGGTTCATCAACCTATGATGGACATCTAACCTCCTCTCATATAAATACCCCATTTATACTCTAAACACCCCATTACCCTTCCTTAACAAGTCCTTAACTTGGTTAAGTTTAATAGCTATCCCGTTCACAATTTTACACAAAACAGTCCCAGTTTTAGGTCTCAAAACTTTAAGTCAAACGTCCACTTAAGCATACCCATGGGGTCTGTAAAAGGAATATTCATACCCTTACATATGTTGGCTAACACCTCCCACTTGACCTAACCTTAAAGCTACTGTTAAGGCCCTGATATATATATATATATACTTTTGTCATTCCAGTTTTCCTGATTTTAAACGTATGAAAAGTTCATTACCATTAGAGGGTCTTACCCTAAACCACAATCTTAGCCCAAGTGCAGATCCTTATTAAAATATATAAACCATCTCTCATGTTCGTGAGAAGATCCCAATGCAACCCTAAGTACCCCAAACAACCCAAAACTTAAAAAGAAAACAGGTTGAATTCAAAACTGTTTTGACCTCCGACTGTTGTAACCTGTTTTTGACCCACTTCCCGACCTCCAATTTAGTTCTAGCTTCTTGCATTGGAAAGCCACTTCAAATACCTTTTCAGGGCTAGTTTGATCGCATCTTGAATGTTACTAGAACTCCAGATATGATCAAAACAATTGACTCGAAATTCTGCCCAGTTTTTAAAAACGGGTTTAACAAAATCAACCTAATTAATTAACCCTAATCCCTCTAATTACAAGCCCTAATTTATGTGATCATCATATTATGATTAATACAACATTAATTTACTGTTTTTATATTAAACCCTAACCCTAATCCATCAATAGATGATTAAATAAACATAAAAACAATTTAATTAAAAAGGGATTTGAAGGTTTTACCTTTAAATTAATGGAAGAAGAAAAAAACTATGAAACCCTAAAAACTCTCCCAAAAACCGTCGACCATTAATATCCAGGGATTTAATTATGTTCTTTTGGTATTAAATAATATAATATATAGGGTGTGGGTGAATCCTTGTACAACCCAAACCCAACTTTCCTTTTTCCTCTTTTTTTTTTCTTTTTTTTCCTTCTTTTCTTTTTTTCCAAACCGACTAACTCCCCCTTAATTTTCGTTTTTTTTTTCTTTTTATTATTAATATATGTATTAATAATATTACCTTAATTTTCCTTAATTTATTTCAGCTCTTAAAGCCTCCAAAACCCCAAAGCCGTAAAACTAGTCAGTTTTTACGCGTTTTACCGTAAAAGACGTAAAATATACACTTTTATAAAAAATCTCAAATTTTGAAATAAACTTTATAACTAAGTCCTAAATGACTTAAAACCATCCCGAAAAAAATATTCATATGGATAATTACCTCACCCGAGACCTCTAAATGCTAAACCGTAAATCCTAAAAAAAATAATACTACTATAATACTTATACGTATACGTAAACACCACAATATCACCATTTTCATTTCATAGTCACCACTTGTGAGCTCATGAACATGAAATAACCGTTCCTCGATTTACTTATGAGTACTCTATACTCATAAACGATAACCACACCAACCTCGTTCACACAAAATAAACACGTAAACACACAATTCAAGTAAGCACACATAAAATAACCTAAAAGTAAGACCAAGTGACAAACCCAAAACCACGGTTGTCACAGCCCTTGGTTTCTTTGTAACAATTGAGGGGGATTGGGTTGAGTAAGGGTGGGTGGATGGGGTGGGAGACCCGGTGGAGCAAGGTAGTTTTGAGACTTGTAAGAAAAGTTGTTTGGATTGATGTTGGGTTTGAAATGTTCTCTATGTTCTTCTTGGTAGGCATAACATTCACTTTGATAACCTTTCACCTTATCACATTGTTGATAGGAATGGGGACCTCCACAAATCTCACATGAAAGAGCAATAGCATGTACATCATTGGTGGAATTGTTCAAGAAGGCCCTTAATGGTTTGGATTAATTCTTGATTTGACTTAAGATGCATCTCTTGATTCCTATCAATTCTTTGGAGTATCTCTTGGTGACTCTTGAGGAATTGGTTATCACAATGTGTTTGAGAACTATCTTGTATAACATGAACCCTTTCATCAAATTGTGTGTTAGTTTACACCATTGATTTGGTCTCAATAATGTCCCAAGCGTCTTGAATGGATTTAGAAAGAATATTTCCTCCCGCGAAAGCATTGAGTGAATCTTGGTGATGAGGTATTAATCCATTATAGAAAGTATTGATTTGGTGAACTTCATCGAATCCATGATTTGGGCATTTTCTCAATAACTTCTTGAACTCCTCCCAAGCGTCACTAAAGGTTTGACTAGGTTTGTTGAAAGGCTATAATTAAGTTTCTCAAAGCCGTGGCCTTAGATGGGGGAAAGAACTTGTTTAAAAACTTCTTAGTGAAACCATCCCAAGTAGAAATGCTCTGGGGTGGTTGTGTATCTAACCAATACTTGGCATTGCCCTCTAGTGAAAATTGTATCAATATCAACTTAATGGCATCATGGGGAACTCCATTGTACTTAATGGTGTTGCAAAGATCAAGAAACTTCTTAAGGTGATCATGTGGATTATCATTTTTATTCCCAAAAAATGGTGTGTTTGAAACCAAGTTAATCATAGATGTCTTGAGCTCAAAGGTGTTTGCGGAAATATCGGGTATCTTAATAGCATCGGCATATCCTTTCACATTTGATTGCAAGTGCTCCATCAAAGGTTGAGTGTCAACGCCAACCATGGCTTCTTGTTGTGTGTGGATCAAAGCACGATTCTCGGGATCGGCTTGGTGGACGATGGTGTTTTTACTCTTTCTCTTTTTCTTCTTTTTGGGAGAAAGGGGTTGTAAACCAAATGGTATTTGTGCACGCCCGCGAGTGAGCATGCAACTCAATACAAGGAGTGAGAGAGAAGCTCTCGTTCAAATTTGAAGAAGAAGGGATTATCCTTCAATATAAAATATCCACAAGAAAGTATAATATACGTAATTACTACTTGGATGCAAGACCCCCAATCAAACCTTACTTCTTAGAATACGCACTAGTGAACGAGGGGTTAGGTGGCGCGAAGCACTTAAGTACCTATTAACCCTTAGATGGCATTTTATAGCACATCGCCTTTCTATTCACTTTGTAGTTTGTATTCTTCGAATTATTGCCTATTGGAAGTATTTATCTATTCTTGGTTAATTAAATTTGATCGATACACGTGTCAAGGACCGGAACGCTCCGTAACACGATGTATTGCAAAAGCAATACTTATGGAGATATGTGTATTGGTTGTTCGTATACGTATACGTATCTACATATAATAATATAGAGAAAATATTTTTGTATTTATTGGGTTTTTAAAAAAAATACTATATGTACGTAAAAACCGAGGAAATCCAATAATACATATTTTTGGTTGCAATCTCTTAGGAAAAAGATTGCTTTTTGAATTATTTATTTTTTTGGTTAATTCTTTAGGAAAAGAATTGTTTTTGTTATTTTTTAGTTTTTATATTTTTATATTTTTGATTTTTTTATGTTTTTGATTTATGATACGTAAAAATAACGTCCACGGGGTGAACGGTTCCCAAAAGCCAATGAAAACCGTCAATCAATAGTCTCTCGTAAAGTCAAAGAACCGGCAGCGGCGCCATTTAAAATTGAGTATATTGAAGTTCGTTTTCTCTCGATTCTTGACAAATTGAAATTCCTAAAAATCTCAAGTCTTTCATTGTTCTTGGTTGATAGGATATTTGGATATTCTATGTCTAATTCAATCAACACGTAAAAAGGATGAAAAATATCAAGCTATGTATCTGTAAAACACTTAGCAATTACCAAATAGTATTCACACAAATTCAAAATGTAAAAACATGAAAGTAAAGTGATTGAAATGTAAAGTAATTGAAAGTACAAAGCTTGAAATGTAAAGTTCAGAAAGTAAAAGGACCTAAAATGTAAATTCCAACAAACTTGTAACAACTTTTAACAAAGTTCACAAACTACCTACCCAATTTTAGCGAAGACTGAAAGTTTAAGGGGTGTAAACTTGCAAAACCTAAAAACTTGTAAAGATTAACAACAGATTAACTCTTTTAAGAACTATGAGGACTAAAATGCAATTTATTGGAATTCTTTAACAAAAACGGGCTCACAAGTTCAATAAGCTGGTTTAAGCTTGTTACTAGACCAAATAAGCTCTAACTTGTTTCAAAATGCTTAAAATTGGATTTTAGCTAGACTTGGATGAGGAAACAGCTTAAAAACAAGGAGAACTCAAATAAGCTCATTCTAATAAGCCAACTTTAAGCTAATTGAAAATCCAGACATCCACATCTTGATTTTAATGCTCAAACTTGTTAAACAGCTCAATAGGAGTATGGAATGTCTTTCCTTCTTGAAAATGATTTACTAAATAAGCTGGAAAATGAAATTAAGCTAGAAAGTGCTTATTTGACCAACTTGGACCAAAAATATAAAAAAGCTGAAAAGGTCAAAAACTACTCAGGACATGTTTTAGACAATATTTGTGAAAGAAAACTAGAACATTTATGAAGTAGAAATGGCTATCCAAGAAAACAGTCAAGCTTCTATTACAGAAACTTGAGTTTGGTCTATGGCTTATTAAAAAGCTATTTCCTAACTGAAATCTGTAAACTGTGTAATTTCCTTGCACACACTAAATCTTTGGATGTTATGCTACAACTAGAAACTGATTTCAAGAAATTTGGTCACGAAATGAAAGAATGCTAATGAATTGAAATGGAGAAAGACTGAATTTATGTAATGTATTTGTTCAAATTAACTAATATACATAAGATACTTTTTTTATTCCGGATCTATGCAACATACTTTCAAATACTTACTAATCTGCGCAATATTGACCAAAATGTGACTTGTTTGACCGGTTACCAATTAGAAAAGTTACAGTTTGGTCCTTTGGTCTGCGTGGACTTCCAACGTTAGTCCTTTGACATTTTTTTTCATTAGAAAACATAATAATGATACCTTGACTTTAATACACGTATTTTTGTACACGTTTTTATACACACTTTTTATACGTGTTAATATATACACGTTCTATACGCGAGAAATTCTGAACTTTGACAGACGATTTCAACGTCAAAACTTATCCCGTAAACTCCGAAAAACTCATGTTAAGTCAATGTATACGTTCTCTATAACTTTTATGTTTTATGTTTTTCATGAAATAGACATTTAAATGGTCGAAACCCCGATTTAAAACTCTGACAGCAATACTAGTATTTTCGGTAATTAAGTAAATCCGAATTTCGACGGTCTCGGTTAGTGCTAAATACTTACTTTGAAGTCTCTAAATCTATCAATGACTAAATATACACATTCTATACGTAAAATATTATAAAACAAAGTGTAAAACTTATAAATATTGTGTGTATAAAAGTTGTATAAAAACGTGTGTATACACTCAGTTTTATATACTTTTTTATACACTCCTTTTTCTACACGTTTGTATACAAACACTTCGATAAACATTTTTAGACGCATGTTATGCGCTTATTAATTTTCCAATTTTTTATCATACTACTATCGTTATAAGTTTTAAAATTTATTTAATAATATTTTATATATAGACTGTCTATATTTAGTCACTGATAGGTTTAGAGACTTAAAAGTAAGTTTTTAGCACTAAACGAGATCGTCGAAATCCGAATTTACTTAATTACTGAAAATACTAGTATTGCTGTCACAGTTTTAATTCGAGGTTTTGACCATCTAAATATCTTTTTCATGAAAAACGTAAAACATGAAAGTTGTAGAGAACGTATACATTTACTTAACGCGAGAATTTCGGAGTCTACGGGATCAGTTTTGACGCTAAAATCGCCTGTCAAAGTTCAAATTTTCTCGCGTATATAATTGCACGTATATAAAAGTGTGTATAAAATCGTTGATAAAAATGTGTGTATTAAATTCAAAGGATCATTACTAAGTTTCTAACGAAAAAAAATGTCAAAGGACTAACGGGGGAAGTCCACGTAGACCAAAGGACCAAACTGTAACTTTTCTAATTGGTAACCGGTCAAACAAGTCACATTTTGGTCAATATTGCGTAGATAATTAAGTATTTGAAAGTATGTTGCGTAGATATTGAATAAAAAAGTATCTTGCGTACATTAGTTAATATGAACAAAAATGTTACATAAATTCAGCCTTTCCCCATTTGAAATAGGCAAGTTTCCTGAATGAAAGTGTCACAGACCTTGACCCATACTTTTTCCAACCATTTGCCTTTTTTACTAATGTTTTGACCACAAAACTGAGCAATTGAGCTACCACTAGTTTACTAAATATGAACAAGCAACACTCAAAGGAATTAACAGACTTGTATTACAAAAACTAGGCAAACCCAAACACTAGTTTATCAAACTGTTAAGAACTCTTTCAAAGGAAATTTGAGTAGAAGAGTGAACCAATCTATGACTGATATTGAGACCTTGTTTAATGAGTAAAATGAAGAGTATTTGGCACAAATTAAGACTTGTTCACAAGCTAAACCACAGAATGCACTCAAAGAACTTTTAATTGATGAAAAACAGAACTAGAATCAAGTAAATGTAGAATCAAGCTACAAAAGTACTCACAAGCTATCAAACCAACTCAGTTACACTAAAACAAGTCTAAACACATGATCATAGCATTAAATAGTATTTACTCTAATAATTTAGCATGCAAAGTACAATTCAGTGGAACCTAAAACAGAATTCTGAAACCTTTTAGCTAGAAGCCTCCATTGATGGAGTAGTGTGGTGCTGAGCCAACTAAAATCTACAAGAACAACTCCAATTAACCACCATTAACCCAATTCATCACCTCCATAAGCTCTTTCTGAACCAAATCAACAAGTTCTGCTACAAACTGCTACTCAGGTACTGGATTGAACTGCTAAGGCTGCAATGATCATAACAAGCTTCCAAATCGTATCAAACTCACTTCATTGATCAGCTATGATCAATGAAATCACAAATAGTAACAGAATTGCAGGTATGAGTAAGTGAAATGAAGATGAGAATAGGAAATGGATATTTTTGTGTTTTTATTGATTTATGAAGGAAAAGTGGTTACAACTGCTTAACTAACTTTCTAACCAACTCTTAAGTGTGTGTCAAACACTTAAGAGTTGTTAACTAACTGAAGGAAATAACAGATTTGAGAGAGGAAACTAAAGTGTGTGTTTTTTACCCACTTAACTACTCACTAAAAATGAAGGTACAAGATACTATTTATAGAGGTTGATGATGATGTGTTGGGGAAGTCTGACGTGTCTCAACCAATGAGCAGGTGTCAGGTGTCACAATCTGGTGAATTGCAGATTTGACTTCAAGAATACGAAAGGGGTCTCTGTATCCTTCCACTTTCAGTCTAATTAAGCTATGCAGTCGGATTCGTCTCTCCATTTTGAGTATTTTTCATGTGTAAAGTTTGTTGTGAAACGCCTTGTAGATCAAAATTGATCCTGTGCTTGTTCGTTGATGAAGATGACACGTGTCATGTTTTAGTTAGATCTTGGCCCTTCACACGGATCGTTATCCACTATGGATAAAAGGTATTATTGCATGGCTCGTTTTTATTAGCTGCAAGATATAATGCGCTTCACTGTTCGTTTATTAAATGAGAGGATGAGTTGGCAGCACACTTGGCAATCCTTATCACACTTTCCTTGCAATCTGATTGGTTGAAATGATATTGACTCGGATCAAGGCCAAACTTGATAAATTTTTGACACTTTCAACCCTTGTCTTTAGCAGATTATCCAAATGAGCTCCTTTCTTCATTTAAATGGAAAATTTGGTCCTTTGACTTGCATTCTTGCTTATTTGACTCCGTTGACTTTTTTGACTTGAAGTTTTACCAAGTTTGACTTTAAATGGCTTGTCAAGATAGGTCCTTCATCTTCAAATGGCTTGTCATCTTTGATCCTTCTCTTGTCTTTTTATCATAAATTAGCCTGATTTCCTCTTATTTGCTTGAAATTGTATCCTTGTTACCTATTTAAGCACAAACACAAAACATACCATATAATACTGCTTTATAGCACAAAAGTTAGGTATTTCCTATGTGTTTTAGGGTGATTTGTTAATTAATTGATATGAGATTTTGCTCATATCAGATGTAAAGGTTCCGATTGTGTCAATTTTAATAACGGTGTTACTGTTAGGAATGTCCTCATCCGTGGTTTCGTTAATAAGATGTAAAGGTTCCGATGTAGAAGGTAAAGTCCTTGCTTTTTTTGTTGAACAGGAAAATGAAAAAGATTTTTCCTCATCATTAACCTAAAAATGCAACATGAACAAAAGTATAGATAAAATAAAATAAAATTATGTATACATAATCAATGAAAGCAATGAGTTGTTATTTTTTTGTCATTTTTTCGTTATCAACGTTTTTGTTCTCTTTATCCAGTGGAACAACATCTTCATCGTCAGAATCCGCAAGATGAATAACTTCTTCATCATCAACGGTTTGACCAACGACATTTTCACTCAGGTCTTTATAGGGCTGCAAAACTGTATTCTCAACAAATAATAAATTAGACATCTAACTTTAAACATATGTATAAATATTTTGTTAAATGATATGTTATGGATGATCTTAACACTAACATCATCACTGATATCCTTGAAGGGATGAAAAAAAATTGTTAAAAAAATTGCTATGTATAAAGGTATACAATATGTATAATTATTTAATCTAAATGATATGATAATTGTATTGTAAAACTAACATCATCATCATCATCATCGGATAGATCAATTATAACTTTATTGTCGGTATTTGACGACTTGTTTTCTCCTGAATCCTTCATATTCAGAGTATATAAAATCCTACAACAAATAAAATTAACAAACACAATATCAAAATACTGATTGATAAAACATACATGAAAAATATAATAAGGACGTATGAAAGACACATTACTACCTTAGATGATGTGGTATAAAGTTTTTGATTGTAAGAAATAGTTTTTTGCATGTGTTTTTTAAAATGAAAACCATTACGTCTTATAGGAATGAGAAAATTTTACTAAACATGTAATTGATCTTCAAAATAAAAGTATTTTTAATAAAAATAATACTTGTTGAATGTAATAAACATGTTTTTTACAAACAATGCTTTTAGATGACAACAAAATCAACTAAATAATTGATGATTATGAAAAAAAAATCAAAACATACACATTCCATAATGCATGCAAAAACTATACAAAATATATAAAGTACATAATGCATGCAACAAACATATGCATCTTGTTAAACTTCTCATTAAACATTGATAATATTTACCAAATAAATGATCTATTTTATTAATTATCCAATTTAATTAAATAAAAAAAATATAGGCTATAGGTGGGAAACGTATAACCATAATAATTGTGGTATCTCACTTACCAAAACACTTCATCCATATCAAAATTATCAAAAACATAAAAAGCACAAAACGAAAGATCATTAACACACACAATTATTCATACTCGGCAGTTCTTCAGACTTGTCTACAACTCAAGGTAATCTCATTACCGTTTTCGATTAATTTTCATAGTCAATTGATCATCTAGATGTCGCATGCATCATCTTATAAAAATGAACAGTGCAATAAATTGAATTTTTATGTTATGAGATGTTTGTAAAGAGATTGAATGTTATTTATTGTATGATCTATTATTAGTGATTGAAATCATACTATTATCAGTTGACAGTACCCAAAGATATAGGTCATCCCTTTTAGATTAAGATTAGCATATAATATGATTCATGTACATATTAATGCAGCAGTTATTGGAAGGGATCATTGATTTGACTAATGTTTATGTCACTTTAAATCAAGATGTTAATAGTTTGATTATCAAGTTTCCTAATTAGTTTCCCATTTTTTTATGATCTGCATGTCTTTTTGATCCGTACAATAAGTTAAATTTAAAGTGGATAATGATGAACTGAAAGTTATATTAATCATAGTAGATGATATTCAGGTTGCAAACCTGAAAAACTTTTTTAATGGATTATGGCATTTTATTGATTACAACATGGATCATAGCTTGTCTGTTTAGATATTTGCCATTGTGTTTTAAACCTTTAAAAAGTGAATTGATATAATGATGCATAGAAAATACCATATCAGGCCATATGGTATGTCCTTCAAAGATTGGTAAATCACCATTATTAGCAATTTTCTATTTAGAAAGTAAATAAAACTAACTAACATTATATTCAGGTTGCAAACATGAAAAACTTTTTGAATGGATTATGGCATTTTATTGGTTACAACATGGATCATAGCTTGTCTTTTTAAATATTGGCCATTGTTGATGCAAAAGTTGGGATAGACCGAGTTTAACCTAAATTAGGCTTAATTTGGGGTCTTGTAGACTCCGGCTCTCGTACCAAGTGAAACTTGCTTTAGGACCCTGCGCACTAAACAAACACTGTTAGGCTTACCGTGGGTTTGTTACCCACGATTAGACTCCGGCGTGGGAGTAAGTAATCGGTTTTGAGTATATTAGTGTTTAGGGTATTGTGTGTATCGTACCTTTGTGGAACCGAAGGGGTTTCTTTTATACTCGAGAGAGTCCAGGTTGGGGTCCCTGTTCTTGTGGCCTAAGGAAGAGATAATGACTTCATTATCCAACTAAGGCAAGTGTATATCCCTTTTCCTTAGGCGAATATAACTATAATATAAGTTATATTCTGTTTGATCTTGTAACGCTACGACGAGGACTTGGCTAAGTAATCAGCCTCTTGTGCGACAGCGGCTTACCGGGATTTATGGGCTATGTGCGCACATCGCACAAGTATCCAATCCATTCCTAATAGATACGGGTAGTACCCGTGAGTCAGACTATCCAGCCCGACTAGGGACTATACATCATCATGTCCCCCCAGTCTAGTGGTCACAGGTTCCAACCGCGGCTACTAGACTATTAATCATCAAGGCCCTCTCGCATAGATGCCTATTAAAAAAGTAAAACCACACAGTCATGACATCAAATAAGTATGCATGTCATATTCCACTATCACAGTCCTTTATTGGAAACCGTGAAAAGCATTTAATCATGTCGAAAGGTGTAATCAGCGGACACCATAGGATGAACCAAACGTCATAGACACGTGTCATAAGAACCATTACATCCATAGGGTATATAAATGCAGTCTAACAGTCACTTTCTTCACTTTTCCAAAAAATCTTTCCCTTCATTGTTAAAAACTATAAGAACCACTATTCATAACAAAATATACTACCTTCGCCCGTGCTTAAAACACCCACAAGAGCAAAAAATGGTAGCCCAACTATCTGATGTGATGTCCCACATATCCGAACAAGAGCTCTCCCGTTTTACCAGCAAGTACCAAGTTCCTTCAGATCTTCATCCGACTGTGCCAGATCCACAAGCACATATTGGGAGTTTTCTTGACGGAAAAATTAGTATATACACCAGGTTCATTGAATTTTCCAACAATTGCATACCTCTAAGCCGTTTTCTGATAGACATACTAAATTATTATAGTATACACCTCTCTCAGCTCATTGTATAGGAGCCACCAAAATCTCAAATTTTAAGATAAATTGCTGTAACATCCCTCCTACTCAGACTACAATATTGTCCGTTTTGCCCGCTGGCTCACAGCTTTGCTTTGTGGCCCTCTTGTAAGTACTTCCCAGCTGGTCACCCAACCTAGTACTACTCTGACATGAGCACGCTTAACTGCCAGTTCCTAAGAACCCCACTTGCAGTAGACCACCAAACGCGTTATGTCATGAGAAGGCGACTATTGTCTTATGAACCATGGATCTCTCCTGGCCACAACCGATGTGGGATTTGCCTAGGGTGTCACAATCACCCCCTCTTTAGGACTCATCGTCCTCGATGAGGTTTGGCCCACCATTCCGAATGGCTCAGGAGTGTCTCTGATACTACTTGTAACATCTCTCCTACTCAGACTACAATATTGTCTGCTTTTCCCGCAGGCTCACGGCTTTGCTTTGTGGCCCTCTTGTAAGTACTTCTCGGCTGGTCACCCAACCTAGTACTACTATGACATGAGCACGCTTAACTGCCAGTTCCTAAGAACCCCACTTGCAGTAGACCACCAAACGTGTTGTGTCATGAGAAGGCGTCTGTTGTCTTATGAACCATGGATCTCTCCTGGCCACAGCCGATGTGAGATTTGCCTAGGGTGTAACAACTACTTACTCAAAAATGTTGACCCAACCATAAACCTGTTCCGGGACTTCTATAGACCCACATGGATGAACGGATGGGTAACTTTCGCGAAACGTCCTGGTCAACTTCAATGTTACTCGGAGAAAATAGGTTCCCTAAAGAAGTGGACCGACAAATTCTTCTGGGTAGACAAAGTTGTTTTCCCATTTGACCATGATTTCATTACCCCTGAGACAATGATAAAGGATGACCGCCTGTTGGTCCCTAGTTAATCGATATTACTTATTATCTTAAGTAATAACTTTTACTTTGACTCAAGTGTGTTGTTTTAACATAAGATAAGAACTATGAAAGATTAAAACAACAATACCAATATACTTTTCAACGTATAGAATTTCATTAGAATCAAATAAAAAATCTATAACCCACTTTGTTTGCGGAATAACAAAGTGGTTGAATGACAATGGGGTTTGATCTCCTCTACTTAAACGTTTAACCAAAGTTAAACACTAAGCTCCAATCTAAACGTTCATATGCAACTTTGGCTATATGGTTTAGTTGGTATCGAGAGAGAAAGGTTTTCTAGAGTTTAAGCTCTTGTATTGGTTACCTTTCTCTCCCAATGTACACTCCTTTATATAGGCAGTGTAAATTAGGGTTTGCATTTTGCATGTACCAATGCATCAGTTTATCCAGTGGGTGGTTGATGCCCATGCTGGATAAACAGTACAAAGTACTTAATAAACTATTCTAGAAAAGATAAAGGTTGTACTTATATCTAAGTATACAAGCAACCTACTTTGACTTAAAGTTATTTTTTCCCGCCTAATGCAAACCATCAGAATACTGAAGAGTCGTCAGTATCATAGAGGAGATCGACATTATTTAGTTTGGTATTGTCAAGCCAAACTGAACTGAAAGCCCTTCTTCAGTCCTTGTTCTTCAGCAACTAGACCGCCTAGTATTTGAAGTGAAGACTCCTTTGTCTTCTAAGTTCACTAGAAGGGGAGTGTTGAACTTTCTTCAACTTTAAAGTCTTAAGTAGGAACTTTGTTCCTCTGGTCATCCATCAGCAGACTGGCCTTACTGCTGAGCATGAAACACTTAGGGGGATTTTATATTCAAATCCTAGAGTTGCTTCAGGTTCAGTAAATACTAACCCAACAATCTCCCCCTATTTGGATATACAAATAGCCTAAGTCTAATGTCAGTAGTAAGTGAGCATAACAAGTTCTTCTTACTTGCACTGAACAATTAATAACTTATAAACATCAGATAATCATTTATTCAATAACATTACAAATTAAAACAAACATTATTACAAATGATTATTCACTTCTCCTTAGGCCTAAGTTCTTCAATGATGGAAGTCTGAGTTAATGGATCTGAGTTTCTATGGTCCAATATAGCAAGCAAGCACATGCTAAAGGTTTTAGAAGCATCAGTAAGTCCTGGACCACTATGAAGATAGTAAAAGATCCTTTGAACATTCAAGAGAAGTTCATTGTTCATTTCATCAAGATCACTTATGCCCACAAAGTCTTGACGTTCTTGATGATTGAACATAATCATTCCTAGTTCTGGTTCGTCCAGTACATGACCAGGGAGATGATTTTGAAACTGAACAAGGCCTTTGTGTTTCTTTGTAGTGAAAAAGATGTCACCAACTCCAGGTTGTATCAGATTTACCCTTTTGTTCAGCTCCAATATTGGATCTTGATCTTCCAGAGAAGCTTGAGTGTTGATGTTCAGAATTTCACCTAGTCTTTCATGATTTCTCATATAGTGCTCGATTCTGGTGCGAACTTCATCCCATCTCTTGAATTTCCTTTTCTCAGTTATCACACTCATTTCCATCCCTTCAGTATAAGAAAGTTCTTTTCCTTGAAAGTTTTCAAGTATCTCATCAGTTCCATCACCTCTATAGAACTTGAGATGGATGTCACCTTTGTTGGTCAACATATCAACATTGGTGATTGGTGAGATGTTTCTTCTGTTGATTCTTGTTATACAAAACTTTTCATATAACACTTTCTTCTTGAAGACACTTTCTATTTCAACTCTTCCAATTTTCTCATACAAGCTTAGCTTCAGATCTCTTAGCTTTTCTTCTTGCTGAAGCCTGTATAACTTGTCAAGTTCTTCTTGAGTAGCCACTCCAACACTGATCAACTGATCATTTAAAGTAAGATATTTGTTTTTGGGTATTAAGGGAGGTGAACCTTGCATATCATCATCTTTGGCTGATGACTCCCCCTTTCCCTTTTCTGGGCTCTTTTTAGTGATGGGTGACTCAATGGATTATTTCTGAGCCTTCTTTTGGACATGTTTCTGAAAGAGCTGCTGGATTGTGTTTTTCTCCCCTTCAGCAGAAGACTGCCCAGTAGCTTCTGATGACCCTTCAGCAAGGAAGAAGCCACAAAGATAATCAAGAGTGGTAGTTACCTTGGCCAGCATGGCTGGAACAGTTTCAAGGGCATTTAGCTTCTACTGAACCTCTTCATAAATGGTCAGCTTTTGTTTCTCCAACAACGCCACTCTATCTTTGATCTTGGACACAGAATCACACAAGGTATTAACTTGGCTAGGAACTGGTGTGAATTCTGGTGGAAACTCCATGGAAGCACCGTTGATGGATTCCATTAGAGAGCACATCTCTTGCTTTAGGGAAGTGGTGGTGGCCACATCTTGTACTAAGGGCTTCAAAGCAGCAATGAGGACATCCTTGATTTGTTTAGCATAAGGAGGATGTGGTCTTGCTTTGATAGTTGAGATTTCGTTGTCGGCAAGCACCTTTTCTTCCTTCAGTCTGGCAACCTGTGATTGAAGAATCAACACTTGATTGGTTAATTCTTTTACCTGCTCAGCTCTGGGTGAAAGTGGCAATAGTGTTACATCAGCAGGTTCTTCATCACTGTCATCAAGATTGACTGGAATTCTCTCATTGAACCCAAGTTCTTTCTCCAGATCATCTCCAGACATACTAACAACAAAAGTAGGCAAGTGTCCCACCTTGCCTCCAGTGGTGAGATGCACTTCCTTGGGAATCTTTGGAGCATCAGCATGAGTGTGTAGATCAGTTTCAAGCCCTTCACCACCAGGGTGGTTTGACCTGATGGATCCTGAGAAAGAGTCCCTGATAAGTTTAGATCAATGATAGTGTTTTTGGTTCCTTCAGTAGAACCCTGTTGTGGGGGAGATACATCATTAGAAACAGATAGGCCAGGGTCAACATCAGCTGTTGGAATTGCTGACACATCATTCCCTGATGCAGACTCAGAGTGACAAGTGATAGAAATTGCTAATGAAGTATGACTTGTATTCAGAATGAAAGTACTTACCAATGTTGACTCCACACTACTGAGCTGAGGGTGAGCTCTATCTTCACCCTTCTCTCTTAAAGAAGTTGAGAGATGGGTTGCTTGCTGGGCCTCTTTACGCATATCTCCTCCAGCAGAGACTGAAGGTGATGGCTGGCTGGGGTTCTTGTCCTTAGCCAGGGACTTGGTCTTCTTCAAAGGATGGCCTTGGGAATCATCATCAATATTCTTTGAGGAAGATTGTGTGAGGTTGTTCCTCTTTCTGGACCCACGTCTAACCTTCTTGGTATTAATTGACGTTTGCCTCTAACGAGGTCCAGATGAAGCTCCAGGCTTTTTGCCTTATAGATCCCCTTCTCCAGTTGGAGAAGTGTCTTTGGGAGCTTTATACACTACTGGACCATCTGCTGAGCAGATGTCCAACATGGGTTGTGTAAGAGGAGGATCAATGGTGCTGACTGGAATGTTCCAGCGATTAAGATCAAAGGTCTTAAAAATTAGTTGCTCTCTAGTTATTTTTGAAAAATCATTTCCAAGATAGTCAGCAAAAAAGAGAGATAGAAATCTGGTGTACACAACGTTTTTCTCTCTAGTCTTTTTCTCCAGTTTCCCATGGAGTTATTCAAAAATAAACCTCCCAAAACCAGCTTTGACCCCCTTGGCCAGACAGTATAAAATGATAGCATCTTTTTGGTTGATCTGGTCAAGACCTCCAGTTCCCACCCCCCCCCCCCCCCCCAAACATTCGATGAGTATGGTCATCAATAATTTCCATCTTGGTGGCAAAGCACTCCTTTTTAACCCCCCTTTTTCAGAAATTTCTTCAATATACCCAATTTCTTTAAAGAAATTTTTAACAATCATATAATCATCAGGTATTGCTTCATACTCATTAGGGTTTTCCAAATAATCTAACCCCAAAACTTTTCTAAATGATTTTAACCCAAATCTACCATGAATCCTTATCGTGGTAGAATCAAACTCAATGGACTTCTTGTTGTTAGAAGCCTTTGATGTAAACCAAAATTCTTTTAGCACATTTTGTAACATCATACCAGGATCTTCAAATAAAGCATACCTTAAAACACTTTTGGTTAGATAAGTCAAAACTTGTTCCCCAGGAACAGACTTAATGGATTCAGGTTTAACCAAGGTGATGTTGTTTGGTTTGAAGAAGATGTCATAAATGGGATAGTTAACATGAGTGGATGGTTTAAGAGTGATTTTGGTGATCTTGGGGGTGGAAGATGATTCAGCCATTGATGATTGTGTGTGTGTTTTGAAAGAGAGAAAGGTTGTGTGTGTTTATGGATGAAAAGATTTGTAACCGTGGAATGAAATCCAATTGTTAGGGATTATATAAAAACTTTAACTGATTTGTAAAAAGTTTTTAAACCATTTGAAAAAGTTATGAATCTTTTAGGGTTTCTTTTGAATATTTGGCACAAACTTTTGTTGATCCCAAACTTAGATCGATTAGCTTTATGTATACGAGATTAGATCAAGTAATACACGTAGAGAAACCTTTGTATATGCTTTATGAATCTAAGTGTTATGCGGAATTTAACACTTAAACAAGAACACACAAGATGTAAACAAACTTTCACTTTGATTATGAATATCGAACTTGCTTACAATGAAAGATGTTTACGAATGAAAACTTATATTAAACTTATAACCTAAAGGCCTTCTTTTATAGACATAAGAAGCCTTGTACAATAATCTACGTATCAGCTATTCTAGGTAAAGATAAATATAGAAAATACATTGTCGTTTCTATCCTTACTAGAAGTATTCTAGAATATAATAAACGTGTAGATTATATCTTCCATCAGTGCTTGTCTTCAATGTGTCAACGCTTGACTTTAACTTGTCAACGCTTGAGCTGTCAGCGCTTGCTTTGTTCTTATCAACGCTTGAATTGTTCTTGTCAGCGCTCAAGTGATCTGGCCTTAATTTATTCCCAACAATCCTCCCCTAAACTTGATATCCACTCTTATGATCAAGTTTCTGAATAAGCATTAAGGACTAGGAGGAGTCTGACAAACCTTCTCATATTGGTAATGAATAAATCTGATCAAATCTTTTGCCACGTCACTTGAATAATCTATTTCCAGCTGAGTGTCTTTCATCTTTTCCAAAACAGCCTTGGATATGAAATACTGAGCATCCACAAGTAGATACTCAGCAAACTTTGTAGAACTCAAATGGTATACACCAGCAGCTGAATATAACCTCCATTGAAGACCACTGAGGTCATCTTCAAGATCCTTCCAAATTGCAGGATCTTCATCTTTTGGCCCACACATTCTTTTGAATGTGATCCAAAGTTTTATTCCATTAGCTGAAGTTGGTGCTTCAGCCTCATACTTGGTCTCTAGTAACCTCCAAAGGTCCACCAAGTCTTCTCTATCACAACTTGCAAATAAAGATATGAGAGTGGTAAAAGTATGTACCTCCTTGCCAAATCTGCCAATCTTCCAGAACCCACATTCATCTTCTTCATAGCTCACAATTGGGTTCCTGGAATCTAATGGTAACACTTGCACCATATGTGAAGCTTCTAATGGGGAGAGCTTGAGGCTCTTTCTTATAACTGCTTCACTTGGATATAGTAGATCCATATCTTTTGGAAACTCAAATTTAATTCCCTTCTTCACTGGCCTGGGAACCATCATAGCTTTCTTGATTTCCATTTCTTCTGCAAGTTGCTCCTTTCTTTCATCTGAAAGAAGTCTGAGAGTGTTTGCTTCCTGCACTCTCACCCAAATGGGATAAGCCCTGTTTTCTAACTCATCAAATGTCAAAGCCTTCAACTTCTGATATGTCCATCCAACTCCATGACATCTGAGCAACATAAAGTAGAGCTCCCTTCTATCCCTTTTTAACCCTAAGAGAATATTGCTTGCCTTGTGTTTCAAAATTACCTTACAATCCTTCTGAACTCTAAGAAGAAGCTCCAAACCCCATATTTGATCTGAAATGGTCAAGTCTAGATTATCCATGCAGCTTTCTTCCCAAGCATTGTACATTTGAACCACCTCTGGCATGTCAAAGTCAACCTGCAATTTCAACTCTCTCAGCTTCTCTTTGGCCAACTCATCTCCATACTCAAGCCTTTCAGGTTCTATAATCATTACACTTGAGTCTGAGCTAGCTCCATCACTTTCTTCTTCTGAAGTCACAACAAATGGTGACTTTTCCTTTTCATCTTGTTCCATCATTTGTGCAGCTAATCTTCTATCAAACTCAACTTGAGCTGCATCTTTTGGAACAATCTCTTCTACCATTTTACCCTTACCCTTATCTGATGGTGAAATGGTTGGCAAGGTAGATGGTAATACCTGAGTAGAAACTTCCTTGATGATAGATGATGACTGGGATACATCACCTTCATGTGCAGGTCTGTCAACGCCCAAATTTATCCTATCAGCGCCCAAAATACTTCTATCAGCGTCCAAATTTGCCTTGTCAACGCTCAAATATTTTCCCTCAGCGCCTTGTGTAACCTCTCTCAACATAGCTGTAAATGATAAATTTAAATTGGTGGGAGAGACTAAGGACGTATCAAAACCTGTTTGTTTCTTCAAAGTTGTAAGGGCTTCAGCAACATCCATTGATTGACCATCCTGGCTGCCCTTATCACTCAGATTTATTTGATCTTCCTCCCCTTTGGAAGACTCCTCCATACCCCTTCTAACACGATCACTTTCCAAAACAACAATCCTCTCCCTCAATTGCTTGAGTTCAAGGCCTTGTGAGCTGACAATTTGTACTAAGTCTGCATTTTGCTTTTGCAAGCTAATGCAGACTGCCGTCAATTCCATAAGAGTCATTGGTTCCAGTCTGCCCTCTTCTAAAATGGGGATTTGACCTCCCAAGTCAGATTCATTGGGCATGGATGAGGACTTAATTATGGTGGGACTGCCTTGGCCAGCATCTAAGCCAGAACTAATAGTCCCAGCCTCATCCAGGTCACCAGCCACACTTGTGGTGGTGGTTCTCTCTGCTTCATGGCTAGGACCACCAGAGGAGAACACTCCAGTAGTCCTTTGGCGTTTCATCAACCTATATTCAGGGGGTGTGGAAGATGGTGTGGAAGAATGAGTAGATGTGGGTTGGTGAAGGGGTGTTTGGGATTGTGAAGGTTGTGTGTCAGCGTTGGAAATAGGCACATCAACGCCAACATTTGATGTGTCAGCGTCAAAGGGTTCTTGGTCAAGTTGCATGTGTTCAGGTGAAGGTAAAGGTTCAAGAATGGGTTCAAGTTGTGGTTGAGGGGCAATTGGAGGTTGGGGGTCTGGTTGGGGTTGTGCTGCTGCAATAACAGCAAGCATGGCTTGGGTTAAAGGTAAGTCTCTATGGGGTGGTGAATCCATCTTCATAAAAATAGCTTTCTTTTGCTCAGGGTTCTTATAAAAATCATTGTGATCCCTTGAGCAGTAACCTTGATCATCAAAAACCATTTGCAGAAAACGGGGATAAGCTAAAGTCATTTTTGTCCCCTTGTTTTTACACATCCCCTCAAAAATCAGTTTAGAATAGTTATATTTTTGCCCTCTTGCAATGCACACAATAGCACTTGCAATGGATCTATTGATCTCATTGTGTGCAGTACATTTGGGACTCAAACATTGAAGGAGGACATGTATGAGGTACTTCCAGGCTGGGGGAAATTCCTGCTTATGATACTTGTTTAGAGTACCTTCATCAGGAAAGGGATATCCCAAAGCCCTAAGCCCTTGTTCTATTTCATTTATAGGAAGGGTGGCTATACCATCAGCATCATCAAGATGCAAGGCTTGGCGTACCAAAGCCTCAGTAACCACCCAAGATCTCCCATGAACAATAGAAGTCAATGTTGTCACTCCATTAACTGTTGAGGAACTGACAGTGTTCCAAAACTGCTTAATGTGTGTGACTGGAATGAGTGGTGCATGAGAAAGAGCATACCTTAAAGGGGATGCGTTCAAATACGCCACCATTTGTGTGTATTGGGGAAACAGAGCATCATCAGCTTCAAGATAAGCAATCATGTTGTGTTGTGATCTGAACCCCAATGCCAATTCTGTTGGTTTAAACTTTGGTGCCATTGATGAAGCTGTTAATTTTAAGTGTAGAAGATGAAGTTGATAAGAGAAAAGTGTTAGACAAGAATTATAGATACCCTGTTTAAAATAGGAGCCAAATTTATAGGAGAGAAAGAATACATGTGATTGGCCCAAAAATAGGCAAAGATTTTCAAAAATCAATCATGAAAATATTGAAAAAGTTATAAGTTATCTCATGCATTAAATGAAAGTAACAACTCCTAAAATTACGGCTTGAAAATATGTGAAAAAGTAACAACTGGGTAGGTCCCATTGAGTGTCAACGGTCAAAAATAACCTATCAACGCCCAACGGCTATAATCTTGTCAACGTTTGCCTATAGCCATGTCAGCGTCTAATTTGGTCACAACAACGCTTGGAAAAATCTTGTCAGCGTCCAAAAATAAAAATATTTTAAAAAGTGAAAAATGACCTTAACAAGTAATTTATCCTAGAGAAGATAACCAAAAGCTGATAATTATCATAGGGCGGCAAGCACTGTCCAGTTATGCACACTTGCATAAGCAAGATAGACATAACAGTCCTCTAGTGTCCCTTGCTAACCAAAACTCTTAACAACAAAGTTACCTTATAAAATCCTTGTTACTCCCAGGTAAATCCCATATCAAAATCATTCCCAAGTCTCCCAACAGACCACAACCAATTCTAGGCCAAAAATGTCTTGGCAGCATGCAAAGTTGATATACTATGCATGCTACAGTGCCTCATGATTTAGTAAAACTAACTCATACTCACCTGTGGACACAATCTAGAATTGTGATAAGAGTATCATATGGATACCCAAACATCCTAAAGGTTCCTAAAACCTCCCCTTAAACTATGATACAAAAATTTTGCTAAAATCATGCATGAACATAAAAAATTTATGTCAAGATAGGAATGAAACATTCCAACCATCATCCATAAATAAAAACTTGTCCAAATGCTTCTCCATTGATCCATAAGCAACTCTGTATCCAATGGTATACTGCTAACACCATCTGCACATTTAGATTGAAAACCACAAAACTAACATTGTTGCTGACAACGCCCCGATAACACATGACAGCGTTGAGGGAAGCTTTGTCAGCGTTAGACAATTATATTGCTGATAACGTTACAAAAACACTTATCAGTGTTCAAGTAACCTTTGTCAGTGTTAGAAAAATATAGTGGAAAATCTAAATCATCAATAAGACCAATAATAATAATGCATCATCCTGTACATACTTTTACAAAAAGAATCCAAAACACATATTAAGTGAGATTAACCATTCCATTACTTGTTACCAAGTATTGAAATCTCCCAGCATCAAAAGGTTTAGTTAATAAATCTGACACATTTTCCTCAGTGTCAACCCTATCTGGTTGTATTAAACCTTTCTCAAAGCAATCTCTTATAAAATGGTGTCTAATTTCTATGTGTTTAGTTTTAGAATGATGTACAGGATTCTTAATGATGCATAAAGTACTATTATTGTCAACAAATATCTTAGTATGAATGAAATTATACCCATAGTCCAACAGCTGGTTCTGAATCCACAACACTTGACCACAACAGGCAGTTGCAGCCACATACTCTGCTTCAGTTGTAGAATTAGCCACCACTGTTTGTTTCTTGCATTTGTTGATCCCAAACTTAGATCGATTAAGCTTTGTGTATACGAGATTAGATCAAGTACTACACGTAGAGAAACCTTTGCTTATGAATAAAGTAACAAAGTGTTATGCGGAATTAACACTTGATCTAAAACACAATGATGTTAAACAAACTTTCACTTGTATTAGAATAATCGTACTTGGTTACAATGAAAGAGTTTAACAATCGAAAACTTATAAAAACTGATATTAAACTTTAACCTAAAAGATCTTCGTTTATAGAACAAGAAGTCTTGTACAATAAGCTACGAATCAACTATTCTAGGTAAAGATAAACATAGAAAATACATTGTCGTCTCTATCCTTACTAGAAGTATTCTAGAATATAATAAACGTGTAGCTCACATCTTCCATCAGTGCTTGTCTTCAATCTGTCAACGCTTGACTTTAACTTGTCAACGCTTATGCTGTCAGCGCTCACTTTGCTCTTGTCAACGCTTGAGTTGTTCTTGTCAGCGTTCAAGTGTTCTGGCCTAAATTTATTCCCAACAATCCTCCCCTAAACTTGATATCCACTCTTATGATCAAGTTTCTGAATAAACATTAAGGACTTGGAGGAGTCTGACAAACCTTATCATATTGGTAATAAATAAATCTGATTAAATTCTTTGCCACGTCACTTGTATAGTCTATCTCCAACTGGGTGTCCTTCATCTTCTCCAAAACAGCCTTGGATATGAAATACTGAGCATCTACAAGTAAATACTCAGCAAACTTTGTAGAACTCAAATGGTATACACCTGCAGCTGAATATAACCTCCATTGAAGACCACTGAGGTCATCTTCAAGATCCTTCCATATTTCAGGATCTTCTTCTTTTGTCCCACACATTCTTTTGAATGTGGTCCAAAGTTTTATTCCATTGGCTGAAGTTGGTGCTTCAGCCTCATACTTGGTTTCTAGCAACCTCCAAAGGTCCACCAAGTCATCTCTGTCACAACTTGCAAATAAAGATATGAGAGTGGTAAAAGTGTGTACCTCCTTGCCAAATCTTCCAATTTTCCAGAATCCACATTCATCTTCCTCATAACTTACAATTGGATTCCTGGAATCTAGTGGTAACACATGCACCATATCTGAAGCTTCTAATGGGGAGAGCTTGAGGCTCTTTCTAATAATTGCTTCACTTGGATATAGTTGATTCATATCTTTTGGAAACTCAAGAATAAATCCCTTCTTTACTGGTCTAGGAACTATCATAGCTTTCTTGATTGCCATCTCTTCTGCAAGTTGCTCCTTTCTTTCATCTGAGAGAAGTCTGAAAGTGTTTTCTTCTTGCACTTTCACCCAAATAGGATAAGCCCTATGTTCCAACTCATCAAACGTCAAAGCCTTCAGCTTCTGATGTGTCCATCCAACTCCATGACATTTGAGCAACATAAAGTAGAGCTTCCTTCTATCCCTTTTCAATTCAGAGAGAATGTTGCTTGCCTTGTACTTCAACATCACCTTACAATCCTTCTGAACTCTAAGAAGAATTTCCAAACCCCATATCTGATCTGAAATGGTCAAGTCTGGATTATCCATACAGCTTTCTTCCCAAGAATTGTACATCTGAACTACCTCTGGCATATCAAAATCAATTTGCAACTTCAAATCTCTCAGCTTTTCCCTAGCAAGCTCATCACCATACTCAAGTCTTTCTGGTTCAACAATCATCACACTTGAATCTGAGCTAGCATCATCACTTTCTTCTTCAGAAGTCACAACAAATGGTGACTTTTCCTTTTCACCTTGTTCCATCATTTGCTCAGCCAATCTTCTATCAAATTCAACCTGAGCTGCATTCTTTGGAACAATTTCTTCTACCAACTTACCCTTACCCTTATCTGTTGGTTCAATTGTTGGTAGGGTAGATGATAATACCTGAGTAGGAACATCTTTGATGATAGATGATGACTGGAATACATCACCTCCATATGCAGATCTGTCAACGGCCAAATTTCCTCTATCAGCGCCCAAAATACTTCTGTCAGCGTCCAAACTTGTCTTATCAACGCTCAAATATTTTCCCTCAGCGCCTTGTGTAACCTCTCTTAACATATCTGTAAATGACAAATTTAAATTGGTTGGAGAGATCAAAGACGTATCAAAACCTGTTTGTTCCTTCAAAGTAGTAAGAGCTTCAGCAACATCCAATGATTGTCCATCTTGACTGCTCTTATCACTCAGATTTCTTTGATCTTCCTCCCCTTTGGAAGACTCCTCCATACCTCCCCTTGAATGAGCACTCTCCAAAACAACAATCCTCTCCCTCAATTCTTTGAGTTCAAGGCCTTGGTTACTGACAATTTGTACTAAGTCTACATTTTGCTTTTGCAAGCTAATGCAGACAGCCGTCAATTCTAAAAGCGTCATTGGTTCCAGTCTGCCCTCATCCAAAATGGGAATTTGACCTCCCAAGTCAGGTTCATTGGGCAAGGATGAGGACTTAATTATGGTGGGACTGCCTTGGCCAGCTTCTAAGCCAGAACCAATAGTCCCAGCCTCATCCAGGTCACCAGCCACACGTGTGGTGGTGGTTCTCTCTGCTACATGGCTAGGACCACCAGAGGAGAACACTCCAGCAGTCCTTTGGCGTTTAATCAACCTATATTCAGGTGGTGTGGAAGATGGTGTAGAAGAAGGTGTAGATGTGGGTTGGTTAAGGGGTGTTTGGGATTGTGATGGTTGGGTGTTAGCGGTGGAAATAGGCATATCAACGCCCACATTAGATGTGTCAGCGTCAAAGGGATTTTGGTCTATTTGCATTTGGTCAGGTGAGGGTAAAGGTTCAGGGATAGGTTCAAGTTGTGGGTGAGGGTCAATATGAGGTTGGGGGTCTGGTTGGGGTTGTGCTGCTGCAATAACAGCAAGCATGGCTGGGGTTAATGGTAGGTCTCTATGAGGTGGTGAATTCATCTTGGTAAAAATAGCCTTCTTTTGTTCAGGGATCTTATAAAAATCATTGTGATCCCTTGAACAATATCTTTGAGCATCAAAAATCATTTGCAGAAAACGGGGATAAGCTAAAGTCATTTTTGTCCCCTTGTTTTTACACATTCCTTCAAAAATCATTTTAGACCAATTATATTTTTGCCCTGTTGCAATACACACAATAGCAGTTGCAATGGATCTATTGATCTCATTGTGTGCAGTACATTTGGGACTCAAACATTGAAGGAGAATGTGAATTAGGTACTTCCAGGCTGGGGGAAATTCCTGCTTATGGTACTTATTAAGAGTACCTTCATCAGGAATAGGGTATCCCAAAGCCCTAAGCCCTTGTTCTATTTCAGATATGGGAAGAATGGTTATACCATCAGCATCATTAAGATGCAAGGCCTGGCGTACCAAGGCCTCAGTAACCACCCAAGGTCTCCCATGTACAATAGAAGTCAATGTGGTCACTCCATTAACTGTTGAGGAACTGACAGTGTTCCAAAACTGTTTAATGTGTGTGACTGGAATGAGTGGTGCATGAGAAAGAGCATACCTTAATGGGGATGCATTCAAATACTCCACCATCTGTGTGTATTGAGGGAACAAAGTATTATCAGCAACAAGATAAGCAATCATGTTGTGTTGAGACTTGAACCCCAAATCCAATTCTGCTGAGTTAAATCTTGGTGCCATTGATGAAAGCTGTTAATTTGAAGTATAAAAGATGAAGGTTGATAAGAGAAAAGTGTTAGACAAGAATTATAGATACCCTGTTTAAAATAGGAGCCAAATTTATAGGAGTGGATGAATGCACGTGATTGGCCCAAAAATAGGCAAAGATTTTCAAAAATCAATCATGAAAATATTGAAAAAGTTTATAAGTTATCTCATGCATTTAATGAAAGTAACAACTCCTAAAATTACGGCTTGAAAATATGTCAAAAAGTAACAACTGGGTAGGTCCCATTGTTTGTCAACGGTCAAATATAACCCATCAACGCCCAACGGCTATAATCTTGTCAACGTTCGCCTAAAGCCATGTCAGCGTCCATTTTGGTCACAACAACGCTTGGAAAAATCTTGTCAGCGTCCAAAAATAAAATTGTTTTAAAAAGTGAAAAATGACCTTAACAAGTAATTTATCCTAGAGAAGATAACCAAAAGCTGATAATTATCATAGGGCGGCAAGCACTGTCCAGTTATGCACACTTGCATAAACAAGATAGACATAACAGTCCTCTAGTGTCCCTTGCTAACCAAAATTCTTAACAACCAAGTTACCTCATAAAATCCTTGTTACTCCCAGGTAAAACCCATATCAAAAGGATTCCCAAGTCTCCCAACATACCACAACCAATTCTAGGCCAAAAATGTCTTGGCAGCATGCAAAGTTGATATACTATGCATGCTACAGTGCCTCATGGTTTAGTAAAACTAACCCATACTCACCTGTGGACACAATCTAGAATTGTGATGAGAGTATTCTAAGAATACCCAAGAGTCCTAAAGGTTCCTTAAACCTCCCCTTAAACTATGATACATGAGTTCTCAAAATATATATATGAACATTAAAAATTTATGTCAAGATAGGAATATAAATATTCCAACCATCATCCATAAACAAAACATGTCCAAATAGCTCTTCAAAGATCCATAAGAAACTCTGTATCCAATGGCATAAAGCTACCATCACCTGCACATTTAGATGAAAACCACAAAACTAACATATGTTGCTGACAGCGTCCCGACAACACTTAGCAGCGTTGAAGGAACTCTTGTCAGCGTTAGACAATAATATCTCCAACAACGGCAAAATAACACTTGACAGCGTTGCATTTACCTTTGTCAGTGTTAGAAAAATAATGTGGAAAATCTAAATCATCACAAAGACCAATAACAATACATTATCCTGTACATACTGTTACAAAAAGATTCCAAAAACACATATTAAGTGAGATTAACCATTCCAATATTTGTTACCAAATATTGAAATCTTCCAGCATCAAAAGGTTTAGTTAATAAATCAGCCACATTATCTTCTGTGTCTACCCTATCTGGTTGTATTAAACCTTTCTCAAAGCAATCTCTTATAAAATGATGTCTAATTTCTATGTGTTTGGTTTTAGAATGATGTACAGGATTTTTAATAATGCATAAAGTACTGTTATTGTCTACAAAAATCTTGGTATGCATAAAATTATACCCATAATCCAACAGTTGGTTCTGAATCCATAAGACTTGTCCACAACAAGCAGCTGCAGCAACATATTCTGCTTCAGTTGTAGAGTTTGCCACCACTGTTTGTTTCTTGCATTGCCAAGATATTAATCTGCTCCCAAGAAATTGGCATCCACCAGTTGTGGATTTCCTATCAAACTTGTCACCACCATAGTCACTGTCTGAATATGCAATAAGGTCCAATGGAGAATCTTTTGGGTACCACAATCCAAGATCTGGATAACACCTTAGGTACCTAAAAATTCTTTTCACAGCAAAAAGGTGACATTCTTTGGGAGTCACTTGATGGCGTGCACATGCACACACAGCAAACATGATGTCAGGTCTTGAGGCTGTAAGATACATCAATGATCCAATTATTGATCTATAGTGCCTAACATCCACATCCTTTCCAGCTCCAATTTTTCCCCAAGGGTGTTGCCTATCCATAGGAGTGGAAGCCTCTTTCTCATGTGGAGAAAAACCATATTTCTTCAAGATTTCAGCTACATACTTGTCTTGGGAGATGAAGATACCATCTTCTTTCTGCTGAACTTGTAACCCTAGAAAGAAGTTCATCTCACCCATTGCACTCATCTTGAATTTATCTGTCATGAGCTTGGAAAAATCCTCACTCATTTTTGGATCAGTAGACCCAAAAATGATATCATCAACATAGACCTGCACCAGCAACACATGTTTTCCTTTCTTCTTTGTAAATAGTGTCTGATCTATGGTGCCCCTCTTGAAACCATTTTCCACCAAGTAGGTGGACAATGTACCATACCATGCTCTAGGGGCCTGATGAAGTCCATACATTGCTTTCTTCACTCTATAGACCTTGTCTGGATTTTCAGGATCTTCAAAACCAGGAGGTTGCATAACGTATACTTCCTCAACAATTGTCCCATAGAGGAAAGCACTCTTCACATCCATTTGGTAAACAGTAAAATTCATACAAGAGGCATAAGCTAGAAAAATTCTTATAGCTTCAATTCTTGCAACTGGTGCAAAAACTTCTTCATAATCAATTCCTTCCTCTTGTGTATATCCCTGAGCTACCAAACGTGCCTTGTTTCTGACCACAATGCCTCTTTCATCTTTCTTGTTCCTTAGAACCCATCTTGTCCCAATTGGTCTCACATATCTAGGACAATCAACCAGCTCCCAAACATCCTGTATAGCAAATTGGTGAAGCTCATTCTGCATTGCTTCCACCCAACTTGGTTCCTTGAGAGCATCAAAAATTTTCTTGGGTTCTTCCTGTGACAGAAAACAGGCAAACAAACATGCTTGTACAAGAGGGGTATCAACCTTCTTGTGTATATTGGCAATAAATCCACCAAGACCTTGATGGGATCTTCTTGTCTGAACTGGAGCCATAACATCACCAATAATTTGAGATGTGGGGTGATCCTTTGCTGTGGAAGTGAGAACTCCTCCTTCAAAAAGTCTGGTGTCCTCAACTTCACGCTCCATGTTGCCAATATCTTCTTCAGATTCTTCTTGATCAACAGAAATCTCTTCATGGACATTAGAAGGTCCACCCTGTTCAAAATGGGAAGAGAAAAGATGTGCAAAGGTGTCATCAAACTCTGAACCTTGCTTGTCAGCGTTTGGGCTAACAACGCTTGAACTGCTTGTATCAGCGTCTGATCCATCAGCGTCTGAATTGCTCTTGTCAGCGCTTGATTTCCCTTTGTCAGCGCCTGAAGAAGTATGCATGTTTGTATTTGGTGGTATCTGAAAACCACCATTATCTTTTCTAGCAGCAGCAGCAGCATAATACTCATCTGTCCATATAGGAAGTGTAACATATTCTTGTGTGGGAGATGATTCAACTGCTGGTGGTCCATCCTCCTTAGCAACCTGTATACCTGAAACATTACCAATTCTCTTTTCCAAAACACTTGAAGTTACCTTCACAATGTCTGGATCAGTAACAGGCATATAATTTAAAGCTCTAGATAAAGGTTCTAAGTCAAACAACCAATTTGGACCACTCTCAGGATCACTAGGTTTACTCTCTAAAAACCTAACATGTACTTTTTCAAGTATACGTTTTTCCTTTTTAATGTAAACCCTATATCCTTTACTCTGCACTGAATAACCCATGAAGTAGCCTTCATCACCTTTAGAATCAAATTTACCTAGGGCCTCACTAGTTTCTAGAACAACTACATGACATCCAAAAGGCTTGAGAAAGCCAATATTGGGCTTCCTTCCCCAAAGTAATTCATAAGGTGTCTTATTATGTATCTTGTTGACCAATGCCCTATTTTGAACATAACAAGCTGTGTTAACAGCTTCAGCCCAAAAGGCTATAGGAAAGTGGGCATCAGCCAACATGGTTCTGGCTGCTTCAATAAGGGTCCTATTCTTCCTTTCAGCAACCCCATTTTGCTGTGGGGTTCTAGCTATGCTAAACTGCCTAGTAATCCCTTTCTTGGCACAAAAATCATCTAACAACTGATTTCTAAACTCACCCCCATTGTCACTTCTAATAATCTTGACCTCATTACCATTCTTCTTTTCAATTTGGGTAATGAAATTAATCAGACTCTGGGCAGTTTCACTTTTCTTGGCTAAAAAGAAAGTCCATGTAAACCTGGAATAATCATCAGTGATAACAAAACAATATGATTTACCCTTCAGACTTTCTATATTAGTTGGACCAAAGAGGTCCATATGCAATAAGTGAAGTGGTTTAGAACTAGAGTGCACCTGTTTAGACCTGAATGAGACCTTGTGCTGCTTGCCCTTAAGACATGCAACACAAGAGTGGTCATTGTGGAAAGCCTTTTCAGGCAAACCATCAACTAAACCAAGCCTCACAAGTCTATTGATATTCTTAAAGTTTATGTGCCCTAATCTCCTGTGCCAAAGATTACTTTCATCTACTGAGGCTTTAGCATACAGACATGACATTTTATTATTTATCTTTATTCCATTAAGATTCACATTATATATGTCTTTATGCCTTGGTGTTCTAAAATCTATGTATTTCTCCTCAGGGAGCTTATAATCTTTGCTTAACACCAAGCACTAAGTATCTGTGAAAAGAACCTTATTTTTGTTATCACACACTTGTGATACACTAAACAAATTATAATCCAGTTCTTTTACCAAGAAGACATTCTCAAACCGTAGATTGTTGGTGACAAGGGTTCCTTTTCCTGTGATGGTGCCGTAGCCCCCTCCAAAGTATACCTTATCACCATCTTGAATAGGAGAGAAATTGGTCAGATAGTCTTCCTTTCCTGTCATGTGCCTTGAGCATCCACTATCCCAGTATCCATAATCATTGATCTTCTTCTGAATGCCCTGCACATAAAGAAAACAAATTAGTTTTCTTTGGGAACCCAAGCCTTGGAAGACTTGGATTCATTTGGTTGTTCAACAAGAACAGACTTGGTTCTCATAACAACCCCATTTTCATCCCTGTTTGAATGAAATTCCCAGTTAACCCCAATTGGTGTTGACAATGCCTTTGAAATATAATGAAACCTGTTGCATGTCATAGAAACACCAGTAAAATTAGGGTTTTGGTCTTGTTTTGGTCTCCATGTTAAGCTAGTAGAAGCTTTAGACCTATTTCCCTGTGGTTGCAAATACCTAGGTTTAGCAGTGTGTCTGTCAGCGCTGAAATTTCTCTTGTCAGCGCCCCGATTGCTCTTATCAGCGTTGAACCTAGGGTTTGCTACAGGAACCCATTGCCTATTTGACCAAGTGTTTGACTTTTGAAAAGGTCTTAGGCCTTGTGTGTTAGACCCTCTAGAAAAGAATGGGGCTGGTCTAACAACTTGTGAACTTTTGTTCACAAAGGTATTGGGTCTGACAGTGTTTGACCTATGTTGACTTTTGTCAGCACTGAAATGGTTCCTATCAGCGTTGACATTGGAAGCGTTGACACATTTGTATGCCAAATGTGAGAAGCTACCACATGTGTAACAGGCTTTTCTAGACATAGTCTTAGGTCTAGAAGTAAAGAAGCCTGCTCCATGGTTACTAACTTGGCTTTTTGGTGACCTAGTATTTCTATACATCTCAGCATACTTAACACTAGGTTTTCTAACAGTTTGTGGGCCAAGGTCAACAGCTTTGCCAGTGGTAGGGTGTGTGATCTTAATAGGTTTACGATCAATGGACTCATCAATTGGTATCATGTTTGGTGTGGGCTCATTTGGACTTTCACACAACAACCCTCCCTTAACAAACAAGGTGTGGTTAGCTTTCTTCCACTCATCTAGGTCAGTCAGTTTTTGCTTGTATTCCTCAACTGGGGAAGTCACTCTAGGTGGAGGAATGAATTCCTCCTCTTGGCATTCTGGCAAGCCAGTCCAAGATAAGTCCTTTGATTGGACACCATAGAAATCCCCAGCTGGTGGTGGAACACCAGTATAGTTATTCAACCCAATCCCACTCATATCCTTAGAGTCTCTTTGTTTACTAACACACTCTCCTAGGGATTGTGTGGCCTTATCAAATCTCTGGATTTTAAGACTCACATTATCTTTATTTTTGTTAGCCTCCTCTAACTGAGCTATCAAATCAAGATTAACCCTATTTACTATATCTTGAACATCCTTACTCTGATGTAACTCATGTTTTAAGATATTTATTTGATCCTTTAAATCAAACTCCATTTTCTTATACTCAGCTACTGTCTTTTCTGTTTGGGTAAGAGCAATTTGATAATTAGATACTTTGCATCTTTCAGTACTTGCCTCATCTAATAGTTTAACTATCTCTTGTTTTAGTTTTTCAGTATTTAGACGACAACCCTTAGAACAGAAAGCATCATCATATACCTCATTGTCTGATGAAGAGGAGGAGTGTGCCATGAGAGCATATTCAACATGCTCTTCTTTAACTTCAGCAACCAAAGCTCTGTCCTCTTCCTCATTCTTAGCCATCCAGCTCCAATCCCATTCTCCAACACCATCAATTTGTTGAACAGCCACCATGGCCTTGGGATCTGGGCTCTTAATCATTTGGCTTGAAGGCTTCCTAGCATCAGATCTTCTTGGAGATCTACATTCTCTCATAAAGTGCCCCATCCTATGACAGTTGTAGCACTCAACCTTGGACTTGTCAAATCCAGCAACATCCTTAGCATTAAAGGTCATCTTCTTCTTGAACCTTTTATTGAACCTGTTTGCTCTTAAACTTACAAGAGCCATAGTCCACTTGATGTCCATCTCTTCCAATTGTTCATCACTTATCTGCTCAAGATCTTCATATGTAATCCTTGAATCACTGGGCAAAGAAGCAATGAATGCACACACAGTATCTAGATCAAAACCAGCAGGTTTAATTCTATCAACGCCATGATTATGTGTGTCAGCGCTTGAGTACAAAGCGTTGACAGGATATGATCCAGCGCTGACAGACTGACATCCAGCGCTGACACCTTGAGATCCAGGGGCTGAATGTCCATAGAAGTTCATGGAATCAAATTGGCCTTCACTTTGTGAGAAGAAGGCCATGTTGCTGCTGGAAGATTTATTATCACTTTCCAACTGCCATTCATTCTCCAACAGTCTTAGTTTGTTGAAGATGTCATCAAACCTTGAGGTCTTGTGGGTATTATTGACAAGAATGGATCTTGTCTCAATCTTCCATACATCTCCAAGGCTTTTGAGAAAAGTAGCATTCAATTCAGGATCATCAATCTGTTTTCCCATGAAGGAAAGTTGACTTGTGATATCAAGAAGTCTACTTCTCACACTGCTGAGATTCTCATTAGGTTGAGCTTTAAAGACAGCATACTCATGCAAGAGTTGCTTCTTCTTCTCTTCTTTTGTGTCAGCATTGCCACCATGTGCTACTTCAAGAGCTTCCCAAAGCTCTTTTGCAGACTCAAAGCGTTTGTACTTGTGCTGATTCTCATGACCTAGGGCATGTTTCAAGATGTTCAAGATTTTCATGTCCACCCTCTTCTTGGCTATATCTTCAACAGCTACAGCTCTCCCATCTCCAGGCTTTTCTACCTTATCAGCTTCAGGACAATTAGGAACAGCTGTCCTTGTGGCAATTGCAGCAGTAATCTTTGCTGCTTTATCGAATGTGTTCCCATATTCGATGATCTCCCAAAGAGTGTAGTCATGAATAGCTATGTATTGCTCAAAATTGGACTTCCAAAGCTCAAAGTTCCTGGCATCAAACATAGGAATTTTGATACTAGGGTTTGAGAAGTTGTTTTGAAGCAAAGAAGCAGGTTGATCTGTGCCAGACATGATGTTTTTAGGGTTTTGAGAATTTTAGGGTTTTTAGGGTTTCTGGTGTTTTAGGGTTCTTGCGTTACTTAAAGATCAAAAGTTTCTCAACAAGCTCTGATACCACTTGTTGATCCTAAACTTAGATCGATTAAGCTTTGTGTATACGAGATTAGATCAAGTACTACACGTAGAGAAACCTTTGCTTATGAATAAAGTAACAAAGTGTTATGCGGAATTAACACTTGATCTAAAACACAATGATGTTAAACAAACTTTCACTTGTATTAGAATAATCGTACTTGGTTACAATGAAAGAGTTTAACAATCGAAAACTTATAAAAACTGATATTAAACTTTAACCTAAAAGATCTTCTTTTATAGAACAAGAAGTCTTGTACAATAAGCTACGAATCAACTATTCTAGGTAAAGATAAACATAGAAAATACATTGTCGTCTCTATCCTTACTAGAAGTATTCTAGAATATAATAAACGTGTAGCTCACATCTTCCATCAGTGCTTGTCTTCAATCTGTCAACGCTTGACTTTAACTTGTCAGCGCTTATGCTGTCAGCGCTCACTTTGCTCTTGTCAACGCTTGAGTTGTTCTTGTCAGCGTTCAAGTGTTCTGGCCTAAATTTATTCCCAACAGCATTGCCAAGATATTAATCTGCTCCCAAGAAACTGACATCCACCAGTTGTGGATTTCCTATCAAACTTATCACCTCCATAATCACTATCTGAATATGCAATCAGCTCCAATGGTGAATCCTTTGGGTACCACAAACCAAGACTAGGATAACATCTTAGGTACCTAAAGATCCTCTTCACAGCATAAAGGTGACATTCTTTGGGAGTCACTTGATGGCGTGCACAAGCACACACAGCAAACATGATATCAGGTCTGGAGGCAGTAAGATACATCAAGGATCCAATCATGGATCTATAATGCCTAACATCAACATCTTTCCCATCTCCAATCTTTCCCCAAGGGTGTTCTCTATCCATAGGAGTAGTAGCCCTCTTTTCATGTGGAGAAAAACCAAACTTCTTCAAGATCTCAGCAACATATTTGTCCTGGGAGATGAAGATACCATCCTCTTTCTGCTGAACTTGTAAACCAAGAAATAAGTTCATCTCCCCCATAGCACTCATCTTGAATTTGTCTGTCATAAGCTTGGATAAATCCTCACTCATCTTGGGATCAGTAGACCCAAAAATGATATCATCAACATAGACCTGCACACGCAACACATCCTTGCCTTTCTTCTTTGTAAATAGTGTCTGATCTATGGTGCCCCTCTTGAATCCATTGTCCACCAAATAAGTAGACAAATTACCATACCATGCTCTAGGGGCTTGATGAAGGCCATACATAGCCTTTTTGACTCTATACACTTTATCTGGATGCTGGATCCTCAAAACCAGGAGGTTGCACCACATAAACTTCCTCAACAATGGTGCCATACAGGAAGGCACTCTTGACATCCATTTGATAGACTGTGAAGCCCATGCAAGAGGCATAGGCTAGAAAAATCCTAATAGCTTCAATCCTTGCAACTGGTGCAAAGACCTCCTCATAGTCTATCCACTCCTCTTGTGTATAACCTTGAGCCACTAACCTTGCCTTGTTTCTGACCACAATGCCTCTTTCATCTCTTTTGTTCCTTAGAACCCATCTTGTCCCTCTAGGTCTGAAATATCTAGGACAATCAACCAGCTCCCAAACATCCTGAATTGCAAATTGGTGAAGCTCATCCTGCATTGCTTCCACCCAACTTGGTTCTTTGAGAGCATCAAATATTTTCTTGGGTTCTTCTTGTGACAGAAAACATGCAAACAAACATGCTTGCACAAGAGGGGTATCAACCTTCTTGTGTATATTGGCAATAAACCCACCAAGACCTTGATGAGATCTTCTAGTCTGAACTGGAGTCATAATATCACCAATGATCTGAGATGTGGGGTGATTCTTCATTGTGGAAGTGAGAACCCCTCCTTCAAAAAGTCTGGTGTCCTCAACCTCACGCTCCATGTTGCCAATATCTTCTTCATCAGACTCTCTTTGATCAATGTGAACTTCTTCAAGAATATTGGAAGGTCCACCTTGTTCAAAACTAGAAGAGAAAAGATGCCCATAAGTGTTGTCAACGTTTGAATCTTGGTTGTCAGCGTCTGGGCTAACAGCGCTTGAAGTGTTGTTGTCAACGTCTGAGCCATCAACGTCTGAATTGGTCTTGTCAGCGCTAGATTTGCCTTTGTCAGCGCCTGAAGAACCATGCATGTTTGTATCTGGTGGTATTTGGAAACCACCATTATCTTGTCCAGCAGCAGCAGCAGCAAAAGCATCTGTCCAAATGGGAATTGTGACATATTCTAATGTAGGAGATGCCTTTTCTGCTTGTGATCCAACCCTCTCATTAACCTGTGTACCTGAAACATTAACAACTTGTTCCTCGACAACATTTGAAGTTACCTTCACAATGTCTGGATTAGTGACAGGCATATAATTTAAAGTTCTAGATAAGGGTTCCAAATCAAACAACCAATTAGGACCACTCTCAGGATCACTAGGTTTATTCTCTAAGAACCTAACATGTACTCTCTCAACTATACGTTTGTCCTCCTTAAGATAAACCCTATAACCCTTGCTCTGGACTGAATACCCCATGAAGTAACCCTCATCACCTTTTGCACTAAATTTCCCTAAGGCATCACTAGTATCCAATACTACTACATGACAACCAAAAGGTCTGAGAAAACCAATATTAGGTTTTCTTCCCCAAAGTAACTCATAAGGTGTTTTGTTCTGAATTTTGTTAACCAATGCTCTATTTTGCACATAGCATGCTGTATTAACAGCCTCAGCCCAAAAGGCTATTGGAAAGTGAGCATCAGCCAACATTGTTCTGGCTGCTTCAATTAGGGTTCTATTTTTCCTCTCAGCAACCCCATTTTGTTGTGGGGTTCTAGCAATACTAAATTGCCTAGTAATTCCTTTCCTGGCACAGAAATCATCTAGCTTCTTGTTCCTAAATTCTCCACCATTATCACTCCTAAGCATTTTAACCTCATTGCCAGACCTTTTCTCAATCTGAGTGATAAAATCAATAAGAACATCAACTGTGTCACTCTTCATAGCTAGAAAGAATGTCCAAGTAAATCTAGAGAAGTCATCTGTGACAACAAAGTAATATGACTTACCATTCAAACTTTCTATATTTGTTGGACCAAAGAGGTCAATGTGAAGCATATGAAGAGGTCTGGAACTAGTATACACCTGTTTGGACTTGAATGAGACCTTGTGCTGCTTGCCTTTAAGACATGCAACACAAGAGTGGTCATTGTGGAAGGCCTTCTCAGGCAAACCATCAACTAAACCAAGCCTCACAAGTCTATTTATATTTTTAAAATTTATGTGCCCTAGTCTCCTGTGCCACAAATTACTCTCATCTACTGAGGCCTTAGCATAAAAACAAGACATATTTGTATTCATTTTAATCCCATTTAAATTCACATTATATATGTCCTTATGCCTAGGTGTTCTATACTCAATATATATCTCATCAGGGATCTTAAAATCCTTGCTTAACACCAAACACTCAGTATCAGTAAAAAGAACCTTATTTTTGTTATCACAAACTTGTGATACACTAAACAGGTTGTAATCAAGTTCTTTTACCAGGAAGACGTTCTCAAAACACAGATTATTGGTGAGAAGGGTTCCTTTGCCTGTGATAGTTCCATATCCACCTCCAAAGTATACCTTATCACCATCTTTAATAGGAGTGAAGTTCGTCAGATAGTCTTCCTTCCCTGTCATGTGCCTTGAGCATCCACTATCCCAATATCCATAATCATTGATCTGTCTTTGAATGCCCTGCACATAAAGAAAACAAATTAGTTTTCTTTGGGAACCCAAGTCTCAAAAGACTTGGATTCATCTGGTTGTTCAATAAGAACAGACTTAGTTCTCACAACAACCCTATTCTCATCCTTTTTAGGATGAAATACCCAGTTAACCCTAATAGGTTTTGTAATGACCTTTGAAATGTAATTAAATCTATTGCAAGTCATTGAAATCCCATTTTCATTAGGGTTTTGATCTTTCTTGGGTCTCCATGTTAAGCTTGAAGAAGCTTTAGACCCCTTACCTTGTGGCTGCAAATATTTAGGTCTGGTCATGTTTCTGTCAGCGTTAGAATTTTTTCTGTCAACGCTGAAATTACCCTTGTCAGCGTTGAACCTAGGGTTTGCTACAGGAACCCATTGCCTATTTGACCAGGTGTTTGTCTTTTGAAATGGTCTTTGTCCATTAGTGTTAGACCTTCTAGAAAAGAATGGGGCAGGTCTAATCACTTGTGGACTTTGCTGCACACAAGGTTTGGGTCTGACAACGTTTGACTTTCTAACAACGTTGACTTTCTTCCTGTCAGCGCTGAAATTGTTCCTGTCAGCGCTTGCTTTGGGAGCGTTGACACACTTGTATGCCAAATGTGAAAAGCTACCACAAGTGTAACAAGCTTTCTTAGACACAACCTTAGGTCTAGAAGAGAAGAAACCTGTTCCATGATTGCTAACTTGGCTCTTGGGTGACCTATTATTCCTATACATCTCTGCATATTTAATGGTAGGTCTTCTAACAGTGTTTGAGCCTAGGTCAACAGCTTTACCAGTGATTGGGTGAGTAACCTTAATGGGTGGTGATTCATTGGGACTTTCACATAGCAAACCTCCCTTAACAAATAAAGTAGGGTTAGCTTTCCTCCACTCATTTAGGTCAGTCAGTTTTTGTTGATACTCTTCCACTGGAGTGACAACTCTTGGTGGAGGAATGAATTCCTCCTCTTGGAGCTCTGGTAAACCAGTCCAAGATAAGTCCCTTCGTTGGACACCATAGAAGTCACCAGCTGGTGGTGGAACCAGAGAGTAATCATTTATCCCAATCCCAGTCATGTCCTTAGGATCCTTTCGTTTAGCTACACAGTCTCCCAGGGTTTGGGTGGCTCTATCAAATCTTTGAATTTTGAGGTCAACATTATCTTTATTCTTAATGGCCTCATCTAACTTAGCCTGTAATTCACTATTAACCTTTTTCATGATGTTTCTAACATCCATACTACTCTCTAGCTCATGTTTTAAGATATTGATCTTATCTTTTAAGTCAAATTCCATTTTCTTGTATTCAGAAACGGTTTTCTCAGTTTCAGTAAGAGCTATTTGGTAATTAGACAATTTACACCTTTCAGTACTCATATCATCTTTTAGTTTTAACACCTCTTTGTTAAGTCTTTCAGTGTTTAACCTACAACCTTTGCTACAAAAAGCATCATCATATACCTCATTATCTGATGAAGAGGAGGAGTGTGCCATGAGAGCATATTCAACATGCTCTTCTTCTTCAATATCAGCAACCAAAGCTTTATCCTCTTCAGCATTCTTAGCCAGATAGCTCCAATCCCATCCTGTACCATCAATTCCTTGAACTGCAACCATGGCTTTGGAATCCTGAGCTTTAACAACCTGACTTGAGGGTTTACCAGCATCAGACCTTCTAGGAGATCTGCATTCCCTCATGAAGTGCCCCATACGATGATAGTTGTAGCATTCAACTTTAGATTTATCAAATCCAGCTGTGTCTTTAGCATTGAAGGTCATCTTCTTTTTAAACCTTCTGTTCCACCTATTTGCTCTTATACTAGCAAGAGCCATGTTCCACTTGATGTCCATCTCTTCCAAGTGCTCATCACTTATCTGCTCAAGGTCCTCATATGTAATCACTGAACCATTGGGCAAAGAAGCAATGTAAGCACAAACAGTATCCAAATCCAAACCAGCAGGTTTAACTCTTGGGGAGTCATTCTTGAATGTGTCAGCGTCTGAAAAGGAGACGTTGACAGAACTTGTTCCAGCGCTGACATATGATGATCCAGTAACTGGATGCATATAAGAGTCCTTCTGATTGAATTGACCTTCACTATGAGAGAAGAAGGCCATGTTGTTGGTGGTAGATTTGCTTCCATGTTCTGAAAGAGTTTCATCTTCCAACAGTCTTAGTTTGTTGTAGATGTCATTAAACGAGGAGCTCTTGTAAGTATTGTTGGAAAGAATAGATCTTGCCTCAATCTTCCATGCCTCACCAAGACTTTTAAGAAAGGTAGCATTGGTGTCAACATCACCAACTTGTGTTCCCATGAAGGACAACTTACTTGTGATGTCAAGCAATCTGCTTCTCACACTACTCAGTTTCTCATTGGGTTGAGCTTTGAAGACAACATAATCATGCAGAAGTTGCTTTTTATTTTCTTCCTTAGTGTCTGCATTGCCACCATATGCAACTTCAAGAGCTTCCCAAAGATCCTTAGCAGATTCATAGCCTCTATATTTGTGCTGGTTTTCTTGTCCCAAAGAGACTTTTAGAATGTTTAGGGCTTTCATGTCAACCCTTTTCTTTGCAATATCATCAGCAGCTACAGCTCTACCATCTCCAGGTTTTTCTTTCTTATCCTCTTCAGGGCATCCTTCAACAGCTGTTCTTTGACTAATGGCATCAAGAATCTTTTGAGCCTTATTGAATGTGTTTCCATATTCAATAATCTCCCAGAGTGTGTAGTCATAGATCCCCAGATATTGTTCAAAGTTGAACTTCCATAAGTCAAAGTTGGTTGCATCAAGCATGGGAATCTTGATGTTTGGTAAGGCTGAGGAGGAGGAAGTTATTGCTTCAGACATGATGTTGTTAGGGTTTCTGAGAAAATTAGGGTTTTGGTGTTTTTAGGGTTCTGGTGTTCTTTAAAGATCAAAAGTTCCTCAACAAGCTCTAATACCACTTGTTGATCCCAAACTTAGATCGATTAGCTTTATGTATACGAGATTAGATCAAGTAATACACGTAGAGAAACCTTTGTATATGCTTTATGAATCTAAGTGTTATGCGGAATTTAACACTTAAACAAGAACACACATGATGTAAACAAACTTTCACTTTGATTATGAATATCGAACTTGCTTACAATGAAAGATGTTTATGAATGAAAACTTATATTAAACTTATAACCTAAAGGCCTTCTTTTATAGACATAAGAAGCCTTGTACAATAATCTACGTATCAGCTATTCTAGGTAAAGATAAATATATAAAATACATTGTCGTTTCTATCCTTACTAGAAGTATTCTAGAATATAATAAACGTGTAGATTATATCTTCCATCAGTGCTTGTCTTCAATGTGTCAACGCTTGACTTTAACTTGTCAACGCTTGAGCTGTCAGCGCTTGCTTTGTTCTTATCAACGCTTGAATGTTTCTTGTCAGCGCTCAAGTGATCTGGCCTTAATTTATTCCCAACAACTTTCTCATTAATGTTCTGCAAAAAGGTATGATTTTTTGTTGCTTTGAACAGTGAAACGCCCCATGTGTCAGGGAGTTGTTGACTGTGGATCGAGACGTTTGAATTTTCCTTAATTAACAAATGACACCTTTTTGAAAGAATGTTTGTTTTCTTCTCAAAAAATTTAATACCATTAACTCTTTTGAATCACATGATTGATGGGTTTTAAATGTTGTTGCTCAGATATGTTGAAGCTGATGGCAATACTTGTGAGCTTCAGTGCGTCAGATGAGGCGACAAAACCCCATATACATATTCACATAAGTGAACAAGACATATGACATTGCACGCTCCTCTACTCAGGCCTAGCTACTCATTTGTATTAAAATTTTGTTCAGCTTTGCTGAAGGAATCTTTTGATGACTGGTGATTTATTTGTTCAGCTTCAGTGAATCAGATAAGGCGACAAAACATCATATACACAATCACATAAAGTGAAATAGACACATGACATTGCACACTCCTTTACTCAGACAATGCTACTTAACATTAATTAAAATCTTTTAAGAAATGCTGAACCTTCAAGCTTCTTCAGTGAATGCTGAAGGTTCAGGTTTTGTATCATCAATGTTCAGCATACCAAGCTCCATTATCAATCTTTTGAAAGTTGGTTCATCCAATGGTTTGGTCAGCCAATTGGTATTGAGTGGGGATGAAATGTAATTCAGTGTCCCCTTTCACAATGTGATCTTTGATAAAGTGATATCTGATATCAATGTGTTTTGTTCTTGAGTGGAGGCCTGGATTATTGGATATTGCAATAACACTAGTGTTATCAAAAAAGATTGGTACCTTTTCATATTCTATGTCATAATCAGCCAGTTGGCTTTTCATCCAAAGAACATTGGCACTACATCCAGCAGCTGTCACATATTCAGCTTCTACTGAAGACATGGCAATTGTTTGTTGTTTTTTAGCACTCCAACACACAAGTTTGCCACCTAGCAATTGGCAGGCACTAGAAGTGCTTTTTCTGTCCAAATTGCAACTAGCATAGTCAGAATCTGAGTACCCTTTTAGATCAAAACCTGAGGATTTGGGGTACCAATGACCTAGACTTGGTGTACCTTTTAGGTATCTGAAAATTCTCTTAACAGCAGTAAGGTGTGGTTCCTTTGGATCTGCTTGGTATCTTGCACAAAGGCATGTAGAGAATTGAATGTCAGGTCTGCTTGCAGTTAAGTACATGAGTGACCCAATCATACCTCTATACTGAGTCTCATTGACTGATTATCCAGTGAGATCAGGTCCTAAGTTGTTAGGGGGTACCATTGGAGTTTTCACTGAAGCACAATTGATATCATACTTCTTCAGCAGATCCTTGAAATATTTTTCTTGATTGATGGAGATGCCTTGGTCATATTGTTTAATCTGAAGACCAAGGAAGACTGTGAGTTATCCCATCATACTCATCTCAAACTTGCTGGCCATAAGCTTGGCAAATTGTTTGCAAAGTTTCAAGCTTGTAGAACCAAAGATTATGTCATCCACATAAATTTGTACCAGAATGGTGTCAGTTTTAGATTTATAGAGAAAAAGGTGCTATCTATTTTTCCTCTGACAAATTTATGTTCAATAAGAAAAGTTGAGAGAGTTTCATACCATGCTCTTGGAGCTTGCTTCAGTCCATACAAAGCTTTGTAAAGCTTGTAGACATGATTTGGGTATTTACTACTCTCAAAGCCAGGAGGCTGGGTGACATAAACTTCTTCTTTTAGGTCACCATTTAGGAATGCACTTTTGACATCCATTTGGTAGATTATGAAGTTCATGTAAGTGGCATACGCAAGGAAGATTCGTATGGCTTCCATATGTGAAACTGGAGCAAAGTTTTGATCAAAATCAACACTAGGTTCTTGATTGAATCCTTAGGCCACCAGCCTAGCTTTATTTTTGGTCACTGCATTGGTTTCATCTCTTTTGAGCTTGTAAACCCATTTAGTGCCAGTGGTTGATTTACCAAATGGAAGAGGAACTAATTTCCAGACTTTGTTTCTTTCAAATTGATTGAGTTCCTCTTGCATGGCATCCACCCATCCAGGGTGTGTGAGTGCTTCAGAAACCTTTGTAGGTTCAAATTCTGAGAGAAAATTTGCATAAAGGCATTCTCTAAATGAAGCAGCACTTAGTTTCTTTGCCATAGATCTAGTGACTCTACCTTCACCAGGATTACCTATTATGTTCACCAGCTATATGTGACTATTTTGAGTCCAAGATTTTTATGGAGCTGGATAATAGGTATTGGTATCATGATAAGAGCTAGAACTTGGAAGTCCATGACATGGACTTGGACTTGGAATGTCTCTAGTGTCTAATGAAGGATATTCAGTGGAAAAAGGTTCAATCATTGGAGGACTTCCTTCTTGGTCAGAAGAAGCATATCCAAGACCTAATTCCCTAGAGATGATAGGAGAGCTTTGAGCAAGGGGCTCAAATTGTTCTTCAGCAGCTGCATATGATTGATTATTTTTTATCATGTGTGTCAGCATGCTGATTGTTTTGAGACTGACCATTTTGGTCATTTGTGTTTCCTTGCTGATCATTTCGATCATTTTGAGATTGATCATTATTTGATTGACAGCCATCAGTATGTGATACTAAAGGATTTCCTTTTGTAGGACTTGTCATATCTTCAAATGGATCAATATAAGGGACTAAATTGCTTATTTGATATTTTTTAGAAGGCTCATAATGATTAAATTCATCAGATGGATAATTTTGAGATTCATGTATATGAAGTTCATCATCTGATGGATTTGTAAAAGTGAGAGCTTTAGAACTTTCATTGAATGTGATGTGATAGGTTTCTTCAATACATTGTCTTCTTGTGTTGAAGACTCTGTATGCTTTAGATACTAGGGAGTATCCAAGAGAATAACCATCATCAGATTTTTCATCAAACTTTCCAAGGTGATCCTTGTGATTGTGAATGAATACTGGACACCCAAACATATGTAAGACTGAAATGTTTGGAATTCTCCCCCTAAAGACTTCATAGGGAGTCTTCATGTGTCTGTTCATAATAATGGATCTATTTTGAGTGTAGCAAGCAGTAGCTACAGCATCAGTCCAAAAGTGCTTAGAGAGAGCAGATCCATCAAGCATTGTCCTTGCTGCTTCAATCAAAGTTATGTTTCTTCTTTTAGCCACACCATTTTGTTCAGGTGTGTAAGGAGATGAGAAATTTTGGAAAATTCCTTTGTCATCTTAGAATTTGATCAGTGAGTGATTTCTGAATTCAGTGCCATTGTCAGTTCTGAGTTGTTTGACATGAGTGTCATTTTGATTTTCAACTCTTTTGATGAATGATATAATGGCATCTGGTGCATGGCTTTTCTTGGTCAGAAAATATACCCAGGTGTACCTTGAGTACTCATCAACAATGATAAGTGTATATTTTTCATGACAAATGGCCCTAGGTGATATTGGGCCAATAAGTCCATGTGAAGCAAATAAAGACTTTCATTGATTGATAAAGTTTGATTTGTTTTGAAACTGGCCCTATGGTGCTTCCCTTTTTCACATGCTGAGCACGGTATGTCCTTGGAGTAGACAAGTGAGGGAAGACCAATAACAAGATTTTGTTTTGCCAGCAGAGTTATTATTTTAAAATTGAGATGTGAGAGCCTCTTATGCCAAAGCCAATTGGTAATATTGGAGGCTTTAGCAAAGAAGCATGTCTTCTGAGTTGAGTTCATGTTCATGACATAAACATCTTTGACTCTTGGAGCAATCATCACAATTTCATGATTGGAGTTGAATATTGTACCTTTTTTGTCATCAAACAGCACAAGATACTTTGCATCACAAAGTTGACTTATGCTGATGAGGTTGTGCTTCAATCCATTTACATATGCTACCCTTGAGAAAACTATGCCATTGCATTTAACTGAACCAAATCCTTCAGTAGTAGCTGATGAGTTATCACCAAAAACAACTTTAGGACCTTGTTCCTCCTTATACTTGTGCATATAACTTTTGGTGCCAGTCATATGCCTTGAGCAACCACTATCTAGGTACCAAATAGGCTTCCTGAGATCATACTACACAAGTTAATGAAATGGTCAGTTTTGTTTTGAAACCCACCTTTGTTGGGTGGGGGTTTTAGATCTAGAAGGTGTTCTAGATCTGAAGGGTCCTCTTGTAGAGGGTATGTGTGATTGCTCAGAAGAAGAAGAGGTTTGAACAGCTTTAGCTTTCTTAGCCTGGAGGGATTCACCTCTTCTGAACCACTCTATATGGTTGTGATCAGATGTAGCGTAGACATCGCTTCCACAAGTCTCACAACATTTGGTAATAGACTTTGGGTTTCTTGGTTTAATACCTCTTCTGAGTGAGATGATTCGATTATTTCCATGAGTGTCATGGTCATAACTTCCACAAATATTACAAACAGGGTAATAGTGGTAGTCATCTGGGTGATGATTTCCCATACCACAATGAATGCATGGTGGGAAAGGCATATTTCACCTAGAATGAGATGCTTCAGATTTGTGAGCATCAGCACTTGTTTTAGCCAGCATATACTGAGTGTGTTCACAAGTGCGATGATCAGTCCTTTCACATTTAGTACAATAAATCACTCTTAAGCAAGTTTGAGTGAGATGGTTGTTTTGACCACATAACTCACAAGCTCTTTTGAATTGTGTCTTGTACTTTAAATGAGGAGAATCTGAAGGTTCATCTCTGAATCGTGTTGGTGTTTGCTGATGTCTGAGTTGAATTTTAAGATCATTGATCTCTTGCATGACAAGAGACATTCTCTTATCTTCCTCAGATTTAGCATTTTTCAGTTTACTTGATGAAACTGAAGAGGTAGTTCCCATATGTGAACCTTTAGTAGGAGCTGAAGAGTTCTTTGAAGTGTCAATTTTGGCATGTTTGGAAGAACTACCTTTGTGTGTGGTGTGTGACTTGATGATAGACTGGATAGTTTTGGGTCTAGTAGAGGGTTCAGCACCAGCCAGCTTCTCCAAATGAGGAAGTGGGGTACTTACTACATTCTCTATATCATCATCTGAGTCATCCTTAGTAACTGAGGATTCAACTGGTGCTGAAGTGTCAACACATGCTTGTAACTCAGGAAGAAGGATTCGTCCAGTGTCATGATTGGGTAAATTCTCTTCACCTGACCTTTCAATGCCAGGGAACGAGCTACCATCCTCATTTAAGGCTTTGACAAAGACAATAGATTTGGTGCTGGAGGATCCTTCAGCACCAAGTATTTTCTTCTTTTGAGCAGGTATTTGTTCACTTATGCATTGATTTACCCTATCAGAGTTTCTAAGACAAGATTTAACAATATCATTTGCTTCTTTTATTTCCACTCTAAGAGAGTTATTTTCTTCCAAAATTTCTTTGTTCAATTGTTGAAAAGTAAGAATATCAAGTTTAGCTTCTTGTAGCTCTATTTGCTTACTTTCAAAATCTTCAAGTTGTAGAACAAGTTTGTGAAATTTTTCAAGCAAATTGTTTCTTTGATCTTCAACAAATTTTAGATCAATGCACAAGTAATCAAAGACAAATTTAATGTCATCTTTATCTTCTAATTCAAGAAGAGTTTGTACCTTTTTTATTGTGACATTGTTCCATTCTCCATTTCTGGCGCTTTCTTTGGTGACAACATTTGAGCTTGCCCCTTCATCATCAGCAAGTGCCATTAACACTTTTACATTTACCAACTCATCATCATCTGAAGAAACATCTTCTTCATCCTATTCATATGCTTCAGCAACAAGTCCTTTGTTCTTGTCTTGCTTGGGGTTCTTGGATGAGGAGCTTTCAGTACTCATTAAGGCCAATCTTGCCTTGATTTCCCTGTATTTGGCCTCAAAGTCTTTTGTAGGCCTGAGTTCAACTCTGCTTTGTTGAAATGGAGTAGAAGCAATTTTTTTGGTTGAAATGATGATTGACCAGTTGGTCTTGATTGAGCTGGTGAGGAATATGAAGGGAGAGATGTTTTTGAATAACAATCCCTAGCATAGTGACCAGTCTTCCCACATTTGTAGAATTCAGTGTCAACTGAAGCTTTTGTGGAGCTCGAGAACTTGCCTCCTTTCTTAAAGAACCTTTTAGACTTGGCCAGAAGTGATCTTTCATAAAATTCCTCTTTGAGGTCATTCAGATATTCCTCACTAGTTCTAGTATCTTCCTCATCATCAGGACTATCTTGGTAGTCTTGAATGACAACTTCACTAAAGAAGGCTGTAGACAAGGGTGTAGCAATGGTTAATGCTTTACTCTTGCTTGAGCCTTCATAAATCCTATCAAGTAGGTTTTCTTCATATTTTAGTTTCCCAAAAAGAGAGGCTAGATCACAATCTTTAATGTGATTAGCATTTCTCAAGCTTTGGCAGAAACTGAGCCACTTCTTTGGCAATGCATTAACAAAGGCTGTGGTGATTTCATGTTTTGAAAGCTCAACACCATCATTCACAAGTTCATTCATCAGTGCTTTGTATCTGGTGAATGTTTGTGTGAGGGTTTTTGTAACACTCTCAAATTTCATATCGGTACAGCGGAAGAGTCTTTAGAGTGTTACGGGATAGCACAATAACTCCAATCATAGACAACGCATAAAAATGGTTGTACAAGGTTTAACATACATTCATTCGAAATAAAAGTTGTAAGTGTACAACAGGTCCCAGTTTACACAGGTCATTGAGTTTATAAAACATAGATCGAATGAACAATTTTTTTATTATGTGGGCCATCAGAGTCGATCTCCATCCGAATTACCTTCAAGCACCTGAGATAAAAACATGCAAAAATCATATCAGCGAATGCCGAGTGAATTCAAAGAGTTTAATAAAACCGTTATATAAAACAATCATCGAAATCAGAACACAAGTATAATATCAGAAGTAAGTCCTCGTATTACTAGTCAGGCAATATATAAAGCAAAGCATACATCTTAAACCGTCCATGAGACCGTAGTCTCAATATTACCATTATAGGTAACATTATTATCATTATTTGTATCATTATTTAGATTGTGTTGGATTATTATTAGCCGCATGACATTGTTACCTTACTATCACAAACAACGGGCCGCGAACCCGACAAACAATTTGCCCATCTAAGTTAGCGTGTCGTCACAAAAATCACGCTATGGAAATATTCTCATACATAAATTTGCTTACCAATCAATGTGGCACGACGGGGATCAATCGTGAAGGCGTGAACTAGGGTGATCTTCCCCAAATAGTACTATCATATGCATAAGCGTCTACCAAATCTCGGTAGTTCACAATTCATGCTAATGGGACTTTATGTGACATAACCTAACTACTAATAATCCATTTCATCTCATTTATTGGGTCATAGCATCATTCGGGTCCATATCATTAAGCATACCATCGGGACTACTTGTGTTCTATTTTTATCAAAAACTATCATGTTATCTCCCTCGCGGGTTTACAAAACATTTTATAAAACATTTAAAAGAGTGCGAGGATATGAACTCACGTTGATTATGAAAGGCGGTTTATCGGCGACGAGCGTGCTTCGATTACGAAAACCTATATAAATAATACTCGGTCTTGAAATTTTGTCCAATGACTTTATAAAAATAATAACTATGTATATATAATGATATTTTAAATATAATGATGATCAAGTGGGATTGTACATCTTTATTTACTCATTATAGTGTTATGTGTTGGTAAATTTTTATACTAGTTTCACTAGTTTAACTTGTTTACATGTTTAGGCCCAATAAGCCCATTATAAGCACATTACATTATATTAGTCCAATTATTCTTTTAACATCAGCCCTATACTCACATGTTGGGCCTAAGTGGGTTAAGCCCAATAATTAAGTCCATTAGTGTTTAGCCAAATTCGTTGGGTTAGTAGTCCAATAAGGCTAATTTGGCCCGTTAATGTCCATATGATATAAAGCTCGGGTTTTATCGGTTTTTACTTGTAATATGTACTTATATATCAGTATATGAGTTATAAAAAGTTTACATTAGACGGGTCCGACCATCTAAGTTTTAATTGACGAAAACGTTAATTTTACGGTTTTAGCCGAAAAGACGTAAAACTTATGTTATAGTTTTATAACTTATAAAACTTATCAAATTGCCATTTTTATAAAATGTCTCATTTATTTATTAAAGTAAATACTTATTTATATGTAATATATAAGTTAGTGGGTTTTAAGTATACATTTTATGTTATATTTACTTGAGTGCTAATATTATACTATATACTTTTATTTTACAAATCTGATTATTATTTTCACTTTCACCATTTTTACCATATCTTGAGTTCTACAAGGAGACGGAAGCTCATTTTTGGGTGACATAATCTACATTTTATGTCTACAATTAACTTAGTTTTAGCTACTGCTCAATCAATTTCTAAGTGTCCCTAACAGTCCGTCCAAGACTGACTACTCAGATTTGTACTTCAATATTGTTTTTATCATATCTCACTCATTTTAAGGATTCTATTGTGTGGCCAACTCTCACATGTGTAAAAGTATCATACCTTACTTTATATTAATTCATTCAAGCCATTTTAATAATTTAACCTAAGGTTCTTTACTGTTTTTATACAGCCAACTATTTTAAGCATGATTTAACCATTTTTACATGTAGTTTTCAATCTTTTTAGCCAAGTTTATCAACACATGATCCCCACATAATATTTTTGTCATCATATATCATCATATACATATACATTAGGAAAGAAAATACAATTTACATTTACAAAAATAACAATGAAAATGGGAAGGATGATCTTGTTTACCAACCAAGATTATAACTTGACTTTTTGATGACAGCACTTGGGGTACACCAAAACTAACTTCAAGATCACCTATCTCCAAGAACTTCTTGTGGAAAAGCAGCCCTAGGACACCAACAAATCTTCTCCATAGATGTTAAAATCACCACCAATCAATATAGCTTCAAAAGGTTTTCATCATATGTGTAAATAACATAAGACTTTGTGGTTAAATTTGATCAAATAGGGGTGTTTGTTGTGAGAGTGGGACGGAAATGGTGGGAGAGAAGAGAGAGTTTGGTGGTTTTTCATGAGTTTCAAATGCGAGAATGGTTCAGATGTGAGTGGTTTTGTGTAGTATCTTGTTTGTGAAGTGGCTAAGACATGTGTCTTAGCTTACTTCTTAAGCTTTGACACCTTATGGTGTATGTGGCTAGCTTAAGCCGTCTCATATTGTGGGGCTTGGGCAAAAGTGGTATTGTCTCATCCCCATTTATTTACGGGTACTGCTCGATTCTAGTTTCCTCGATTTGCATGCCCTCGGGTCGTTTTACGAAAAATGTTTTTATAAATTATTAATCAACGGTACAAAACGAATCTAATAAAAATTGTTTCATCAAAAACGAAGTTCAAAAACATAAATACGTAATCCTAGGGTTTCCGTTTTAGTCGTAAATGACTTTAACTTATGCACGTAAGCCCAAATTTAAATCCGTAAATTGTGAGTTCATCAACAAACACAAAAATAAGTTTCAAAATAATATACAAGAAGATATTTTACTACCTGAAAATGTTAGATTGTCACAGCTTTTCCTTCTAAAAGGGGTCAACGTCCTCGTGATCCATTTCATTTTGATGTTCGTTTCTTATTGAAATCAAAGAGGTGTGGGTATTTCTTCCACATTTCATCCTCTCGTTTCCAAGTAAATTCCGGTCCATGCTTTGAATTCCATCGGATCTTGACAATAGGTATCCGACTTTGTTTCAGTTGCTTTACCTCACGATCCATAACCTCTACGTGTTCTTCGATAAAATGAAACTTCTCATCAATTCGGACCTTATCCAACGAAATTTTCTCATCACTCACTGCTAAAAATTTCTTTAGATTAGATACATGGAATGCGTTGTGAACACCATGAAGTTCTTAGGGTAACTCTAGTTTGTAAGCCACCGAACCTACTCTAGATAAAATCCTAAAGGGTCCAATATAGCGAGGATTCAATTTCCCTCGCTTTCCAAATCTTATGACGCCTTTCCATGGCGATACTTTCAACATTACTCGGTCACCCACTTCAAACTCCATCGGTTTCCGCCGTACATCCGCGTAACTTTTCTGTCTACTTCGGGCAGTCAACAGCCTATTCTTAATCTGAACTATCATCTCCGTAGTCTCCCGGGTCAATTCCGGTCCCGTGAGATGGGTATCCCCAACTTCACTCCAACATATAGGAGATCTACACTTCCTACCATATAAAGCTTCAAACGGTGCAGCCTTAATACTAGCATGATAACTATTGTTATACGAAAACTCTACTAAAGGAAAATGTTTATCCCAATTCTTACCAAAATCTATCACACAAGCTCTCAACAGTCTGGGGTAATGCTCATGTCGAGATTCGTTCCCAAAGATCTTTGGAGAGATTTCCAAAAATCCGATGCGAATCTAGGATATCGATCTGAAATGATCGATACAGGCACTCCATGCTTGCATACAACATTCTTAAGATAAATACGAGTCAACTTCTCCAGTGAGAACTGCTCTTTAACCGGAATGAAGTATGCTGATTTGGTCAGTCTTGCGACAATGACCCAAATCGAGTTATTTCCAGATGATGTTCTAGGAAGTTTGGTGATAAAGTCCATCGTAATTCGCTCCTACTTCCATTCAGGAATCTTTGGTTGTTGAAGTAGTCCTGATGGCTTTTGATGTTCAGCTTTGACTCTAGCACAAGTCAAGCATTGAAGAACATACATAGCAATATTAGCTTTCATATTCGGCCACTAGTACAACTTCTTCAAATCATGATACATTTTATCAGATCCAGGATGAATGGAATATTTAGATTTATGGGATTCCAACATAATCAAATATCTTAAGCCTCCAAACTTAGGTATCCACATACGACCTCTTAAGCATTTCACTCCATCAGCTCTAACCTCTAAAGGATCTCCTTCTCCTCGAAACACTTCAATAACAAAGTTTTCTTTCTTACATGCTTCTATTTGCGCATTTCTAATTTGCTCAGGCAAATTATTATGCACAGTCAAGACTAGAGAACGTACCCTCATAGGCTCTCTATCTTTTCTACTTAATGCATCGGCAACAACATTTGCTTTTCCTGGGTGGAATTTATATCACAATCATAATCACTTAACAGTTCTATCCATCTTCGTTGCCTCATATTCAATTCCTTTTGATCGAGAATATACTGTAGGCTTTTGTGATCAGTTAATACCGTACACTTGGTGTCATACAGATAATGTCTCCACAACCTAAGAGCAAAGACTACAGCTCCTAACTCAAGATCATGAGTAGTATAATTCTCCTCATTCTTCCTTAATTGCCTAGAAGCATAAGCTATTACTTGTTCTCGCTGCATCAAAACAACTCCATAACCTCTAAGAGATGCATCACAATATACTACAAAATCTTCACTTCCGTTGGGTAATGATAGAATTGGCGCACTACATAATTTTTGCTTCAATATCTGAAATGCTCCGTCTTCTTCACTACAAAAAACGAAAGGTTTATTCTTCTGGGTAAGCTTAGTCAAGGGTTTAGCTACTAAAGAAAATTCTTTAATGAATTGCCTATAATATCCAGCCAATCCAAAAAATTGTCGCACTTCTGTTGGTGTTGTCGATGCAGACCAATTCTTAATGGCTTCAACCTTTGCAGGATCAACATGAATTCCATCTTTGTTAATCACATGAACAAGAAATTGCACAGAATCTAACCAAAAATCACATTTCGAAAACTGAGCATACAACCTTTCATCCTTTAACAAACTCAAAATAATCCTTAAGTGTTCCCCATGTTGCGTTAGTTAACCCAAATGGCATTACTTGAAATTCATAGTGTCCATAACGAGTTCTAAATGCAGTTATAGGAATATCTTCTTCACGAACGCGAAGTTGGTGATATCCAGACCGCAAACCTATCTTAGAATACACACTAGATCCTTGTAATTGATCGAACAAATCATCAATCCTTGGTAAAGGATATCGATTTTTAATCGTCAACTTATTTAGTTCCCTATAATCAATGCACATACGGAAAGATCCATCCTTCTTCTTAGCGAACAAGACTGGAGCTCCCCAAGGCGACGAGCTCGGTCGAATAAAACCTTTATCAGACAGCTCTTTGAGTTGTTCAGATAATTCCTTTAATCAGAAGGTGCTAATCGGTAAGGCGCATGTGCCACCGGTGCAGCAACAGGAATTAAATCGATTCGAAACTCAACTTGCCTTATCGGCGGAAGTCCGGGTAAATCTTTAGGAAATACCTCTGGAAATTTACAGATAATAGGTACATCTTCTAATCGTTTCTCCTTAGACTCATTCTCGGTCACTTGAGCTAAGAATAACTCGCAACCGTTCCTGATGTACTTTTGGACTCTAATACATGAAACGATTTTAAAACGGGATTCACCTCGATTACCATCAATTACTAACGTCCTATTCCTAAGAGGAATCTTAACCTTCTTTTCTCCACATAAAATAGTAGCATTATTCAACGATAACCAATCCATACCAATAATAATATCAAAACTACCTAGTTCTATCAACATCAAATCAATCGGAAAGGAATAGTTTAAGAGATTTAGAGAGCATCCTTCTAACAGCTTATTAGTTTTCACTAATTTACCATCAGCCAATTCCACTTCGTAACTAGTACTTATCTCAACAGGTTCAATGTCAATAAGGGCACTAAATTTAGTGGATACAAAGCTCCTATCAGCACCCGAATCAAATAAAGCAACAGCATAATGGTTGTTGAGTAAAAACGTACTAGTAACGACATTCGGATCCTCTTTCTTAACCTCAACCGTTCCAAGTTGAGAAGCACCGCCCTAGGGGTTTCTTCCCGGTACAATCGCTTTCAACTTAGGGCAATCCGATTTCTTATGACCTTATTCATTACAGTTGAAGCAAATGATTCCCTTCTTACAACTTTCAACTTTGTGTCCAAGCTTTCCGCAATTTCAGCACTTCCAGCAGTCGCCAGCATGCCTCTTATTACCACACTTAGGACACTTTTCATCATTGTGAGGTATGTTGTTGGTAAGAGCATTTGCGTTCCCCTTTCTCTGGTTCTGACGGAGATTAAAATTCTTCCTATTATCACCTCTATCTCCACGATCTCCATCACCCTTTCTTTTCTCACCAGTACGTGTTTCATCCTCCTTATCCTGAATTATTTGCCTAATGAGTTGGTAAGCCATTCGAACAACATCATCAATGGTCAGTGGTTTTGATGATGTCACGTCCCCTCGGATGTTCTTGTTTAACCCTTTAATATATTTCTCAATTCGGATCTTTTCAGGTTCTTCCAATCGAGGACACAGCAAGGCCAACTCATGGAATCGGTTTGTGTAGCTATCGATGTCCACACCTTTCATTCTCAAATGAATCAACTCTTGTTCTAACCTAATGATCACACTACGGGGAGAGAACTCCAAAGTCATCCACTTCTTAATTTCAGCCCAAGGAGTAGCATTAGCAACATCAATACCCATAAAAGAAATTCTCCCGTTCCACCAAGTCAACGCACGACCTTTAAGAGTAGCCATAGCAAAAGTCACCTTATCTTCATCCTTACACTTACTAATCTGAAACACCGACTCAATTTTCTCAATCCACTGGCTTAATCCTACAGCACCTTCAGTTCCATTAAAAGGTAGAGGTTCACACTTCATGAACGTCACATAAGTACAACCACCGACTTCAGGTGCATTAGGTCCAAGTCCTCCTATATTTCCTCCAGCGTTAGCATTCACATTATTAGCATTCACTTTCACATTAGTACCACCAATTCCACTACCGCCAGCTCCACTACTGCCAGCTCCATTACCGCCAGCTCCACTTCTAGCATTTGCCATAAATTCAGTCATAGATGCGGTAACTTGCTCCGCAATAATCCTACGTACATCATCCTCAGTCACAGCTTTCTTGGGCGGCATGGTTCTATAATTTCACAATTTCAAAGTATTAAGCATTCTCCTAACAAGGGATTCATATAAGATGGATTGAATTCATAATCAAGATACAAATAAGGCACAATATGGAATTCAAGACAAGATACATATTTCATTGGATTAGAAACAAACGCATTGTCTTAATTTACATCCCATATCAAAGTTTCTAGCACTATACATGCCCAAAATTCGTGTCAGATATACTAACTAATAAGTCAGTTCAGTCAAAGTTACAAAAGATACAAAAGATACAAAGGTCACTACTAAAGATAGACTGGTCTACTGAGAACCGCCAGATGGTCCATCATCCATCGTCCTCGGTATCTTCGTCGGACGATCACAAGACACATCTTCAGCTGGGCGCTTACGAATCACTCCTTTCTCAACCATCTCAGTATAAAACCTACTGTTCCAACCAAAAGATATATTCAACTCTTTTTCAGCCTTCTCACACATCGCACGAGCTACACTCAACTAAATCTCCATAGTATTCACCTTTTTCTTCATTTCAGTATACTCACCACTTTCTAACACAGATAACCTTCTAAACGCCTCATTCAAACCACGCTCTACATTAGTCAAATCCAAGTCAAGCAATTCCCGCTCTTTCTCACCAACCTTAGTCTTCGACTCCAAATAAGAAACATGAGTCTGAACAACACCTAATCCAACCTCTGTCATACTACCCTGAACACGGGAAGCATCTAAATCACGTCTCAAGGCCCAAGGTGAAAGACCATCAATATGAGTAGCCTCTCGAACCCTATACTACTCTCCTATCACATGCCTACGAGTAGAAATCCCATCAGTACCATCAGGTGCATCATCATCCTCTGATTCAGAATCAGATTCAGACGATTTAGACAATTCATCTCTAAGTAACTCAAACTCAGAATCAGACTAATCAACTGGAGGGGGTAAGGGGTCACCCTCCACAACATCATAAGGGAAAATAAGTTCAGCCTCATCATCATCATCAACCTCATCATCTATACCTATCTCCTCCTCGACATCCTCGTCCTCATCCTCATTATCTACATTATCTATTTCAATCTCATCATCATTCTCAATACCAACATTATCATTCTCATTCTCTACAACATCAACCTGAGGGGCAATCTGATCTCCTAGTCCTGTCTCGGGCTCGAGATCCTCAAATGGTTCCTCCTCATCATCATCCATATCCTTATTTACATTAAAATCTACTAAGTCTAAATAAGGGTTATCATCTACATTAGGTTCGGGAATAGCATGGTTCTCTACAGGAATATTAGGGTCAGCCATGACAATCTGCATTTATATATATCTCGTATTAGCATAAAAATAATTATTAAATAGTTACATACTGAAACCACGATATATACATATATATAAATTAAATTATATATATCAAAATATATATCTTCTCAATAAGGCTTGTTGGTAACGTCAGAGATCTTTGGCACCGTTATAGTCAAAATATTTTCAAATATTTTCTCAAAATGTTTATAGTTAAAAGATTTTGAAAAGTTTTGTTCAAAACCTTGGTTTTAAAAATCTTTCGTTCTCTATAACGAGAGCTCTGGTACCTAACTGTAACACTCTCAAATTTCATATCGGTACATCGGAAGAGTCTTTAGAGTGTTACGTGATAGCACAATAACTCCAATCATAGACAACGCATAAAAATGGTTGTACAAGGTTTAACATACATTCATTCGAAATAAAAGTTTTAAGTGTACAACAGGTCCCAGTTTACACAGGTCATTAAGTTTACAAAACATAGATCGAATGAACAGTTTTTTTATTATGTGGGCCATCAGAGTCGATCTCCATCCGAATTACCTTCAAGCACCTGAGATAAAAACATGCAAAAATCATATCAGCGAATGCCGAGTGAATTCATAGAGTTTAATAAAAACCGTTATATAAAACAATCATCGAAATCAGAAAACAAGTATAATATCAAAAGTAAGTCCTCGTATTGCTTTTTGATGACAACACTTGGGGTACACCAAAACTAACTTCAAGATCACCTATCTCCAAGAACTTCTTGTAGAAAATCATCCCTAGGACACCAACAAATCTTCTCCTTGGATGTTAAAATCACCACCAGTCAATAGAGCTTCAAAAGGTTTTCATCATATGTGTAAATAACATAAGATTTTGTGGTTAAATTTGATCAAATGGGGGTGTTTATTGTGAGAGTGGGACAGAAATGGTAGGAGAGAAGAGAGAGTTTGGTGATTTTACATGAGTTACAAATGAGAGAATTGTTTAGGTGTGAGTGGTTTTGTGTAGTAGGTTTTTTGTGAAGTGGCTAAGACATGTGTCTTAGCTTACTTCTTAAGCTTTGACACCTCATGGTGTGTGTGGCTAGCTTAAGCCGTCCCATATTGTAGGGGTGGGGCAAAAGTGGTTTTGTCTCATCCCCATTTATTTACGGGTACTCCTAGATTCTAGTTTCCTCGATTTGCGTGCCCTCGGGTCGTTTTACGAAAAACGTTTTATAAATTATGAATCAACAGTACAAAACGAATATAATAAAAATTATTTCATCAAAAATGGAGTTCAAAAACGTGAATACGTAATCCTAGGGTTTCCGGTTTAGTCGTAAATGACATTAAATTATGCACGTAAGCCCAAATTTAAATCGGTAAATTGTGAGTTCATCAACCAACACAAAAATTAGTTTCAAAATAATATACGAGAAAATAATTTACTACCTGAAAATGTTAGATTGTCACAGTTTCCCCTTCTTTGTGCTTGAAGGTGTTGTATTGAAGCTTTAAATCCATGATTCTGGTTTCTTTTACATCAGAGGGTCCCTCATGGTAAAGAATAAGGTCCTCCCATGTTGATTTGGCTGTTTTGCAATTTACAACAGAATTCATTTGGTCATTTGGGAGTACAGACATGATGAGACTTTTGAGACGCTGATCAAGGTTAGCAGTTTTTCTCTCATCAGCAGTCCATTGTACTTCAGGTTTTTTATTGTCCCCAACCATGGGAACAAAAGGACCATTTTCAATGATTCCAACCATGTGAACAAGAAACCTCTTCATCCAATTTGTAAAGTTGGCTACCACTAGTACAGGAGCAGCATTGAGTTGGCCACCCCTATATTCTAGGGTTTGTGGTATAACTTGAGCCATTTTGGATCTTGATTTGAAATCTTTTAAATGAACAGTTTAATAAAATAAGAGTTTAACTAATCAAACTGCTCTGATACCACTTGTTGGTCCCTAGTAATTCGATATTACTTATTATCTTAAGTAATAACTTTTACTTTGACTCAAGTGTGTTGTTTTAACATAAGATAAGAACTATGAAAGATTAAAACAAGAATACCAATATACTTTTCAACGTATAGACTTTTATTAGAATCAAATAAAGAATCTATAACCCACTTTGTTTGCGGAATAACAAAGTGGTTGAATGACAATGGGGTTTGATCTCCTCTACTTAAACGTTTAACCAAAGTTAAACACTAAGCTCCAATCTAAACGTTCATATGCAACTTTGGCTATATGGTTTAGTTGGTATCGAGAGATAAAGGTTTTCCAGAGTTTAAGCTCTTGTATTGGTTACCTTTCTCTCCCAATGTACAGTCCTTTATATAGGCAGTGTAAATTAGAGTTTGCATTTTGCATGTACCAATGCATCAGTTTATCCAGTGGGTGGTTGATACCCATGTTGGATAAACAGTACAAAGTACTTAATAAACTATTCTATAAAAGATAAAGGTTGTACTTATATCTAAGTATACAAGCAACCTACTTTAACTTAAAGTTATCTTTTCCCGCCTAATGCAAACCATCAGAATACTGAAGAGTCTTAAGTATCCTAGAGGAGATCGACATCATTCAGTTTGGTATTGTCAAGCCAAACTGGACTGAAAGCCCTTCTTCAGTCCTTGTTCTTCAGCAACTAGACCGCCTAGTATTTGAAGTGAAGACTCCTTTGTCTTCTAAGTTCACTGGAAGGGGAGTGCTGAACTTTATTCCGCTTTAAAGTCTTCAGTGGGAACTTTGTTCCTCTAGTCATCCATCAGTAGACTGGCCTTACTGCTGAGCATGAAACACTTAGGGGGATTTTATATTCAAATCCTAGAGTTGCTTCAGGTTCAGTAAATATTGACCCAACACCGCCCCATCGCTGGTTCGTATAACAAGGCAGACGCGCAATTAATTAACGCTGATCGGATACCAATGCAAGAATATCCAGAGACATTGTTATAAGCCCTAGGTCTGAGCCACACACCAATTCTCCCTACCAACCACCTTCCCCAATACTTTGATGATGTTAACCATGGTAAGAAACGCTTATTTCGTTTGCTTCCCCTTCTTCTTTTGGTTGTGTCTTTTTTTGTTTATTATTTTGCTACCGAAAAACCATACCTGCTCATATATTTACGCATCCTTCATATGAATGTAGAATTAACTTATACGCAGCTTGTGAAGCGCGAGAATCCGTGCGTCGTGACCATGCGCGCCTGACCCTTCTCTTTAATCGAGACATCAAATGGATGGCGCATTGGTCAACAAACTGTGGCTCTGGAGTTTCCTTCTCCCACACCTAGTGGGAATGCCGAGATGACAACCGCCATAAACGCTACCCCTATCCGAAGCGTACCATGCATCATAGAATCTCCATAGGAAGAATTGAGTCAAGGAGATGAAGAAGAACATGGTGCCGCAGAGGATTCGCACACCGACCCATCCGTAAAGGGCATACTTGTGCCAAGTTACAAAAAATTACCGTGCTCCCCTATGCAGCAAATACGCAGAAAGGGAAGAACATTGCAAACAAGACCACGTGCTAATGCAACACCATGGGGAGCACCATCAAGGCCACGGGAAAACATACAACTATCAAGGTATACCACTGCATCCTTCTTTAGTATTTCGTAAAAATAAACAATTCGCACACCTTCAATAATCGCAAGACATCAAATTTGCAGCTCCCTTGCTTCCACGACCGAGGCGGGTGCAAGTGCCACGAAGTCCATCAGATTTACTCCTCCTTCGCAATGCACTCGCACATGCGCTCTAGATGGCACAAACGCTTGTGGGGACTTCCTGTAACACATAACTCCCCTTGGTCGCGCCCAACATTTACACGAGATGCTCGACGAACTACTAATGAAGGAGTTGGACACAATTGCCGCCCAAGAAGTAACTTTAGTTGCCCACTTGAAAAAGAAGATATCCCAACTGTCAGAGCGTTTAGCACAAGCAAACGAAGAGGTCCGCCAGGTTACAGAACAAAAAGACCTCAAACTTGTAAATGCAAAAACCGAATTGGCTCGCTTGCGCGTTGTATCTAGTATAAATGTCGGATCCATCCAATATTTAGAGGACAAAAAATCCTCGCTCTCTAAATTCTAGACCGCGAGCGCCGCCTGCGAGCGAAGCAAGAGGACGAAAACCGCTGGGCCATGGCGAAACTAGAAGAAGGCATGAAAGCCCTTGCTCTAAATTGCGACAATTTTGTCACCAACTGCCATAAAGACATGGCTAAGAAGTCGAAAGTTCTGAAGTATATTAGTACCGATTTTGATGAAGAGCTATATCCGAACCTCACCGCAGTGCGCGCTGAAAATCGATGGCTAATAAAACATGGTCTTCCGCTTGCGGCCAAAGGTGTCATGAAATTACCTCCTTTTGACAAAGCGATCAACGACGTATATGATGTCGCGCTACTTCTTGGATCCAGTCTCGCCATGGAGCGCGCTTCCAAAGAAAATTTACTAAGGGGTCCTTTGGAGGGAAATGAGATCTATTCCAAATATGCGCAGGAGATGTTTGACGCTGCTTTCCACAAATTAGAGAACCTCCTGATGCCCATCATAGACCTAATCAAGAAAGATCAGGACCTCCCAATTAGTGTGACCATGACCGGCCTTATGCCTCAGAATGATAGTGCAGACCCGACAGAAGGAGACCCTGAAACCACTGGCGAGCCGAACCTATCCCAATTACAAGTCCCTTTGTACATTTATTGCACTCCGATACTGGTTCTGATGGAAGACAAATTAAAGCAGCACGTGCGTCGTGTGGCCAAGAAGAATCATACCTCCACCAAAGGCGCTGTTATTGGTCTAGGCTTAGCACACCCTAGTCGGTCTGACGGTGTGACAACCCTGGTTTTGAGGTTCGTCACTTAGTTTTATTTTGTGCTAGTTGCGTGTCTTTACGTGTTTATGTGCTTATTGGTGTGTATAGATTGTGGTTTGGATATCGTTTCCGGTACGGGGTACCTTGTGAATGAAATGATGTGTGATGATTTCATGTTCATGAGTTCACATGGTAGTGACTATGAAGTGAGATGGTGTTATTTGGTGGTTTTAAGTATACGTATATGTATTATAGAAAATCGTATTTTTACGATTTACGGTTTTGCATTTGGAGGTCTCGGATGAGGTAATTAGTCATATGGATATTTTTAGGGATGGTTTTAAGTCATTTAGGACTTAGTTATAAATTTTATTTCAAAATCTGAGATTTTTTTTAAAAGTGTATATTTTACGTATTTTACGGTATTCACGTAAAAACTGACTAGTTTTACGGTTTTGAGGTTTTGGAGGCTTTAGGAGCTGAAATAAATTAAGGAAAATTAAGGTAATATTAATAAGATATTTATTAATAATAAAATAAAGAGAAAACGAATTTTATGGGGTATAGGTCGGTTTAGAAGAGAAAAAAAGGAAAAAAGGAAAAGATTTATGGTAAGTGGTAATTGGGTTAGACAAGGATTGTTTTGGCTATATAAGGAACCCCCAACACTAAATCAAACACATTTTTTTCTTTCCCTGGAGTTATAGTCGACTAAAAGAAGAGGAGAACTAGGGTTCTTCATAAAAATTGGGTTTTTTTCATCTTCCATTGAATTAAAGGTAAAACCTTCATAAACATTTTTGATTAAATTGTTTTATGTTTAATTGATCATCTTATGATGGATTTAGGTTAGGGTTTAATATAAAAACAGTAAATTAATGTTGTATTAATCATAAAATGATGATTACATAAATTAGGGCTTGTAATTAGAGGGGATAGGGTTAATTAATGAGGTTGATTTTGTTAAACCCGTTTTTAAAAACTGGGCAGAATTTTGAGTCAATTGTTTTGATCATATTGGGAGTTCTACAAACTCTTATTTTGCGACCCAAGTATCCCAGAAAAGGTAATTGAAGTGGCTTTCCAATGCAAGAAACGAGAACTAAATTGGAGGTAGGGAAGTGGGTCAAAAACAGGTTACAACAGTTGAAGGTCAAAACATTTTTGAAGTCAACCTGTTTTCTTTTTAAGTTTTGGGTTGTTTGGGGTACTTAGAGTTGCATTGGGATCTTCTAACGAATATGAGAGATGGTTTATATATTGTAGTAAGTATCTGAACTTGGGATAAGGTTGTGGTTTAGGGTAAGACCCCCTAATTGTAACAAACGTTTTGTATGTTTAAAATCAGTAAAACTGGAATGACAAAAGTATATATATATATCGGGGACTTACCAGTAGCTTTAAGGTTGGGTCAAGTGGGAGGTGTTAGCTAACATATGTAAGGGTATGAATATTCCTTTTACAGAAACCATGGGTATGTTTAAGTGGACGTTTGACTTAAAATTTTGAGACCTAAAATTGGGACTGTTTTGTGTAAAATATGAACGGGATAGTTATTAAACTTAACCAAGTTAAGGACTTGTTAGGGAAGGGTAATGGGGTGTTTAGAGCTCATATATGAGGTATCTATATGAGAGGAAGTTAGATGTCCATCATAGGTTGATGAGCCATCTTAGTGGTTGGTTCATATTTTGATTGCGTGTTTTTGGTTTGTTAGCTTGTTGCTAGTGCGAGGACTTTTGGAGAAGCAATCAGGTGAGTTTCATAGTCCCATGTTTATTATTGTTTTTGACTTCCAGATGGGATAGAAGAGACACTGTGTTGAGTTATTTATAAATTGATGTTATGAATGTTTTTAAGGTTTGTGATGGACTTGTGTGTACATTATGTGATTAACTGCTATGTGATTCTTGTTTGTGTATGATTTGGATCGGAAAGGTACATAGGTGTATGGGCGCCTATGGTACCATGGTTGTTGGTAAGGCGTGATGCCTTGGAAATTATAGTTGTTGGTAAGGTGTGATGCCTTGGAAATTATGGTTGTTGGTAAGGCGTGATGCCTTGGTAATTGTGGTTGTTGGTAAGGCGTGATGCCTTGGAATTGTGATGCTTGATTGAACTTGAATGCTAGTTGTTTATACATAATTGTAGCGCATTGTCCATATGTTATTGTGTTGATGGTTGTTATTCACAGCTTATAACTAGTTTGGCGTTGGAGTCTAAACCTATGACTCTCACCAACTTTATGTTGACGTGTTTTAGTGTCTCTTTCAGGTGTGAATGTGTTTAAGCTTGAGGATAGAAGTGGCTAGACTTGGATGCCTTAGGATGCATTTAGAAGGAGATCCCCGTTCCTTCTTAGTTTCTTTTTTTTGTTTTGTATGTGTTATTCGTTTGTCTTGGGTAAGAGGTAGGACGGTTACCTACTTACCTAGACTCTTGCATTTGTTGAGATATTGTCATGACTTTGTGTCACCATTTTATGACGTTTCTTATTTCATATAGTTATCTCTATAGACACGCCATGTTGTGATGATATCCATACGTCGCGCCCCATATTCCGCCATGGTGGGGTGTGACAGAATGGTATCAGAGACAATGGTTATAGAGAATTAGGTTTCCTAGTCGCGTAGCCTAGTCTATAGCTTAAGGGTCCCTGCATATAGGCGTCATCGGAGTATGTGTGCATTTTATAATAATTGATTTGCTTGGATGTTATTTATTGCGATGTTTTGACTAGTATGAATTGAACCGTAGTATGTTCATACTTAGTCACATGTTATTTTCTTTTCGGGTTTGTGACTAGTGCGGGTTGAACCATAATCGTCCACACTAGTCATTGTTGTATTTTGCTTAAATTTTACATTATAGTACATAATTTAGTACAAGGTAGTTTCTATCTTGTATCGAGTTATTTTACATACCTGAGGTATGTTATTTTTATTTTGATGTTTAAGTCATCTTCCCTAAGAATCGTGTGGTGGTCTGAGTTACTAGGAGTACATGGGTAGGAAGGATTTTAAGTTGTTTCCACTCTTACGTGCGACATGACTTATAACTGATTATGTTTTCGTTTGGATTTAGTCTATGTTGTTTTAGCTAGACTATGGATTTCGGTATTCCAAGAGTTTTACTATGTTATTTTAATAGATGGGGTTTTGGACTTTATTGGTTATGTGCTTATGAGCTTATGTGAGTAGATGGATTTATGTGTTATATGTTGTATTAATTCTTATAAGTGTCATCATAGGAGGGAGTGCATTGGGGGAAGGGTAATTGTATAAGTATGGTGGCCAACATAGTTATATAAGTACCACAACTTCAATGGGTTCTCAAGTATGATTGCATGAAAGAGGGTTAGTACGTGCTTGTATATGATGAGATGTAGAATTTGGGGATACTTATTATATATGGGTTTATGTAATGGCTGCCTATGATATGGATATTATTCTTTTTGGTGTTATATGTTTTGGGTTATAGTTATGTTGTGTGATTTTGGGGTCACACGATATGGTTTGGTTTTGGAGGTGGGCTTTATGTCTTGTTGTGGCACGGTGAGATGGTGATTACTCGTATGGAAAAACGAGCGTATAAAGCGATTGATTGACTTGACATGTATGATAACGAGTATGTTTGGGAGATTCTATAGGTATACATATGAGGATGTATATATACTAATAGATGTTATGTTATGATTTACGGTCGTTCAGTAGTTATTATAACTTGAACGTACCTAGTACTCTCTTGTGTTTAACCAATTTATTAGAGCTCGAGTTTGGTGGAGTTTCAACGAAGTTTTGAATTTTTTGAAGTGTGTCTTGTAGCGTATTCTTTGAGTTTCGTATTTCACGTGTACGTTTTAAAATGGTGTTCTTGGTTTAAGTCTGTTGGAATAACTTGGGATTCCTTTTGAAATAATGAAATATCTTGGTGTTGGGTCTTATATTTCTTTTGGTCGGTATATATTGAGAAAAAGGGGGACTTGGAAATCTATTATAGGGTTAGATAGTTGGTTGTATTCGATAAAATAAGGGTAAGGTGTTGGAGTCGTGTTTGAAACAAGATGTAACATAAGATTTGTTTTAATCAACACTTATTTATTTCAAATTCTAAAAGACTTTCTTTAAAATTAAGCGAAGTAAAATTTCTTTCTACTTACATAGTTTATATAATTGGGTTTAACCGATTCACGTCACTTATAATTATTAATACGAGGTTAAATTGAGTTTATGAAGATTTCACATACAATTTTATCTTTCATTAATATAAAACTGTTTTGGTCATAACTTGTTCGTTTTTAGAGCTTTTTGAGTGATTCAAAAGTCAAAAATTATGTACTCGGAACGTACTTTTCAAATATTCAGAAAGTATAGTCATGGGAGGTCAGTATCTTGGCCGGAATTATTGTACAAGTGTCGGGTTAAAGGTTGAGTTTGAATAGTAGTTATTTTTATGATTTGGGATGCACGGGATACCTAGTTTTTTTAGTTGAGTTTTGAGTACATCAAGAGGGTTGTTTGTAGATTGTTTGAGTCACATAGATGTGGGAGGTAATAATAAATTTCCTGAAAAAAAAGAAAAAAAAAGAGATATATATTCTTTTGGAAAAGTCGATCTTTTGCACGGTTTAAATAATATGTCGCGGGGCGTAATATATTTTGGTTGATATTGGGTGTTTCTTGGATTATTTTCGTTGTCATGGGTCATTTTGAATTGATACACGTTTTGGGTTGAGTTTTCTTTTGAGTCTCATGGTTTTTGACTTGCTTTAACGGGTGCACGTGAAATGTCGTTAGTTATCCGTTGGTTTGATTCGTTGATCGTATCTGGTGGATTCAGGATGTAGTTTTGGTTTCGTATTGTTTGGGAGCGTCGAAGTAGTCATATGAAAGACTTGGTCGCGCCTACACGCTTAAGTAGGTGACCATGAGAGAGCGATCGGAATACCCTTAGTGGGGGAGGAAAGAAGTTTGTAGACGAACTAATGTGGTCATGAGGTCTCTTAGGAGTACCAAGGAGATGAATAGAGATTTGTGGGATACTAGCACAAGTAACGTGCCATAGAGAGTGTTGGAAGGGGATACAATACCTCAAAGGTATTTGTGATTGTTCGTAGGGCATGTAAGTTTTCCGAAAATTTCCTAAAATTTAGTAGGTTTGCCTATTACTGTGAGGTAGAACCATAAATGGAGCAAGTAGGAGAAGTGAGAGGAGTTGTAGTTAGTGCCTTTCCAAGGCAAATCGTTGATGGAGTGATTTAAAAACAAGAGCTGTTAGAAAATTGCAAGGAATGCCGGATAAAAGTTGAGTTGCTTAGTAGTAGATTGGATGTGGAAATAGGTTGAGTGGTCCGATGAGAGGAAGCATTGGTCTTTTAAAATGCGTGTAGAATTTTGCAAGTAGAACGAGGTAGGAATTTATTCGTATTGCCGCTAAGAGAGGGTGCAAGGAGGACATAGTTGAAACTGCTAAGGATGTTGTATGAACGCTTTGGGTTTACGGTTATGCATTGGCTTCGCCAAAGCACTAGCGGTTTTCATGGTGTCAATGAACCAAGTGTGAATGAACGTGTATAAACGAGTTGTCATCGGGAGCATCGACGACATCTTGATCTACTCAAATCTGAGAAGGAGAGTGAGGCGAATTATGTGTTGGTTTTGGAGTGGAATTATATGTGAGATTTTCAAGTGTGAGTTTTAGTATTAAGTCTACCATGATGAGTAGTTAGAGATGATGGCATATCATGGAACCAGCAAGGGGCGAAGTGAAGAAGGATGAGGAAGCAGTTTGGAGGCTGAAGAGGTGGATTGGATAATGAGTCGATCTTGGCATTATCGGAAGGACTGGATGAATTCGCGAAGCATGACGATACGTGGAGCAAGGATTTGGACGCGTACGAGGACGACAAAGAAAGGCGATCGCTTATACGTTGCAGCAACTGAAGATTTGGAAGAACTGGATAGACTTAGTTAGTGGAGCTGGACTGTTATATCTGCCTAGAATGCTAGAGGCATTTGGTGTACGAGACGTGGAGAATGATCTATACGGATCATGAACGTCTCCAACACATATTCAATCATCTTGATTGAACATTTGGCAAAGGTGATGGGTGGAGTTAAGTGATGAAAGAAAAATTGCAAGGCCAAGTACCATCTGGGAAAGGCAAGCATGGTTGATGAGACATGGAATAAGAAGAATGAAGTGAAGTTGAGACGAACTTGAACTATATGGATGACGTATTAGGGTGGTTTGGATGAAGGATGTAAGTTGCACGAGTTGAGTTGTCTAAAGCGGAGAATGCGTCAACATGTATGTTGCCTGGCTTGGACAATCATATGGAGAAAAGGGACGTAGACTATACTTCCTACATAGATAGGAGTAGCTTAGAAAGGGTGATGTAAGGACGAAGTTAGTGAAAGGGATACATAATGGGGTGGAGGAATAATTACGACGAGAGTTGGGTGATAGTCGATAGACTGACTAATTCATCTCATAGTTCAAGAGGAATGAGAAGTCACGTAGTTGGGAAGTTGGAAGAATTGCGTACGGATGTGATGGAATAGAGGGTTTTATGTAACGGTTAGCCTAATATGTACGGAGTGCTTTATGAAGGATTATGGAAAGGGAAGAAACGAAGGGAAGCATCACATCGTGATGTATGGTAGGAGTTGAGGAAGAAAGAAGGAAGTGTGTATAGAAGCGAAGCATGAATGAAATAGGTCGAGATAGGAACCGGAGGTAAAACTTTGGTAGAGCTTAATGAGTAGAATGAAGCACAACGCAGGCTAATACTGTCGTACTGTGGAAAAGGAAATGGCACTGACCTATACTAATTGTTTGGGAGGCTTAGTATCGATAATAGAATGGATGAGGAGTTATAGGTGTGATGTGCCATACGGACTTAAGGGAGTTAATGAACATGATTGGATATGGGTGATTGATTTAGAGGTAGTTAGGAAACTCGTTAGCGATGGCTGAGTTTTCATATAATGATAGTTATCAAATTAGAAGTCGATAAATGCCATTTGAGGCACTACATGAAAGGATAGGGTGAGTTGTCCCCATTGTGGACTAGAATTGGTAAAAGAGGCTACTAATGTGGTAATGATGTTTATGGAAAGAATGGGAGAAACAAGGGATGCTATGTAGAAAAGGAGGAAACCACTAGAGTTAGTGACAAAGTTATGTAGGGAGTTTCACCCATAGTAACGGGTGGTACATTTTGGTAAAATGGAAGAGTTGATGTAGAGTTTTGTAGGTCCATTTATGATCTTTGGAAAGATCGGACCATTAGCTTATGAGAATAGAATTACCTGGGGGAAATGAGTTGTATACATGATACATTTCATGTATTGGGATTGGTAAAGGTTGTTTGAGAATGCATTTTGCCTGTACGGTTATTCGGGACTTGTGTTAATAAGAGTCTTTGTTTTATCAAAGAGTCATCTGTGAGGTTTATTGACTGTGAGGTCAAGAGTTTGGCAATGAGTTTAATTATTTTTGGTTTGTATATATGGTATTTTGAAACTTGAACTAAAGTTCACGTGGAAATGAGGGGAGTTCATTTAGAACAAGTATCCTCATGTGATTTGTTGTTTGTGTGTTTGATCCTAAGGAGTAAATCTCGGGACGAGATTTCTATTAGGAGGGAGTGATGTGACAACCCTGGTTTTGAGGTTCGTCACTTAGTTTTATTTTGTGCTAGTTGCGTGTCTTTACGTGTTTATGTGCTTATTGGTGTGTATAGATTGTGGTTTGGATATCGTTTCCGGTACGGGGTACCTTGTAAATGAAACGATGTGTGATGATTTCATGTTCATGAGTTCACATGGTAGTGACTATGAAGTGAGATGGTGTTATTTGGTGGTTTTAAGTATACGTATATGTATTATAGAAAATCGTATTTTTACGATTTATGGTTTTGCATTTGGAGGTCTCGGATGAGGTAATTAGTCATATAGATATTTTTAGGGATGGTTTTAAGTCATTTAGGACTTAGTTATAAAGTTTATTTCAAAATTTGAGATTTTTTTAAAAGTGTATATTTTACGTCTTTTACGGTATTCACGTAAAAACTGACTAGTTTTACGGTTTTGAGGTTTTGGAGGCTTTAGGAGCTGAAATAAATTAAGGAAAATTAAGGCAATATTAATAAGATATTTATTAATAATAAAATAAAGAGAAAAAATAATTTATGGGGTATAGGTCGGTTTAGAAGAGAAAAAAAGGAAAAAAGGAAAAGATTTATGGTAAGTGGTAATTGGGTTAGACAAGGATTGTTTTGGCTATATAAGGAACCCCCAACACTAAATCAGACACAGTTTTTTCTTTCCCTGGAGTTATAGTCGACTAAAAGAAGAGGAGAACTAGGGTTCTTCATAAAAATTGGGTTTTTTTCATCTTCCATTGAATTAAAGGTAAAACCTTCATAAACCTTTTTGATTAAATTGTTTTATGTTTAATTGATCATCTTATGATGGATTTAGGTTTGGGTTTAATTTAAAAACAGTAAACTAATGTTGGATTAATAATAAAATTATGATTACATAAATTAGGGCTTGTAATTAGAGGGGTTAGGGTTAATTAATGAGGTTGATTTTGTTAAACCCGTTTTTAAAAACTGGGCAGAATTTTGAGTCAATTGTTTTGATCATATTGGGAGTTCTACAAACTCTTATTTTGCGATCCAAGTATCCCTGAAAAGTTAATTGAAGTGGATTTCCAATGCAAGAAACGAGAACTAAATTGGAGGTCGGGAAGAGGGTCAAAAACAAGTTACAACAGTCGAAGGTCAAAAAAGTTTTGAAGTCAGCCTGTTTTCTTTTTAAGTTTTCGGTTGTTTGGGGTACTTAGGGTTGCATTGGGATCTTCTAACGAACATGATAGATGGTTTATATATTGTAGTAAGTATCTGCACTTGGGCTAAGGTTGTGGTTTAGGGTAAGACCCCCTAATTGTAACAAATGTTTTGTATGTTTAAAATCAGTAAAACTGGAATGACAAAATTATATATATATATCGGGGACTTAACATTAGCTTTAAGGTTGGGGTAAGTGGGAGGTGTTAGCTAAAATATGTAAGGGTATGAATATTCTTTTTACAGAAACCATGGATATGTTTAAGTGGACGTTTGACTTAAAATTTTGAGACCTAAAATTGGGACTGTTTTGTGTAAAATATGAACGGGATAGTTATTAAACTTAACCAAGTTAAGGACTTGTTAGGGAAGGGTAATGGGGTGTTTAGAGCTCATATATGAGGTATCTGTATGAGAGGAGGTTAGATGTCCATCATAGGTTGATGAGCCATCTTAGTGGTTGGTTCATATTTTGATTGCGTGTTTTTGGTTTGTTCGCTTGTTGCTAGTGCGAGGACTTTTGGAGAAGCAATCAGGTGAGTTTCATAGTCCCATGTTTATTATTGTTTTTGACTTCCAGATGGGATAGAAGAGACACTGTGTTGAGTAATTTATAAATTGATGCTGTGAATGTTTTTAAGGTTTGTGATGGACTTGTGTGTACATTATGTGATTAACTGCTATGTGATTCTTGTTTGTGTATGATTGGGATCGGAAAGGTACATAGGTGCATGGGCGCCTATGGTACCATGGTTGTTGGTAAGGCGTGATGCCTTGGAAATTATGGTTGTTGGTAAGGCGTGATGCCTTGGAAATTATGGTTGTTGGTAAGGCGTGATGCCTTGGTAATTGTGGTTGTTGGTAAGGCGTGATGCCTTGGAATTGTGATGATTGATTGAACTTGAATGCTAGTTGTTAATACATAATTGTAGCGCATTGTCCATATGTTATTGTGTTGATGGTTGTTATTCACAGCTTATAACTGGTTTGGCGTTGGAGTCTAAACCTATGACTCTCACCAACTTTATGTTGACGTGTTTTAGTGTCTCTTTCAGGTGTGAATGTGTTTAAGCTTGAGGATAGAAGTGGCTAGACTTGGATGCCTTAGGATGCATTTAGAAGGAGATCCCCGTTCCTTCTTAGTTTCTTTTGTTTGTTTTGTATGTGTTATTCGTTTGTCTTGGGTAAGAGGTAGGACTATTACCTACTTACCTAGACTCCTGCATTTGTTGAGATATTGTCATGACTTTGTGTCACCATTTTATGACATTTCTTATTTCATATAGTTATCTCTATAGACACGCCATGTTGTGATGATATTCATACGTCGTGCCCCATATTCCGCCATGGTGGGGTGTGACAGACGGTGTACCTGTGAGTCTTCCATCCATTGATGTATATTATACACGCGTGCTACAATATATGAAAGAGGCATGGGCACAGCATTGCGCGTCACAGAACCACAACATCACAGGTTAAAGAGGTCATTGTTAACGAGCGACCTTCTATAGAGGCTGTCTTGCCTCACCATATCTATTGTTGTATCTAACGCTAACTAATCTTGTAAATTAATAATTTGTACAATGATAATAGCGTCCTGCATCATGTTCATGTGCAGTCACATATATATGTGTCCAGGTTCCTACACCCACACCTGAGATGGTGAGGGAGAACACCTGTTTACGAGTACGCCCATTGGGGTGGGACTTTGGACTTATGGGTGAGTCTAAAGGTCATTACGTGTGGTCCTGCCACTACTACCATAAGTAATGTCATTGAAAATGACATGTTTGTTAGGCGTGCACACTGTGCTCATCCGTCATAAAGTATGAGGACTGATATACTTACAACAACGTCTTGTGAAAAGCTGCCTAACAAAGGATACCTGATCCGGCGCCGCTGGGGGTGCATCCCTCTTACGCGACAAGTCTAATTAGTAGGGTAAACTTATTATTCTTATTCCACCTAGAAACGTTATTGTACATGTACATATAAGGGCCCAATATATATAAAAGAAATAATACTTGCATGCATGCATTAAAGATGAGAAAGAAAAAACATCATTTGGACTGCGGAACTAGCTAGGAACCGCAGTGTTTTATTCATACACTTTTGCAAATGTTTTGAAACAAATAACAAAAACCTAAAAATGATTTAAAAATAAAAAAATACATGGATCCTTATTGGGGCTACTAGTGGCCAAGGGAATGGTCCATGCCAACTATGTGATATCTCAAGGAGAATATCGTCCAAAACTCCAATCGTCTCCTAAGTCATTCCTTGCAGGACCAGAAAGCGATTCCGCATAGCCATGCACACTTACCCTAGTCTGTGAGGATCCTTCGCTCGCCTGACCGCGCTGCTTCGTGCTTCGTGTTGCTGGTAGTACGCCCATACGATCCCGCTGTCGCCTGGTGTGTGGAGTTATCCTGGCTGCGGGGACAACTGCTCCCCTGCGCTTCTGTTGATGGCTACCTTTAGTCGGGAGAAACGTTACCGCATGTCGCGCCATATTTCCAATTGACGTTGCTAGGGAACCTAGAGCACGTCCCAACTTTGAGAATAGTCCCCCTTCTACTGCGCCTTTGTTTGAGAGTGGGCCAGTAACCATGTTAGAATTCGTCTGACGTCTTGAGTTTGCTTGGCATTTCTAACAACGCGCCACTATTTTACGCGCATCTTTATATGCAAATGGCCAAAAGTACCCTGAGCGAGTGACCTCCTCCACCATGGAGACCGAGCCGCGAGGACACGCTCTACTATGCGCGGCTTCTACTATTTCCCGCGCCTGATCTGGTGCTAAGCATTGCAACATCCGACCTTTTCCTGTTTGCCTATACAGTGTCCCTTTGACAATTTGAAAATGCCTAGCTCGCACCTGTATCTGATTAGCCTTCCTTCTGCTGCTTGGCAATTTGTTTTTGTGACAAAAACTTTCGAATGGGTGTCATCCATGTTGGTGACTCCTTGTCCGCACTCACATTTTTGTGCAAGATAAAATCGACGAGAACGTGACCAGGAGGCTTATTCATGTTTAATTGAAAGTTGGTCCATGTCCACTGATATTTCATCTTCCTCTTCTACAACCCTTCGTATAGCAAACTCCACGAACCGTGCCGTCATGTCTCGTATCTTTTCCGTATACTCGATTAGCACCCGCCCTCGTGGCTCGCATGACCCATTGACTCTACTTGCCACCAGAGGGTTGTAGGTGTAGGACACCAGGCGCTTTATGTCCATTCTTAGAGCTAATCTAAGGCCTGCTATGAGGGCTTCGAAGTCTGCTTCCATGCTGGTAGTGAGGAAGTTAAACAGCAATGCGTACGTTATTTTTATGTCGCCCTGGTTCGTGAGGATGAACCATGCATCTGGCCCCCCCTTCTCTTGCGAAGCCTGTCGAGAAAAGGACCCATGAGATTCCTGGCAGCGATTCCGCGCGCACAGATATGCTTGGCACCTGGGATTCCTCCGAGAAACGCCTACTTCTGCTCATCTGTGGACTGGGCTCTATATCATGTTGACACCTGTCCGCCTGCTTCCTTTTAGTGCTGGTGCTAGAAGTACTGTTACCTCCTTCGATTATGTCTATATTACGGATGGTGACTACTCCCTTTTGCACCGGGAATTTAAACATACTGTGTGCCGTGGAAGGTACTGCGCACAGCGTCTTTAGCGCCGGCTGTCCGATTATCCCGTTGGACGAGGATTGAGAGCGCACAACCATGAAGTCCATCCATACCATCGTCGAGTGTTCCGCGTTCCCAATGGTCACCTATGTGCAGAGATCCCCTAGTGGTCGAGTCTTATCACCGCTAAACCCTGTGAGAATCTGTGTTGTCTCTTCTAGCTCCTTCCTTATTTCCCATGGCAACTGTGTGAAGCAATGTTCGTATAATATGCTCGCTGTAGACCCCCCATCGACGCACATGCCTTCTATAGTGTGGTCGCTGAAGGCTATGTCAATCGTCAACGAGCTGACTCTGTAGTCCATATCTGAAAGGATGGGGAACGCTATTTCTTTATCGTGCGAAAATTCTGCGACCACTCTTCTTTGCATGAAAGATTTTTCCCTCTCTACCATGTATATGGTTATAGGTTTATCCTTCTGTTTTTTCACTTCGACCTTCTTCGCATCCGCGTTCTTTCTCCAATCCCTTATCAGGTGGTTCAGTTTTCCTGCCTTTACCAGGCTTTCAATGTGTCTTTTCAACTGAATACACTCATCAGTAGCATGCCCTTTATCATCATGGTACTCACAGTGCTTTGTGTTATCCCGCTTATCCACTGGTCCCAACATTGGGCTGGGCTTTGGAAAGTTTGCTCCTTCTAATATAAATATCTCACTAGAGGTTTTTTGCAGCAGGGTGAACTTGCTGTTGTTGTTGTTGTTGTTGCGCCCTTGCTTTGCCGCTCCTTGAAAGTCCAAAGTGCGACTGATATTTTACCCATATGTTTGCTTCTTGGGCCTATCTTGGTACCTGTAGGCCGATGCTATTTGTCGGCTATCTGCTGCTGCGATTTCTCCTTGAATAAACGCTCGGACCTTTTTCATTACCCCGTCAAACGTTGTCGGGGTTCTGTCGTTCAGTTTTTTTATTAGGTACGAATTTGTGATGCCTGCGAGGAATCCAGAAATCTTTAGAATTTCCAGGCAATCCTTAATCTGGTTGCACTCAGATTTAAAGCGTTCCATGAAGTCCTCTAGGCTCTCGTTATGCCTCTGCTTCACTCTTGCAAGTGAAACCGGAGTTTTGTCATACTTCTTCTGCTGCACATAGTTCATGCGGAACGCTCTTCGAAGTTCTTCAAACCCATGGATGCTCCTACGCGGGAGAGGGTTAAACCATGTCCGATCGTTCCCGATGAGCGTCGAGTTGAACATATGGCACCACACGGCTTCTGGCCATTGCTCTATCCCTGCCTGAGATTCAAATACTTTCAGGTGATCATCCGGATCCGTCGTGCCGTCGTAGGTCTTAACAATAGACGACATGCGTCTTTTCCTGTTATCCCTGAAAGTAGTTATGCGTTCTGAAAATGCGCTTCCTTTTTCTCGATGCCATGGCATGGTCCATTGATCTTCACCTTGTATCCTTGGCCTTTTTGGCGCCCTGCGATGTTTTCTGTCGTAGTCAGAGGAGTCAGAGTCCTCAGTGGATGAAGGAGAGGCCCTTTTACGGCGGGGGTGGCGGTCGCTATGACTAGAGTCAGAGGAACCTTCGTTCGAAGAATTCCTCTTGTGCCTCCTTTCAGTGCTCTTACTCCTTTCCTGAACTCGCAGATCCTGAGATTCATCTCCTTCTAAGGGGCCTATCCTTTTAAGGGCACTTTGTCTACTAGTAGGATTAGGCCCTAGTCTGTCCTTAACGCTTGTGCCGGTGGTCATTGACTGGTATCATGAAACCATCCTCTTCTCCTGAGTCCCTGGAGCTATCTGAGGATGATGCGTCCTCAATGAGAGGCGCATCCGAAGTGGATGCTGGGATCTCAGTCGCTCTTTGCTTCCTTCTCTTTTCCTTTCTAGCTTCCTTACTGGATCTTGAGCCTCCCTTAGACTTGAATTCTTTATCGAAGTCTAAAATGATCCGAAGGTCTCTTGCTGGATTCGCCCTCATTTGCGCCCTCATAAGTGGAATTAGCGCCTCATAGTTTTCTGCGACATAATCGCTCATACTTTACTTGGCCGCGGGGGAAATTTCTGTTTCCACCTGCGGATCTATCACAGCCCTTGCATCCAGAGTCTCCTTACGACCTTGATTAGGGATCTCCTGAGAGGACGATGTGGTTCCTACCATCTGTAGGGTCAGAGTGACCAGCGGAGAGAAAGATACTTGCAGTCCTTTCCCCCCACGACCTGGGTTATTGGGCTCAAGGCTTGAGTAAGGACCTGTTGCCTTCTTGGATCCACCTTTGGGTGGGGGCGGGTTTGCGCCGTTTTTCGTCATTGGCTAGAGTTTAGTTTGGGTCCCACAGATGGCGCCAACTTGTTGATGCAAAAGTTGGGATAGACCGAGTTTAACCCAAATTAGGCTCAATTTGAGGTCTTGTGGACTCTGGCTCTAGTACCAAGTGAAACTTGCTTTAGGACCTTGTGCACTAAACAGACACCGTTAGGCTTACCGTAGGTTTGTTACCCACGATTAGACTCTAGCGTGAGAGTAAGTAATCGGTTTTGAGTATATTAGTGTTTAGGGTATTGTGTGTATCGTACCTTTGTGGAACCGAAGGGGTTCCTTTAATACTCGAGAGAGTCCAGGTTGGGCTCCCTGTTCTTGCGGCCTAAGGAAGAGATACTGACTCGAAATAGCTTGATGTTCATTATCCAACTAAGGCAAGTGTATATCCCTTTTCCTTAGACGAATATAACTATAATATAAGTTATATTTTGTCTGATCCTGTCGCGCTACGACGAGGACTTGGCTAAGTAATTAGCCTCTTGTGCGACAGCGGCTTACCGGGCTTTATGGGCTATGTGCGCACATCGCACAAGTATCCAATCCATTCCTAATGGATACGGGTAGTACCCGTGAGTCGGACTATCCAGCCCGACTAGGGACTATACGTCATCAGCCATTGTGTTTAAAAACTTTAAAAAGTGAACTGATATAAGGATGCATAGAAAATACCATATCAGTCCATATGGTATGTCCTTCAAAGATTGGTAAATCACCATTATTAGCCATTTTCCATTTAGAAAGTAAATAAAACTAAGATTATATTCAGGTTGCAAACCTGAAAAACTTTTTGAATGGATTTTGGCATTTTATTGATTACAGCATGGATCATAGCTTGTCTATTTAGATATTGGCCATTGTGTTTAAAAACTTTAAAAAGTGAACTGATATAATGATGCATAGAAAATACCATATCAGTCTATATGGTATGTCCTTCAAAGTTTGGTAAATCACCATTATTAGCCATTTTCCATTTAGAAAGTAAATAAAACTAACTAAGATTATATTCAGGTTGTAAACCTGAAAAACTTTTTGAATGGATTTATGTAGTGTTTTTACTACCCTTAAGGAAAAGAGCCCGTAAAAGTGGCAAGTATTAACAAATGATTTAGGAAAACCACAAGTAAATGACCCAAAGTGGGGATCGTTCTCAAGGAGGCTAGTGTGTTGTGTAAAGAGATGATTAAGTGTTTGTAATTATATTGATGAAGAAACAAAATAGAAAAGAAAGTAAAAAAGAATGACGATTACGATTATGAATTACACTAAGACGAAGTCGTGCACGTAAAACCGTAAAAAGTCACCAAATTTAAAAATTACCCTAAAATTCTTAGAAAATTGCAATAAATCCTAAAAATGTAATTAGAGTTAAAAAAATCAAAAATCACTCAAACCTTTTATTTAATTAAATATTAATTTTTTAATGCTAATTAAAGCCCAAAAAATCAATTTAATTAACAAAAAGCCCAAAATGAGATTTTTAACTTGTAAACCTCTAAAATGACTTAACTAAATTTAAAACTATTTTTGAAAATTTTAAAATTAATAAAAACTATTTAAAAATGATTAAAAACTAATAAAACCTAAAATAATTCTAAAAATTAATCTAATGACAATAAAATTAATCTAAAAATTTTAAAATTCCTAACTTAATGTATTTGAACTAGGAAAAATGAAAAACGTGTAAAAATCTAAATTTTAATTTTTAATAATAAAATAATAATAAAATAATATTAAAAATCCAAAATTTATAAAAAATTCTAAAAAGTTGCAAACTAGTTTATTTGAACCTAAATAATACATAAATGAACTTGAAATTACCAAAATACCCCTATTGGTCCTTAAAATGGGCTAAATGACAAAACAGATCCTTAATGGGCTGAAATTAGGCCCAATAAGAAAAAGTCAACCAAATAAGCCCAAAACTTCCTATCTGACTAAAAATTTGATTTTAAGAACAAAACTCTGAAGGCCCAAAAGCTGAAAATGTGCTTATCACAGCTTAATAAGTCAACGACTTATTTTTAATGGGCTTTTTGGCCCATTAAGCCATAAGCTAATGCCATAAGCTCTAATTTGACACACAAGCTTATTTTGAGTTACCAAAGAGATCTGTGAAAAGAAATTTTTAAAAAGCCCAAGAAATAAACCTGAAATAAGCAAAAGCTCTCTTCACAAAACAACAAAATAGTCGTTTTTGAGTTCTAGGCTACCTCAAGTGCTGATTCAACTTGCAAAAGGTTTTAAATGAATTTAATAAGAAAAAATCAAAAGGTTCTCCAATAAGCACACTGAATAAGCTAGAATAAGCAAATAAGCACTTATGTAAAAGTCAAACTGTTTGGTTTTCTAGTCAAACTTAAAAGTCAAACCCTAATATGCTCCAGATTAGTTCAATGGGTCAAATAAGGAAGATCTATCACAAAACATAAGTTGTTCCAAGTCTGGATAAGCCATAATGGCTTATGAATAAGCTGTTTATCAAATAACACTAGTAGTGGCTAGCAACAGGGGAAAGGAGTTCACACTGCTTGACTTCTTTGACTTTTTGTCTTATGTGACTTTTTGTTGGATTCAGGTTAAGCAAAGGCACCCAAGTGATCAGTGAATCACAAGGAGTCAATAACAACAATCAAATCACAAATTCACCAAGCCAATTAGTACTGTTTAATCAAAACATCCACAGATATGCACCAGACATGAACAATAAGCAGTTTTCAACCAATAAGCAATTTAAGCAAGAATAAGCCAGCCAAACTTCACCAAATGCATACACAAGCTATAAATAATTCAAATGAACATAAATAAACAGGTTTCATGCAATGATTCAAAGTTTAGATCAAGATTCAAGCACTTAAATGTTACTAAAGAACAAGAACAAGCATATTTTACAATTTGCTGATATACTTGACCACAAGGCCAGATTTAAACCCTCAAATCTTTTTAACAGGTTATAATAACTATGTTTAACCACTTGTTATCCCTAAGCATGCATACAAACTAAGTGTTACCAAAGTCTTAGGTCAAAACAAGCATATTTCAACTTTTTATAACACAATTAAGATTTTGATGTTTAAAAGCCAAGAACTTGCAGCAAATAGCACTCAACCAAGTGTATATCAGATACCAACAATAAACAACACTTTCCAATAACTCAAAAAAAATTGCAAGCTCAAACAGGTTAACCCAAACACCCCATAACTTTTTTCAATCCAAGATTAACAAAGGAAGTGTGTGATTCAGTTTATCCGAAGCCCAATCTAACACAATAACATCATCATGCAGTATTAAGCTATTTTAAGCCACAAAAACAACAAGAACAATAGTAGAACACAAAATCACAAAAATCAAGTATTTTTTACAGATTTTGAGTAAAAGGGCTCAAACCTCATGAATGGACATCCACACTCACAAATGTTTGAGCTGATGTGCCTAGAAAACAAGCCACAAGCTTCCACAACAACCCTGCTAAGAATCAACAAGGTTACAGCACAAATATGAAAAATAGAAAAGTAAAAAAGCTTGATTAATGCAAACTTGTTCCCACTCCTTGATTATCACCAAACCACAAGCTTACAAAACCTTGATAAGCTCCTTATCAGGGTGCTATAATCACTTACAATCCAAAAATTCCAAGGGTATGAACCAAGAATTTAGCAAAATATCAAGTTTTGAGAAAAATTGGCAATTTCTTACACAAGGAATAAAATAGGTTTTGAGATTTCAAAAACACAAACATATATCAGTAACAAGCAAGTAATAAGATTGGCACTTGGATTTCATCAACAATATCAAACACTTTCTCATTAAAATGAAAAGAGGATTTACATATTTGTGATAAAGGAAAAACCAAGAGCAAAAACTAAATGCAGGATCCTAATGCCTTTATATAGGCCACATGAGTTCTATGAAAGCTTAAAAAACATAAACCCTAGTGCTAGATCTTCCAGAAATACCCTTGAGGGATTTTTAAACTCGAGCTCATGTGATGGAACCTTGGCATCTTGTGGAGTTGGCAGCTTGTGGAATTGTGATCAAAGGCCAAGAATAAGCTTAAGTTGTAAGATTCAATAGGGATGGTTGATTCTCTGCATGGTTTTGGCATTATCCCCAAAAAACATGTGCATGGGGATATTCATGTGACTTTTGTGGTGACGTGGCATGGGTTTTGAGAGTTAGGATGTGTTTATGATTACCCTAATCATAATTCTAGAGGTTATTAGGGATTAATTACAAGTACTTAAGAAACCCCTAATTGTGTTCATAATGTGAATAGTTCATGTTTTGATCTGATTTTGGGTTTAAAAAATGTGTTTGGCGCCAATTAATAAACTAATCAAAGATTAGTTAAATCTGATATGAGTGGGAAGTGACGTGGGGAAATTGTGGGTTTTCATTGGTTGAGAGGGTGAGTGGGACAGGTGTCACAAGTTGGTTGGTCTTTGTATCTTTCCTTGTCTCCCACTTTTGGCCCCTCATTTCTTCCCTTTCTTTCATTGTAGTTTAATTATCAAACAATCCAAATTCCTTTATAAACCAAGTTTTGGTTTTTAGACTTTGGCCCCAAATAGTTTGCAAAAGTAAATTCAGGGGTATTTCTTGCCAATTCTTGATACTTGAAGGACCGTTTTGGAATTTTCTTCAAACATTATGGTCTTGCCTTGTATTGTTGACTTTGTGGAGGACTAATATCGACAAGTATTCATTTTTGAGGGACCATTCTTGCCAATTCTTCAAAGTGGAGGGTCCTTTTTGTAATTGACAAACTTTGCGGACCAAACTTATAATTATGAATATGCAAGGGTTTAAGGTGTTAATTATTCAATATTGGAGGACCCTTCTTGTACAATCTTCATTTCTTCAAGGGTTATTCTTGGAAAATCACTATTAGGGCTTGGTTCATTGTGCGGCTTCATTTCCCGTGTTCATTTTTTGCTTGTTTCTTGTGATCTTTTGTCATTTTCTCAATATCCGTACCTAAAATACACATGTAACAAACACAAGCATATTTGGCATATTTCATGATATTTAATGCATTTTAAGCCCATTTTGGACGATGAGACTATGTATAAAAGCATTCTCATCACTCCCCCATACTAAACCATTGTCGTGCCCTCACGCAATGCTAGAATAAAGTATCGTAGAATCTCCAAAATTCATTTCTATGCATTTTTATTGAATGATAAACTAGCTACACTACTACTATTTCTACTACTTGCGTTTTAGACATAATGTATGATTTTCATCGCAAAATGGGACGTTTAGGTTCATAGAACAAGAACACGTGAATGCTTCGTCAGAAATAATTTCGTCTTCCTCGATTTTCACCCCAATTCCATGCCAAGCGTGCAGCGAGATCATTGTCATTATAAGTTAGTAATGCTAACACTACTCATATGCCCTAATCACGTACTTATACTCCCATTTTCCTAAGTTGTATCTCTTATATTTTATTTTGTCTTGAATGTTTCACGAGGATACATTTTTGACTTAGGCGATTATAGAGATTAGGTCTAAAAATAGAGTCATAACGGTGTAACCAAGACCATCGAATTAATAACCCCCCCTAATAGACAACAATGTCAAAAAATTAAGTCAACAAGAAGGATCGATAAACATGGTTTTATAACGGTTTTGAACATGAGACTTATTACCAAGACTTTTATACGCCCCCTACCGGATGGGCCTTATTATCATAGGTTTACCTCTATCTTTTATTCAACTTCGCCATGAAGCTTTTATTATGACTTCAGTCTTGCCTTGCCTTTTATTATCCTCCTCATCGGTGGTTTTATTATGGCCAAAGACGTATATCCTCACGATAAGGAGAATTTTGGATCTTTAAAGCTTCAAAGATTAAGGCTTGATTCACTTTCAATTTCGCATAGATTTTTCGGCCTTGTGAGCTTTAAATTGTTTGCTTGATTTAGGTGAGCACTTGAAATCTTATTATTGGGTGAAGCTTTCGATTATTCGGGTTGCCAATACTTCAAAACCATGACGCTGGCGATACCTTAATGTTTTCCCAATTTAATTACATGGAAGCTACTAGAAAAGACTAGAAACCAACAATCAAGACTAAACCGCTAAGTCAATATTTATTAAGCAAAATATATTTACAAGCGAAGGGAGAGTAAGCAAATAACGAGAACACGTGAGTTTTTGAAAGAATACGAGTATTCTACGTTTAGTATAGTAACTTATAATTAACTCTATCATTTCTCGTCCTCATTTAAGAGACTTAGCCTAATAGAAGTTAAGGAATCGAAGCTAAGTGCTCAACACGCACGGTCGAGTCAAAAATTACTCTTACTCTCGCCATCGAAAATCTACATTCGTGTCTTCAAACACTTATAAAACATGAGAAAATTTTAAAATTTGGCCATTTTTAGCCTTATTTTGCAACAAAAAGATAAACTTTGGAAAGCGTGAAGGTTTGGCAAGGCAAGTATCTATTCACCTCCCATACTAAAGCTAAACATTATCCTCAATGTTTTGAGTCTAAGGGTTGGAACCCCCATACTAGAGACGTAGTCGAATGCTTAATCTAGCATGGAAAGGGTGTAACCATTAAATTTAAAGCCGTTTATGAAGTGTGCTATAAACCTAAGGTTAGAACATAAAAGGATATATCATGGATATTGAGAAATTCTTCAAAGCAAATGATCGAGTGCTCCTATAAAACGAACACGAGAGGCTCCAATCGCGAAGATCATGATCAACTAAGAACCACATATCACAAACAACCACGAAACAAAGGTTGGAAGGGCACAAATCCCCTCACGTTACTACATTATAAAGCGATAATATGTACATAGGATAAGCATGGGACTCCCCCACGAGGCACCTCGTTTTTTATTACCGAGTCATGAGCTCGACTTGATCCCCTCAATACTAATTATCATTGGGGAAGGTGATTTGGTCGAGGTAGTTCAAGGATGGAACTTTCCCGCCAAAGTAGTGCTTCAACCTATGTCCATTCACCTTGAAATTGGGGCCATCATTTTCAGCTAGCTCGATGGTCCCATAAGGAAAAACTTGGGTAACGGTGAATGGAGCCGACCAACGGGATTTCAACTTGCTGGAAAATATTTTCAAACGTGAGATAAAAAGCAACACTTGATCTCCAATGTTAAAAACCCGGTTTTTAATTTTTTAGTCATGAAACTTTTCAGTTTTTTTCCTTGTAAATCAATGAATTTTCATAAGCAATGTCTCTCAATTCATCTAATTCATTCAATTGCATTTTCCGGTGTTTTCCCGCGGTCTCAATATCACCATTACAATGCTTAAGGGCCCAATAAGCTTTGTGTTCGAGTTCAATTGGTAGATGGAAATTCTTCCCATACACAAGCTTATAAGGAGTGCACCCAATAGGCGTCTTATGAGCGGTCCGAAAGGCCCATAAGGCATCGTCTGACTTATCCGACACAGATTGTCGGTTTTCTCCTATCGATCTCTCCAAGATCCTCTTCAACGCTCGGTTTGAAACCTCGACTTGCCCACTTGTTTGTGGGTAATAAGTCGTATAAAGCCGATGTGTAACCCCATATTTCCTTAAGACTCTTTCGAATTGGTCATTACAAATATGGGTTCCACGATCGCCTATGATCGCACGAGGGGTTCCAAACCGAGAAAACAAGCTTTTCAAAAACTTGACTACCACACGAGCATCGTTCGTGGGCAAAGCCTTAGCTTCCACCCACTTGGATAGGTAGTCAACGGCGACAAGGATGTACTTATTACCACGAGATGATGGGAACAGCCCCATAAAGTCAATACCCCAAACGTCAAAGATCTCACACACTTGGATGATATTTTGTGGCATTTCATCGTTTTGTGAGGCTTTTCCTTGTTGGTGGCATGAGTCACATGACTTCACAAGTGCATGTGCATCTCAGTAAATAGTAGTCCAAAAGAAACCGGCATCAAAGACCTTCTTAGCCGTGAGATTAGCACCGTGGTGACCACCCGTGGGTCCCTCGTGACAAGCTCTAAGAATGTTAGAGGCTTCGGTACCAATAACACAACGTCGAATGATTTGATCCGCACAAGTCCGAAATAGATAAGGGTCGTTCCAAAAGTAGAACTTGACGTCACGAAAGAATTTTCGTTTTTGTTGAGTCGTCATACCCTTAATGATGAAGTTACCCGCATGGTAATTTGCGATGTCCGCAAACCATGGGGTAGATGAATCAAGCTTAGAATTCACTACACCAAGTGTCTCGATAGGAAATGTTTCGGTGATTTCTTTTGGCTCGTAAACACTTTGGTGAGGATCTTCCAAACGAGAAAGATGATCGGCCGCTAGATTCTCGGCTCCTTTTGTCAAGGATTTCGACATCAAGTTCTTGTAGGAGGAGATTCCAACGAAGTAATCTTGGGTTTGCATCTTGTTTGGCCATGAGATACTTGATAACCGAGTGATCCGTATACACTATGCATCCAGTCAAGACGAGGTAAGGTCAGAATTTCTCAAATGTATACACCACGGCAAGGAATTCCTTTTCTGTTGTAGTGTACTTAAGTTGAGCCTCGGTCATCGTCTTGCTAGCATAGTGAATAGGCAAGAAGTGTTTTTCATGATGCTGCCCCAAAACAGCCCCAATAGCGTAATCACTAGCGTCACACATGAGCTCAAAGGGGAGGTTCCAATTGGGAGCAACAAGAATGGGAGCTTCGGTAAGTTTCCTCGTAAGGATTTCAAAGGCTCATACACAATCTTCGTTAAAGACAAAAGGAGCATCTTTTTCGAGGAGATGTGTAATAGGTCGAGAAATCTTTGAAAAATCCTTGATGAATCGACGATAAAAGCCCGCGTGGCCTAGGAAACTCCTAACTCTGTTAACGGTTTTGGGATGAGGTAATTTGGTGATGACGTCTACCTTAGCTTTGTCTACCTCAATCCCCGCTTTTGAAACCTTGTGCCCTAAGACGATTCTTTCCTTAACCATAAAATGACATTTTTCCCAATTAAGCACAAGGTTGGTTTCCTCACAACATTTTAACATTCTCTCAAGATTTGACAAACACGAAGTGAACGAACAACCAAACACGGAAAAATCATCCATAAAGACTTCCATCGTCTTCTCGATCATATCATGAAAAATAGCCATCATGCACCTTTGAAAGGTTCCCGGTGCATTGCAAAGTCCGAATGGCATTCTACGATAAGCAAACGTTCCATATGGACACGTAAACGTAGTTTTTTCTTGATCACGAGGATCGATGGGGATTTGGAAGTGACTGGAAAAACCATCTAAAAAGCAATAGAAATCGTTTCCCTCAAGACGCTCCAACATTTGGTCCATGAAGGGCAAGGGAAAATGGTCTTTTCGAGTGGCATCATTCAACTTACGATAGTCGATGCACACCCTCCAACCGGTCACGAGTCGAGTTGGAATTAACTCGTTGGCATCATTTGGCACAACGGTCATTCCTCCCTTCTTAGGGACACAATGAATTGGACTCACCCAAGGGCTATCGGATATAGGGTAAATCATTCTCGCGTCAAGGAGTTTTAGGACTTCCTTTTTGATGACGTCGTGAATTTTAGAGTTCACCCTCCTTTGACATTGGATTGCGGGTTTGTAGTCCTCCTCCATTAAGATTTTGTGGGTACAAAATTTGGGATCAATCCCTTTAATGTCGGATAATTTCCATGCAATTGCCCCTTTGTGATCCTTTAGAACATCGACAAGTGCGGTTTTTTCATCATTCGAAAGATCTTTCACAATAATAACCGGCAACTTGTCGTCCTGCTCCAAAAATACATATTCAAGGTGAGGAGGTAAATCTTTCAACTCGAGGATTGGTGGTTCCTCAATTGAAGATTTGGGCTCGATACTCATAACCTCCTCGGGTGGAGGAAATGGGAAATCGTTAAGAAAATCCTTGATAATCGAGAAGTCCTCATCGTTGTCGAGGTCTTCGTCACAAGTACGTGGAACATCAAATTCTTCCAACGTACAACCACCACCTTTAAATGGAGTGAAGGATGGTGTCGAATTATCAAGAATGGGATCAAGCATAGTGGGATTGCCACTATTTTCATCGTCACCAAAACCTAGAACATCTTGTGAAAATTCCTCACAAACAACGTCGATCATATCAACGAGGTTTATGGTTGCAACAGAATAAACATGAGAAATTGGAGAATTTTGAGTTGCGTTTATAACAAGTTCCTCGTCGTTGAAACGTAAGGTGATCTTTCTATCATGCACATCAATCAATGCCATAAATGTATCTAAAAACGAACGACCTAAAATAAGAGGAACTTGAGGATCCGTGGGAATATCGACAACGATAAAGTCTACCAGATAATATAACTTTCCCACTTTCACAAAAACGTCTTCGGCCAATCCACATGCGGGAATCGTAGAATGATCGGTCAATTCGATAGACATTAGTGAAGGAGTAAGATTAGGAAGATTGAGCGACTTGAAGATTGCTAGTGGCATCAAGTTAATACTAGCACCAAGATCGGCCAAGGCATAGCATTCTTCCATATCTTGGTATGCACATGGAATCAAGAATTTACCAGGATCACCGACTTTTTAAGGTATGCGGTTATGATAAACCGATGAACAACTAGACAATTGTTGCAATTTCTCCTTGTTGTTTAACATACTCTTAAAGTTAGCGGCAAATCGAGGCATCATGACCAAAACATCGGAAAAAAACTTATATTGAAATGTAAATCACGAAACATTTTCATAAAAAGCTCAAATTGGTAATTGTCGCGCTCTTGACGTTTCTCCTTTCTAAGTCTAGATGGATAGGGTAAAGGCGGTGTGGGTTGAGGCATACGCATAGCCTTTGGAATCTCAGGTTCCAATTGTGGTAATGGGTCAACCATAGGTGTGGCATGAGCGGTACTTCGTGGAATTGGGACATGCTCCTTTTCGACCACCACCTCGGGTTCTTCCTCAATTTCCTCCACCGTTGGAGTAATTGGTTGAGGAGTCGGTTCCTTAAGTGCCTTACCACTTCGTGTGGTAATAACTTTCATCTCTCCATTAGGGTTAGATATGGTGTTGTTAGGAAGACTACTCGAAGACGGTTTGCACATTATAGCCTTAAACATGGATGAAATTTTATCCTCAAACATAGATTGCCTCTTATCGGCCTTAAGCATCTCTTGTTTTATTTCATGTTCCCCTTGTTCCATTTTTTGTTGGTTTTGTTGTAACCTAGTTACATTTCCCTCCATTTTGTTGGTGTGGATCTTAAGCTCATTTGCTAATTCATTTTTCAACTCCTTTTTCAAGTCATTCTTAAACTCGGATCTTAGGCTAATGATCTCTCTTTGAATATTATCAAACCTAGCATCGTTTCCATTAGCGTATTCAACAAATTCATTTGGAAGATCTTTCAAATTTTGCAAACCTTTGTTGTTGTTTTGAAAATAATTTTTTTGATTTTTGTTTAAAACTTGATTGTTATTATCCCCTTGATTCCCTTAGTTGTTACCCTTGTAATTGTTTTTGAAATCAACTTGATTGTTTCGATACTTGTTGTTAGCATTTTGATTGGGAGCAAAACCCAATGGAGTCAATTGATTAGAGCGGGTAACTTGACCGTTTTGGTTGTAAGTTCCCGTGGCCGCGTAGGCACTCGAAGTGTTACCACCGTTGGTAATGCACTCGGAGAAATCTTGACTTCCACCACAATACATACAAGAAACCTCAACCGCTTTAGCCGTAGCGGGAGCACTTTGTTTACCAACTTTGAATTCAATTAAAAGACCATTAAGCTTATCAAAGATTTTGTTTTCCAAGTTCGCCTCAATTTGGCAAGCATCGATGGTATTAGACAATGAAGGTGAAGCCGAAGACGAAGCCTTACGAACACTCGATGTGTTACGATGACTATAGACTTTAGACCTATTCTCAATAATCAACAACGCTTCCTCAACCATTTTATACAACAAATTACCACCCGCGGCGGCATTAAGATAATCCCTTTCATGATCATTCAAACCATTGTAAAACATATCAATTTGATGCAATTCGGAAAAACCGTGATGAGGACACTCATGTAACATTTCCTTAAACCGATTCCAAGCCGTAGAAAAACTCTCATTAAATTCTTGTGAAAATTTTGAAATCTCGTTTTTCAAATGCGTAGTCATAGAGGGCGGGAAAAATTGGTTCACAAATTTTGATACAAGATCCTTCCACGTCAATATAGAATTGGGTGGCTCTTTCTCTAACCAAATTTTAGCGGGCCCCGCTAAGGAATACGGAAAAAGGATCATCTTAATCGAGTCATTAGCTACGTCCTTAAATTTGCAAGTGGCGGTAAGACGATTGAATTGGTGGATATGGTTGTGCGGGTTGTCGTTTTCATCACCAGGGAATTTGTAGTTTTGGATCATCGACAACAAACCCGTTTTAACTTCAAAATTCTAAGCAAGGATGGCGGGAATCACAATAGCCTCTCCATAACCCTCGGTAGGTGCTTGAAGTAACTCTATCATAGTTCGATTCGCCATGGTTGGTTCTTCTTCTACGATAGGTTCGTCAATAGGAAACTCCTCACTAGAAAGATTAGGTGTGGTCTCCTTTCGGTTTTTTCATTTACGTGCGCGTCTTGCTTGATTAAGAGTAAGCATAAACGTCACGTACAACGTGGGGATGAGCAAAGAAGATTCTTTTTGGTGTTTTTAATTTTTCCAATTTTTTTGTGGTTTTTGATTGTTTTTACTTTTTTTGGATTTTGGTGAATGTATTAAGTAGACACAAATCTACAAATCTCTCCTTTAATTCAAATCTCTTGATTAAAGGAGCCTCAAGGAATGAAAACGATCACGTGAAGTGAACGCCTTCGATGACTTTAGAACGTTGGTGGAACACCAAAACATTCAAGAGGGTTTAATCTAATGAAACCAAGAAAATATATATGATACTTAGATATTACTTTGGTTGGCAAACCCTCGATTAGCCCTTTTTTTATCTAAACACGCACAAGCAAGTGGGGAAACGAGGCGGCGCGAAGCACTTAAGAGCTTTTTTCCTTAGGGTATATTTTATAATACCCGCCTTATACCCACCTTATAGTTTGTGTTTGTCAAAAGTAAGTTTCACGAAAGTAATTATCTATTTTGCCTTTTTTTCTTTGTTTGAGATTCGAATACAATGATTGAGTAATGACCTCCCAATCAAGGTTTTGTTTTCACACTTTTGGAGTACTTGTGAATTTATTGTTCTACGTATACAATATACTAATATTCACACAAAAAACGAAAAACCAATAATACGTATTAGTAGAGTGCTACTAATACAAATAGCTTTTATTGCTAGTATAAAAACAACAATTGTTCAAATCAAAACACAACACGCCTCCCCGGTAGCGGCGCCAAAAATGATGTAGTGTTTTTACTACCCTTTAGGAAAAGAGCGTAAAAGTGGCAAGTATTAACAAACGATTTAGGAAAACCACAAGTAGATGACCCAAAGTGGGGATCGTTCTCAAGGAGGCTAGTGTGTTGTGTAAAGAGATGATTAAGTGTTTGTAATTATATTGATGAAGAAAGAAAAATAGAAAAGAAAGTAGAAAAGAATGACGGTTACGATTATGAATTACACTAAGACGAAGTCGTGCACGTAAAACCGTAAAAAGTCACCAAATTTAAAAATTACCCTAAAAATTCTTAGAAAATTGCAATAAATCCTAAAAGAATGTAATTAGAGTTAACAAAAAATCAAAAATCACTCAAACTTTTTATTTAATTAAATATTAATTTTTTAATGCTAATTAAAGCCCAAAAAATCAATTTAATTAACAAAAATCCCAAATTGAGATTTTTTTAACTTGTAAACCTCTAAAATGACTTAACTAAATTTAAAAATAATTTTGAAAATTTTAAAATTAGAAAAACTATTTAAAAATGATTAAAAACTAATAAAACTAAAAATAATTCTAGAAATTAATCTAATGACAATAAAATTAATCTAAAAATTTAAAAATTCCTAACTTAATGTATTTGAACTAGGAAAAATGAAAATATTGTAAAAATCTAATTTTTAATTTTTAATAATAAAATAATAATAAAATAATATTAAAAATCCAAAATTTATAAAAGATTCTAAAAAGTTGCAAATTAGTTTATTTTAACCTAAATAATACAGAAATGAACTTGAAATTACCAAAATACCCCTATTGGGCCTTAAAATGTGCTAAATGACAAAACAGATCCTTAATGGGCTGAAATTAGGCCCAATAAGAAAAAGTCAACCAAATAAGCCCAAAACTTCCTATCTGACTCAAAATTTGATTTTAAGAACAAAACTCTAAAGGCCAAAAAGCTAAAAATGTGCTTATCACAGCTTAATAAGTCAACAGCTTATTCTTAATGGGCTTTTTGGCCCATTAAGCCATAAGCTAATGCCATAAGCTCTAATTTGACACACAAGCTTCTTTTGAGTTACCAAAGAGATCTGTGAAAGGAAATTTTGAAAAAGCCCAAGAAATAAGCCTGAAATAAGCAAAAGCTCTCTTCACAAAATGACAAAATAGTCGTTTTTGAGTTCTAGGCTACCTCAAGTGCTGATTGAACTTACAAAAGGTTTTAAATGACTTTAATAAGCAGAATAATCAAAAAATTTTCCAATAAGCACACTGAATAAGCTAGAATAATCAAATAAGCACTTATGTAAAAGTCAAACTGTTTGGTTTTCTAGTCAAACATAAAAGTCAAACCCTAATATGCTCCAGATTTGTTCAATGGGTCAAATAAGGAAGATCTATCACAAAAAACTAAGTTGTTGCAAGTCTGGATAAGCCAAAATGGCTTATGAATAAGTTGTTGATCAAATAACACTAGCAGTGGCTAGCAACAGGGGAAAGGAGTTCCCACTGCTTGACTTCTTTGACTTTTTGTCTTATGTGACTTTTTGTTGGATTCAGGTTAAGCAAAGGCACCCAAGTGATCAGTGAATCACAAGGAGTCAATAACAACAATCAAATCACAAATTCACCAAGCCAATTAGTACAGTTTAATCAAAACATCCACATATATGCACCAGACATGAACAATAAGCAGTTTTCAACCAATAAGCAATTTAAGCAAGAATAAGCCAGCCAAACATCACCAAATGCATACACAAGCTATAACTAATTCAAATGAACATAAATAAATAGGTTTCATGCAATGATTCAAAGTTTAGATCAAGATTCAAGCACTTAAAAGTTACTGATGAACAAGAACAATGAAGGCCTACTAATTCTAAGGATTTGGTAATGGATGGATTAGATCTATGGATTTGGTGGAAGAGATGGGGAAGAAGGAGATTAGTTGTAGAGAGAGAAAGGAGAGGGAAGGAAAGTAGAGAGAGAAAGTAATTAGATAAATGATTAAGTGTAAAGTGAATGACCAACCCCCTCCTAACATGCTAGGAGGGGTATATATATAGCCCACCCTACATGTGGGCTATATGGACTATACATTGTTAAGTAGACCACGAGCCCATTACATAATTATCGTTGGAGCGACCGATCCTTCACAAATACGTAAAACGTATTTCCAACAATCTCCCCCTAAGGGAGGTCGCTCCAAGTTACAAAGTTCTAAATATACTATGGCTCGTGATCTATGCTAATAATGATGTGACCGAGACTTTCTTTGGGAAAACACATTTCCAACAATCTCCCCCTAAGGGAGGTCACACCATTTTACAAAATCTTAAACCTAGCATCTATGCTTGAGTCTTCGATCTTGTTCTTGTGAATATGCTTGATGTGATCTTTGACTTTAGTCTTGAGCATGTTTCCTTGCCTTGACCTTGTGCATTTATCACTTGTGAAATTTGCCTCTTCGTGACTTCATGTTCCACATACTTATACCTTTAAATTCTTGAAAGCTTCAGAGTTTGATACAGCGGAAGACTTGACCTTCAGGCTTTCTTGAATTTGTTGAAGTACTAAGTGTATGTAGTATAAGCATGTGGTGACGACTTCTTCTGGATTGTACACCGCAATGCCACCTTCTTGTTACGCTGCATAAGACAGTTAGCAACAAACAATATACACGGATGAAATGGCCTTGAACATTTCATTCTAATTCGGTAGCATTTTACCTCCGGTCGGTGAAGACCGTTGGACGATATTAAATATCGTACTTGTGACAGGTAGTTTCAATAAAGAACCTCCTTGACAAGATTTCGCGGGTAAACCCGTTCTCTTTACTCGACCGTCCAAAGCTGACTGCGAACGTAAAGAGTGAATCATTTGGATAATATTATCCGCATGATTTGAAGCCGTCAATTCATGTTCCTGGAACAAGTGAAATTCAATTAAGAACCGCACCATCGTTGCTTTCCAGTTGTCACTAGCTTGATTCATAAAGAATCTTGCAAGTTACCTACCAAGTGCTGTTTGATGTTAACACTAGAAGGATTTCCACTCGTCACTGTGATCAATAAAGAGTCACTCTGAGTGTTCTGGCAAGATCATATGATAATGCGTAGAGGCCTGGAACGTGTTTAAATTCATTTAAGAATTAAACAGCTGTTGCTTTCCAGTTATCACAAGTTTGATTCATAAAGAATCGCACAAGTCACCTACCATGAGCTTTTTGATATTCGCTCAAGAAGGATTTCCATCTTCATTGTAAATACTTTCGTATTACTCGGATGTTCAGGCAAGATCGTGAAGATTTTGCGTAGGACTCTTAAGAACTTTCTTACTTTTCACAGTGTGTGAAGAAGCAAGTAGATATGAAAGTGTGTCCTAATGAGATATTTGATGATCTCAAATGGCTCTAGACTCGATCGTGCATTTTGGATTTTTAGTGATCGGAGGCTGGAGAGGAGTGCCACCTTTTCAATACCAATTTATTCGGAGTGAATAAACCAGTAGATAATGTGTTGATCTCCGTGTGATTAAAACAAATACCTTTTGAGAGATATTTGAGTTAGCTGGGAAGGGTTGTGCATTGCATCACTGGGTCCATGATGTCTTTCTTCAATACCGAGAATCATTAGCAAAAAATGACCTCAATAGCATATGTATTGACCCGGTTTCTGCCTAAAGTTGTAAGGAGGGCTTCTTTCTTTACACCCTTTATCTTTACAATTCTTTTTCATTCTTCAACCCCTTCAATGCTTACCAATACGTCATCACTAGCACCTTGTTGTGATTGTTCCAGTGCTAGCTTAAGTACTTGGTCGGCATTCAGCTACGTTCACATTCTTTCTCCATCTTTCCTAGGACTTCTAATTCTATCTAAGGAATTGTCCTTGGGAAGATTCCTCCGGTTCTAGAGAAATCATTGGACTTTAACCTATCCTACCATCCTTATGTCACCACAATCTTCATCGTCGTGAAATAATTGGGTTGCGGGTAAGTATAAATCACCATGAAATCCATTTTGAAGTGCAAATCCATTTTGCTCCCCCTTAACATATGCTACGATATTCGAAAACATTTCGCACATGTCGGGATGAGCTAACACGTTAAGTCAAACCATTTATGATTGATCATATCCCATATTAAATCACATTTTCTCCCCCATATTAAAAATATTAACCCAATCGATGTTTTTAATATCAATTGATTTAATAGCATTTTAAGAAAATTTGGGAAGAAAAATGCAAATCCAATTATCTTCATGATTTTAACAAGCTCCCCCTCAAATTAATGAGGGTATACTTGAAACGTAAATTAAATACCTTTTAAACACAAGTGTAAGGTATTTAACACGTGCAAAGATCAATATATGATGAGGAATTCACAATATTAGCAATGTACGAGGTTGGACCTGAATAATGGAGAACAGCATATGAAAGAAGCACATGGTTCTTGTTCACGAATGTTGGTCACCTCGTCACGTCCCCGAGAAAATTAATTCTCGTTGTTGAGTCAAAGCTTTCCGGTGAAATGCTTGACTTGATTATGAAAAGCGGGTTGCTATCTGAAATAATAGCAAACCATTTTGAGCATGTTTTAAAAATTTGAACTTCTGCTCGAACTTTATTTACAACCCCGTGTCATTATTGAATGACATTTCTAGGTTCGTAAATATTATCGATTCCAGAAGACATGCTCGTTTTATCAAAACGTTTTTGAACACACAATTTTGAAAGATTTAGAAAAACCTTTTGAGAAACTCTCGAAAAATTGTGTTCAAAGTTTTGAAAAACAATTACTTGAGCTTAAGATGTTGAATATCTTAAAAGCAAGCTCAAGTCCGAGAAGTTGTGAACTTCCCGTTGTTAAGGATAAGTTTATCATCGGCGATAAACTTTCCTTTTATCTGAAGAACGAGTCCTAAGCTGACATTTACTTAGAAGTCGTTTTCATGAGTTTGAAAACTTTGACTGTTTTAATGGAAAGCTCATGACCGAGAAAGGTGAATTTCTCGTTATGAGGAAAAGTTCTCTTATTTAAAAGATACACTTTCCTTTCTGAGCTTAAAACTTCGAATGTTTTAATACAAGCTCATGACCGAGAAAATTGAATTTCTCGTTATGAGGATAAGTTTATCATTAATGATAAACTCTCCTTTCTTTGAAGTTCGAGTTACAGTCTGACATTTAACTGTAAGTCATTGTGCATGAGCTCAAAAACTTGGAATGTTTTCGATATAAGCTCATGCCCGAGAAAAATGAATTTCTCGTTTTTAGGATAAGTCATCATCGGGATGAACTTTCCTTTCTTTGAGGATCGAGTTACAGTCTGTTATGTGACTGTAAGTCCTTGTGCAGCTTAACCATGAATCCCCTGAGACAGTTGTTTCTCTGATATCTGCTTCTTCAGCAACCAAACTCTAAGAGTGTCCTTAGTTGAACGGTATACAACGATTGGACCGCTTCGTTCTTTTGAAACATTAACTTTGGTACCTGCAATCTCATTAGGAGTTTGTATACTTTTGCATGGGTTAGAGATATCTATTTTAGAAGCACGTGGGGGTTCACAGTTGGCTTTACTTGTGTCAGAGGTGGCCTGAGGGGATGATTCACTTGTCTTAGTTGGCAAACGTTTCCTTTTATAGAAAATCTTAAGTTCAGGCTTAAGTGATGTATCATCCTTTGCAATTTCCTCCCTAGTAGTCTTCGTAGAATCAGAGACTATCCTAGTTAAAGGGCACTCGTTTCCTACAAGAGTAAAAGTTCTACCAGTGGGGCGCCAAACTTTACCAAAGGGTTTGATTTTAGCTATCCACTGGGACTTAATTCTAGCACGGGAGTTCACCTCATCAAGTAATTTCTTGACACAAGCATCATGATTTGCCGTAAAGACACATTTTCTACATGTTTTACAAGTAGCATATTTAATGTCTGAATAATTCCTAGATGATTGATCGATGCTCCTAGAAGATGGCATGCTACGGTTAGCAGTGTTGGGTAATCTAGAAGGCATCTGACTAGGTTGGACATTGCTATCTCTTATGTGTGTCTTTTGAATAGCTTCCCTTTGACCAGATTTATGGCAAACATCATTTGAACTAGTTCTAGACGTGGTCTTGATATTTTTAGGGAAACTAGAGGCAATCATATGATTTGGTCTTGCTAAAGCTGGAGTGATCACATTGGGCCTAGTTGCTGGAGTGACAGTTCTAGAAATATGACCCAAATCAACTTGGGAGGCAAACCGCGGTCTCGAGGATTGTGATCGCTCGGATCCAAATGCAGTAGGTTGTCTGACAGTCGGTTGTCTGACGAACTGATTTGTAGGCGGTTTCCCCAAGATTGATGGTTTTTCAAGCTTAGTGTCCACACCAGGTCCTTTACTTTTCCTTAACTCGTTTTTCAACGCAGCTATAGCAAAAACCTTTTCCTGTACTTGGGCTTTTAAATTCTCATTCTCTTTGAGCACGTTATCTTGGGATGCCAACTTAGATTCAAGCAGTTGAATTTGTTTCAAAAGATTATCCTTTTCAGCTTTAGAATCTAAAACAGTTTGATCCAATTTTCTTTCAAGAACAACGTTTGACTTTTCAAGTTTTTCAAAGTATGTTTCAAATTTATCCGTTTTCTTAGAAAATTCAAGTTTGGCATCCTCAAGGTCTTTAGATTGCCGAGCTACGATCGTTTCGAGCTCTTTAATCTTAGAATCAGAATCAGTTAACGAGGCAGTTATAAAGCATTTATCATGATGTTTAGCATTTTGAACACCTTCTCCCCCATTATGACTCACATCGGATGAATCAGAAGTGGTATTTCTATCACTCTTTTCCATCCCATGTTTGTCATAATTAGGTTCAGAATGCTCAATATGCGGCATGTCATTAGCATATACATCATAAACAACATTAGCATATACATCATAAACAACATTAGATTGTACCATATTTGCAGGCTCTTCGTCATAAACGGGTAAGTTGTCATCAAGAGAGATCTCGTGAACATTCCCTGACGTACCACTGGTATCATGTTGTTCTCCTGATTCTGTGCTCGTGCCATCGTTAGGCTCCAAGTTGTCAACCGTATGACCAGTTTCCTCTTGCATCGAAGAGTCTTGCACTCCATTATCATACCCTTGCTGAAGTCGAGATCTTTCATAAATTGAAGACGAGACCGATGACATGAGTTTCAAAATCGTATCACGGAAAACTCGAAGCTCGGTATGTGTATCTCGAAGAAATGATTGGCAAATCACTGAGCTTTCAGGCTTGATGATATTGAATTGGAGGAAAGGCGTGAGTTGTGTCACAAGAGCCTTATAAGCAAGTGACGATGCAGATTGAGTAAAGTTGTCACGGTTGAGTTGCTCGGCGAGTTCGGTCAAAGTGGTGAACATTGAGTCGATGAATACATGACGATCTTGTCCAAAGATTGTCACAAATTCGCTCCCTCCTTGAATCCCCGAAAGAGTGACAAGATGAGACTGGAGTAGTTGAAAGGAGGTGATGCCACTTTTCGTAACTTCGTTTTGCCTTAAATACAACTCTCCCTTGCGAAATCTCGAATGCAACGAATCCATTGTAGATTTGATGAAAATTGAAGGAAAAATTCTTGATCTCGTCAAATAAATCTTGTCACGTCTTTTTGTCTCACCACTTTTATCACTATGCCACGTTTAGAACTCGACAACACGACCGATGACACGTATCGTTTAAGAGAAAATCTTATTCAAAATATATCCGAAATTTCAACCAAACTGAAACTAGTCTAAATTTTAACCGAACATAACCGACCCAAACTTGTCTAAATCTAATTATCAAGATTATCAAATTTAATATCTAAAATAACAATTAATAGCTAAAATAAAACTTTTTCCAAAATAAAAAATAAAATAACGAAAATTTACTCAACTTGAAAAGTTTCTAAAATATATAAAAAAATAAGAAAAGAAAAACTGATTTGTGAAAAAATACTAATATTTAAAAAAGAAACTGATATTGTTGATTTGAAAAAAAAATCGGATAATTATATAAAAAAAAAAAAACGTTTTCTTGAAGAAATCGGATATATTGAATGAGTTATTTTTAAAAATTTCGTCAACTTAAAAAATTACTTAAAATAATAATAAAAAAAATTCTTCTTGTTTTGTCCGCCTAACCACAACACGTGGCCCCAAAAACAAAAAAATCCCACCGCCCCCACTTGCTTTTCTAGTTATCTCCGCCCCTGATTTAAAAGTCACTTCTTGTTTAATCCGCCTTTGAATAAAAAGCTTTGTTTGACTATTCACAAACTTAATCTCTCTCTCAACCGACTTCTCCAAACTTCCCAAAACCTTTATCTCTCTCTCTCTCAAACGAACAGATAACCAAAAAAAACGCAGCCAATCTATCTCTCTCAATCTTAACAATCAAAACGCCTTGAATCTGATCCTTCCAATGTTTTGTCCGCCCCCTCTCTCTTTTGATTACTTCCAACAAACAACATCTAAATCGAATTACCCAAGAATGATCTTTAATCCAGAATCAATCTCACACGAATTAAGAACTTACAAAACAACTAATAAGGCTTCAAGATCAATTAAAGATTGGTCTCGGGTAAGATTTTCTTTTAATTTTAATGTTTTCGAGTCTCTCTCTTCTACTGTTGAGTCGTTCTGTCGAAAAATCGAGTCTTTTTGAGTAAAAACAATCTTTTTCGGAGAAAGAGTATGTGTTTTGAGGGTGTGTTTGAGGGTGTGAGGGGTGAGTTTGTGATGTGATGGTTGTAAGAGTTTGTTTTTGTATCGAGGTGGTGAGGGAGGAGGGTGTCGATGAGGGAGTGAGGGGCTGTGAGACGAGGGAGTGAGTTGGGTTTAGAGTTAGGGTGAGAATCGTTTGTGACTGATGTAGGTGTGCCGAGAGGAGATGAGTCGAGGGTGGGGGTAAACAATGAGTTGTCGGTTTGTGATGGTGTTGAGTTTGTGTCGGAGAGGGTGTTCAAGAGAGTGTTCGAAGGGAAGTCGGGTAACAGGTTTTGAGTCGATGGTTTGTAGGGTCTAGATGATGTGGGTGTCGAGTCGAGGGTCGAGAGTCGTTGTATGAGAGTCTGAGAGTATTTATTCCGAATGGACTTCAATTCGGAAAGAGTCTAATTTAAAAAACCTATTCGGAATGTTTTTCTATTCGGAAAACTTTGTCCATTCGGAAAGTTGGTCTATTCGGAAGTTTTTCCTATGCGGAAGATTTTATTATTCGGAAAGTTTTGATTATTCGGAACTTTTGGTCTATTCGGAATTTTTAGTCTATTCGGAAGTTTTTTCCTATTCGGAAGTTTTTTTTTTTTTTTTTTATCTATTCTGAGTTTTTTTTTTTTTTTTGTCTATTCTGAAAGTAAGCCTACTCGGAAAGTTGAATCGCAGGAACAGAAAACTCAAAAACTTATAGAACGAATGGACTCATGGACTGTTTGACAATTTTTGGACTGTTTGGATTGGACACATGGACTGTTTTGACCAAGAAAAAAACCTTTGGACTGATAACTGATTAAGAAATTATATAAAAAAATGACTGATTAAAAAAAATTGATTAAAAAATATTAAAAAGGGACTGATAAGAAAATAAAAAACTGATATGAGTTACAGATCCATAAACAAAAAACAAAACTGATTGATACGAAAATTTTAAAAAAAAACTGATTATTTAAAAAAAAAAAAAAAAAAAAAAAAAATTGATTATAAAAAACAATAAAAAAAAAATCCACACACGTAAAAATAAAACTAATAAAAAATGAAAATTGATAAAATTTATAAAAATTGATAATAAATTTGATTGAATGATGAAAAGATGGATAGAAAATTAGAAAAGAAAGGATTTTTACCACCAAATCAAAAGATAAAAAATAAGCAAATCCTAAGATTCAACCATGGCTCTTGATACCAATTGTAGGCCTACTAATTCTAAGGATTTGGTAATGGATGGATTAGATCTATGGATTTGGTGGAAGAGATGGGGAAGAAGGAGATTAGTTGTAGAGAGAGAAAGGAGAGGGAAGGAAAGTAGAGAGAGAAAGTAATTAGATAAATGATTAAGTGTAAAGTGAATGACCAACCCCCTCCTAACATGCTAGGAGGGGTATATATATAGCCCACCCTACATGTGGGCTATATGGACTATACATTGTTAAGTAGACCACGAGCCCATTACATAATTATCGTTGGAGCGACCGATCCTTCACAAATACGTAAAACGTATTTCCAACAAACAAGTAGATTTTACACTTTGCTGATATACTTGACCACAAGGCCAGATTTAAACCCTCAAATCTTCTTAACAGGTTATAATAACTATGTTTAACCACTTGTTATCCCTAAGCATGCATACAAACTAAGTGTTACCAAAGTCTTAGGTCAAAACAAGCAGATTTCAACTTTTTATAGCACAATTAAGATTTTGATGTTTAAAAGCCTAGAACTAGCAGCAAATAGCACTCAACCAAGTATATATCAGATACCAACAATAAACAACACTTTCCAATAACTCAAAAACATATTGCAAGCTCAAACAGGTTAACCCAAACACCCCTTAACTTTTTCAATCCAAGATTAACAAAGGAAGTGTGTGATTCAGTTTATCCCAAGCCCAATCTAACACAATAACATCATCATCATGTAGTATCAAGCAATTTTAAGCCACAAAAACAACAAGAACACCAGCAGAACACAAAATCACAAAAATCAAGTATTTTTGACAGATTTTAGGTAAAAGGGCTCAAACCTCATGAATGTACATCCACACTCACGAATTTTTGAGCTGATGTGGCTAGCAAAACAAGGCACAAGCTTCCACAACAACCCTGCTAAGAATCAACAAGGTTATAGCACAAATATGAAAAACAGAAAAGTGAAAAAGCTTGTTTAATGCAAACTTGTTCCTACTCCTTGATTATCCCCAAACCACAAGCTTACAACACCTTAATAAGCTCCTTATCAGGGTGCTATAATCACTTGTAATCCAGAAATTCCAAGGGTTTGAACCAAGAATTTAGCAAAATATCAAGTTTTGAGAAAACTTGGCAATTTCTTGCACAATGATTAAAAACAGGTTTTAAGATTTCAAAAACACAAACATATATCAGCAACAAGCAAGTAATAAGATTGGCACTTGGATTTCATCAACAATATCAAACACTTTCTCATTAAAATGAAAAGATGAATTACAGATTTGTGACAAAGGAAAAACCAAGAGCAAAAACTAAATGAAGGATCCTAATGCCTTTATATAGGCAACATAAGTTCTATGAAAGCTTAAAAACGTAAACCCTAGTGCTTGATCTTCCAGAAATACCCTTGAGGATTTTTAAACTTGAGCTCATGTGATGGAACCTTGGCATCTTGTGGAGTTGGCAGCTTGTGGAATTGTGATCAAAGGCCAAGAATAAGCTTAAGTTGTAAGCTTCAATAGGGATGGTTGATTCTCTGCATAGTTTTGGCATTATCCCCAAAAAAACGTGTGTATGGGGATATTCATGTGGCTTCTGTGGTGACGTGGCATGGGTTTTGAGAGTAGGGATGTGTTTATGATTACCCTAATCATAATTCTAGAGGTTATTAGGGATTAATTACAAGTACTTAAGAAACCCCTAATTGTGTTCATAATGTTTTGATCTGATTTTGGGTTTAAAATGTGCGTTAGGCGCCAATTAATAAACTAATCAAAGATTAGTTAAATCTGGTATGAGTGGGAAGTGACGTGGGGAAATGGTGGTTTTCATTGGTTGAGAGGGTGAGTGGGACAGGTGTCACAAACTATTTGGTCTAGGTATCTTTCCTTGTCTCCCACTTTTGGCCCCTCATTTCTTCCCTTTCTTTCATTTTAGTTTAGTTATCAAACAATCCGAATTCCTTTATAAACCAAGTTTTGGTTTTTAGACTTTGGCCCCAAATAGTTTGCAAAAGTAAATTCACGGGTATTTCTTGCCAATTCTTGATACTTGAAGGACTTTTTAGGCATTTTCTTCAAACATTATGGTCTTGACTTGTATTGTTGACTTTGTGGAGGACTAATATTGGCAAGTCTTCATTTTTTAGGGATCATTCTGCTAATTCTTCAAAGTGGAGGGTCCTTTTTGTAATTTTGACAAACTTTAAGGACCAAACTTGTAATTATGAATATAAAAGGGATTAAAGTGTCAATTATTCAATATTGGAGGACCCTTCTTGTACAATCTTCATTTCTTCAAGGGTTATTCTTGGAAAATCACTATTAGGGCTTGGTTCATTGTGCGCCTTCGTTTCCGTGTTCGTTTTTTGCTTGTTTCTTGTGATCTTTTGTCATTTTCTCAATATCCGTACCTAAGATACACATGTAACAAACACAAGCATATATTTGGCATATTTCATGATATTTAATGCATTTTAAGCCCGTTTTGGACGATGAGACTATGTATAAAAGCAGTCTCATCATGGATTATGGCATTTTATTGATTACAACATGGATCATAGCTTGTCTGTTTAAATATTGGCCATTGTGTTTAAAAACTTTAAAAAGTGAACTGATATAATGATGCATAGAAAATACCATAGCAGTCCATATGGTATGTCCTTCAAAGTTTAGTAAATCACCATTATTAGCCATTTTCCATTTAGAAAGTAAATAAAACTAACTAAGATTATATTCAGGTTGCAAACCTGAAAAAAAATTTGAATGGATTATGGCATTTTATTGATTACAACATGGATCATAGCTTGTCTGATTAAATATTGGCCATTTTGTTTAAAAACTTTAAAAAGTGAACTGATATAATGATGCATAGAAGATACCATATTAGTCCATATGGTATGTCCTTCAAAGTTTGGTAAATCACCATTATTAGCCATTTTCCATTTAGAAAGTTAATAAAAGTAACTAAAGTATTCCATATGATTCAGTGAGAAAAAGTGTTTAACGCGTTTATAGTACATTCCTTATAAAAAATTGCAGCTTCTATATTCAGCTATTTAATTTGTTTCAGGCTATCATGGATGATGAATTTATTTTCCCAATGTGCACTGAAGAATACAAAAGCTTTTTGGTGCGTATTGTTACGTTTTCATTAAACACGTGTTAGTTATTTACTAACAACAAATTGTTTTACATAGTAGTAACATGAGACATCTATGTTGTAGGTATTACAAAAAGTATTCAAAGTCAGGTTCTTCAATGGTCAACCATACATTCTTGTTAACGGACCAAACAGGTATCGTCACGTATGCTTAATAACAAGAGATGGAACAAAGGTGCATTTGTATGGGGACGAATGGGAAGCATTTGCAAAAGATAATTTGGATGATAATATGCGTATTCTTCACTTTATTAAAGAAGGGGATGACTTGTTTTACGCAATAGGATATGTAAATGGCGGATGTGAAGCCAAAGGTTATGATCAGCGTGCTGTGGGGAACCAAGTTATTAGATGTCTGGTAAGGTTTACGCGCGGAGGGCAGGTACACATTATATAATATGCAGATTTTGTTTACAATGATGGTTGAACTGAAAACCTTTAGTGGAAAGAATCAAACAAATGCTTCTTTTTTTACAGGTTCTTCCGGGAGATTTTTGCAAGACATTTGGAAGACCAGATTTAAGGTGTACGTCAACCACACAAGGTAGAAACTCAACCATGAGAAGATTCAAACAGACCCAAATTATGTTGTACGATCAAACTCCCTATACGGGACCATGTGGGATAGGCTTGGTGCTGACCTAAAAATTCAGGAAGGACAGAATTTGGTTTTTATAAACATGGGTAACTATAGGCTACATATGTCTGTCTTTAAGCACAATGGGATAGCAAAGTTTAATTCTCATATCTACCCAACAATGTTGAGGCTTCCGGCTCGTGAGATTCCACTTTATGCTTCTAAAGGTATGTACATTGTATTTGTACTAAAGTTTTTAGAAATATAGTTGCATACTTGTGGTAATTGCTACATGTACATATCATGACAGATAAAAGAGAAAGGCATTTCTGTGGATGGGAAGGACATACTACTTACAAAAATGAAGTGAACGTTGTCTACATTGAGCTCAATGCACCTGTGTATGACCTTTCTCAATTGGTGAGCATCAAAGTTCAACTTTAGTAAATTGAATGTAGGCAGTAGTGTAAGAAGATATATAGAGGTTTATTCTGTTTAAATCGAATGTATGTAGTAGTAAATTGAATGTAGGCAGTAGTGATAGGTGTGTAAACACCCATTCTTTTTACCACTTAATTACAATAATAACCGAGCTAAAACGTGTATTTTATGTCATTTATGTCGGAATTATGCGTGGTTTGTATTTTTGTTGTGATTTAGGACGAAAAGGTGAAAAGTGGAGAAAACACGGGCATTCACGGGCTTTTATCGAAGAAAAAGACGAAAGACGAAGTCGAGAAGTCAAGAGTGCAAAAATAACGGAAGTCCAAGACCAATTCTGAAGATTTATCGAAGAAAAAGTCAAGAGACGGAAGTTTACTAAAAGCCGAAGAACTCGAGTCTTATTTATGAAGAAATTTCAAGACGAGTTTAAAGAAATCCTGAGACAAAGTCATTAAAGTCCAAGATTTAAGAAGATTAAAGACTTAAGGACTTAATGGTGCAATTAAGGAAAGAAGAAAGAGGGGAGGAAGCTTCCTAAGCACCTCCTAATCCTCCCCAATAAATAGATTAGATAATAATTTCATTTTCTGTTGTTGGCTAGTTTGACAAACTATGCTCTTCCACTTTAATTTTTGCACATTTAATTACATGTCATTTAAATAATTGTCTTTCACCTTAAATACATTTAATTTCAAGTAAGTTTCCTTTTAATTATTGTTAATCTTTACTTTTTATTGTTTATCTCTCGTTCTACCTTTCTTTCTATGCTTTAATCTTATGGTTTATATGCTATTTGTGTTGCTTATTTGATTAAAGGTTATGTTTTTATGCTTTTGATTGTTTTGGATTATTGATTTTTATAGCTTATTTGTGTTTATCTTAAAGTTTCTAAAGTTTTTATAAAAGTTATTTTTATATAAAGTTTGTTTTCGTACATCTTTCTCATTTCGTGTTTTCAAAAGTCTTTAAATTGAAGCTTATTAGCTTTTTCTTATACAGTTTTCATTAAATTTTTAGTTTTGTGCTTACTTAGTTCGTAGCTTATTTACTTAGCTTATTTTCGTTTTCCCTACTGATATTCCGATCATCCCTGATCGGAATAGGGTTTTACTTTCCGACCAGCATCCCTATTGCTTGGTCGGAAAAGGGCTTTGATATTCCGATATCATAGAGTTGCTTGTATTCCGATTAGTGTCATTTTAATATATTCCGATCAGCTCTCCTTTTACTTATTCCGATTATACATTCCGATCTGGGGTTTTGTTTGGTTATTCCGATTTGGCTCTTGGTGACAGCATTCTGATTGGTAATTCCGACAACATTCCGATCAGAAAGGTAAGAGTATTCTGATCATCATTCCCATTGGAAGGTTAGTATACATTCCGATTGTATTTCGATCGAAATGTATTCCGACGGTAGGTTTGTTTTCTATTTTGTCTTGTTTAATTTTTAAGTTTACATTTTAATACTTTGTCAAATTCTAATTTTCGTCACGCTTTAAATTCCCGTCATTTATTTTAAATTAGAGTTAGATTTATTTTACTTTAACGTCATTTACTTTTACGTCTTGCATTTTTAATTACTACAACGACACAACTATTTGTTTCACCAAAGAACGACTGAGTCACATAGAACCAGAATCAATTCGAAGAGACCAGAACAACGAACTTTTTTAACTGAGTAAAGCCAAGTTATCAAATGGCACCGCTGCCCGGCTCTTTTTGTAAAGATTAACAGATTTCTGTGAGAGACGCGTTGCTTTTTGGGATCCGTTCACTTGTGAGCGTTATTTTTCTTGCTTAAAAATTTCAAAAATAAAAAAAAAATTAAAAAATTGTTAAAAATCCATAAAAATTAAAAATTTCTGAAATCCAAAAAGATTTTATTTTTATTGTGTATATATATTCTCTTTGTGTTTGGTATTGTTTTCTTTTGCCTTTGTAGGTGTATGCGTACTAGATCTTCTAATTATAAAGAGCCCGAGACTCGAGAAGATTTAGATATGGCAGGTGTTAACAACAATAATAATCCACCGCACCTCAACAATAACAACAATGTTCTTCCACGGCCCGATCTTCGGACCATGGAGGAACTTTGTCAACCTACCATGTTTGGACGAGGAGGACCGATTGCGCCGATGCAAATCACGGCTCCGGAGTTTTCGTTGAAGCACCACATGATTCAGCAAGTGCAAACTAACCCATTCCGTGGATTGCCTGATGATGATGCCAACAAACACCTCGAAAAGTTCATTACTATTACCCAAAGCATGAAGTTTCCCGGTGCCACAATGGATGTTCTTCGCCTACAACTCTTCCCACATACTTTATAACATCACGCCGAGAAATGGTTTGATCGTCTCCCGAAGAATTCCATTCATACTTGGGATGACATGACTCAACGCTTTTTGTCGCGCTACTTCCCACCATCCATGGTCATGAGCCTTCGCAATCAAATCAGCGGTTTCATGCAAGAACCCGATGAATCTCTTTTTGATGTGTGGGAAAGATATAATTTCTTAATCGATCGTTGTCCAAACCACAACATGCTCCCTATGACCTTAATTGATACTTTCTACAACGGTTTGACTTTTCGAGATCGTGATACGATTAATGCAGCCGCCGGTGGCACATTTATGAAAAGGAGACCCGAGGAGTGTAGAGAGCTTATTGAGAACATGACTACTCATCACAAAAACTGGGATTCCTCCGCTTCTTCAAGGAACAACCCGAGAGTCAATGTTTCTTCTACTTCAGCAAACCCCGACATGACCGAATTCACCCGCATGATGACTGAAATGAACAAAAATATCTTGCTTCTCGCTACAAACCAACAACAAGTTAAAGCGGTTGCTAATCCTTGTGAGACATGCGGCGGTCCACACTCATACACTGATTATCCTTCTACTCAAGGAAATCCAGAAAATGTGTATGCAGCTTATGGTAATTATTCATCGGAAAATTGCCAAGCCCGACCTCAAGGGGATAGAAATTTGCTGAGTTACCGATCCAACAACTACCTTTCACCCAGTTTTTCTCCTCAAAACCAAAACCCCGCCAACAACTACAATAGAAGCAACCAAATCCCACCTAGATCTTCTAATCCTTATCACCCACCCGCACAACAAGCCCCACCCATTAATCCGGATGTTGAAGCTTTGATGAGAACTCAAGGTGAGAAAATCAAGAATCTACAGAGCCAAATTATCAATTTGAAAGGGGATATCACCAAGCAAGGAAGATCCGAGCTTCGAGATAATATTCAATCCTCCTTCAGCAATCAAACGAATGATTTGAAGAATATGCTTGCTAGTTTCTTGCCCACCACTCAACCCGCTACCTCGAGTTCTCTACCTTCAAACACCGTCACCAATCCGTGAGCAAATGTGAGTGCTATTACTACCCGTAGTGGAGTTACCATAGTAGGACCACCTATTCCGCCCCCATCATCTACACCTCCTCCACCAGCATTTATCCATACTACTCCCACACCTAGTATTAGTACACCATTACCGTCTTCGCCTTGTCATGACGATGTACCCACCAAGAATCCTCCACCAACCCCACCTTCAACATCTCAACCTTTACCTACACCTACACCTTCACCACCTAAACCCAATATCCCATATCCATCTCGCTTAGGCAAGACCAAAATGCTAACCAAGGATGACTCTCAAGTGTCGACTTATTTGAAGATGATCTCTCAAATGAATTTCAACATTAGCCTTGTTGAAGCACTTGTCCACATGCCGAAATTTGTCAAAGCATTCAAGGAATTGCTTAACAAAAAGGAGAAGCTGATTGAGCTCGCCAACACAGGCTTAAATGAAAACTGTTCTACAGTTATTCTTAAAGAACTTCCGGAAAAACTTGGAGATCCCGGTCGTTTTGTGTTGCCTTGCATTTTTCACAAAACCAAAGAATTTACTGCCCTAGCTGATCTCGGGGCCAGTATAAATTTGATGCCATTAAGTGTTTGGAAAACACTATCATTACCTGACCTTACTCCAACGAAGATGACTCTCGAGCTAGCAAATCGCACTCTCGCTTACCCCGTTGGTATTGCCGAAGATGTGTTCATTAAAGTTGGCACCTTCACTTTTCCGGTCGACTTTGTTGTTGTTGAATATGAAATGGACCCTCGTATTCCTTTAATACTTGGTCGGCCATTCTTGAGAACCGGACGAGCTCTAGTTGATGTTGCCGAAGGTGAGCTCATCTTAAAGGTCGGGAATGAACAACAAGTGTTCGAAATGGGGAAGCTTACAAGCAAATCCTTTGGAAGAAAATCCGTGAATATGATTAATGTGCTCGATGATTTTGTCATCTACAACAATCCTCTATTCGAGTCTTGCAATGATAATCCACTTTTTCAAGATGATGTGGATGATTCTCTCTCCAATTTGGAACCTTCACCCATTTATGATTCTCCACCGATCTTTGATGCTTATGATGATGATTATAGCTCAGATTCGGATGATTATGATGACTTTACTTCCGAGTATCCCGATATGCCTATTTATGATGATTTTGATGAGGCCGATACTCTTTCAAGTGATTCTTCACATGATGAAGATCCTCCGCCATCACTTGATCCTACTTTGGACGATTACTCATTTGAGGAAGACTTCTCTACTTTTCTCAATACCTACTTCCCTCATGAGAGTGATGCTCCTCCTTTAGATTTTTGATAATTATCGTCTTGATCCTACTTTGGATTTGAAGAAAATTCTTTCAAAGGAGAAGCAACCGGACGACACCAACATCCGCAGCACGTATGATTTAACACCTCTTTGTCCACCTTTTGAGGACGAGGTTGTGCATCTTCTTCGCGGATCTTCTTCACATTCTGCTGAGCCTGAGTGCTATTTTCCCCTAAAGGAAAAGGTGTTCGACCCCGGTATCGAATTTCTTAATCCATCTCAGTATCCATCTGATGAAATAAAAGGAAAAATATTTGGAACTTATGAAGATATGCTTGCACCTCAACATACTTGCTCCCACCGTGCTCCATCTTTGCTTAAGGGAACCTTCCCTACTCTTCTTTGGCTTGCCTTGTTCGCCTTAAGCTTGTGCTATTTGATGGACAAAAACTATGTCTTTGATCCCGGTGGATATATTTCATGCTTTTTCCTATGCTAATCAAGGTCGAGTCAGGCTCACGACTCGGTGAACAAAAATCAAGCGCTTCTTGGGAGGCAACCCATGTATCTATCTTTTAGCTTTCTTTATCCTAAGTGTAGGGGAGACCCGTTGGTGTTTGCTATTTCCTCTCTTCTCATATTCAGGGATTCGAGCGCTCAATGATCCACTCTTGATGATTCTTGACGACCCGTGATTCCGTTGTTTCCGTCTTCCCGGTTCTATCCTAAACTCTTTTCGATTCACTATTTTATATTTCTCAATATTAAAATAGGAATCTCGTTAGTTGTCTTTTCCTTAGCGAGATTTAAACAAAGTGCACAATGTCCTAAGTGTAGGGGAGTTTACTCCCACATGCTTAAACATTGAGGAAAATGTTTATATTAAGTGTAGGGGGACTTCTATCAAAGTTAAGTGGTCTTTTCCTTGTATTTGTCCTCATTTTAACCGGAAAATCAATTTTCGACATTTTTCAAAATTTTTGATCTATTTTGGCCTATTAGTTTTACCCTTTGTATAGTTATTTTCTTTCGTTGCTAGAATAATTTTTAATAAAGTGGTTTTAATTTTCAAACGTTGTGAATCTTTTGACTCAACCCGAGTTTACTTATCTAAGTTTACTCTAGCTAGTATCCTTAACGTGTTTAAGTCAAGTTTTGCTAGGCTTTTATATAGGGAGCTATAAAACGCGAAAGTCTTAACTTTCACGGGCTAAGAACAAGAACTTTTCGCAAGTTCCTATAATTGACCCTAGAGAGTCGTTTATCAAGGGAACTTTAAAATGCGAATTCTAAACTTGAAAGAGTCTAAGAATTTTCAAGATCATATAGGCGACTCGAAAACCCAAAACTTTGATTTAATAGGCTAAGCATCCATGAGTCTCATTCCTTGAGATTTTAAACTGTGGAGAACGAGAGATGATAGAGCCAATTATAAGTTTGGTATTCTTTCGTGAATTTATGTGAGTTAATTATAAGCCTATTCTACCATCACTTGCTAATAAATTTATCTGCAATAAATAAGGTTGTACGATTTGAAAAGTTACTTAGCTTCTAGCCCAAGATCGTTTAAAAGTTGCTCGGTATGGATAAAGTTCATAGCCAAGGCATAACTTATTGAAGCGGGATGCGAAGATTGGCGAGTCCGAAAAGGCCCTAACAAGGCATGAGGGCTATATTTTGTTGCTAAAGATCCAAAAGTGATGTGAAGAATCATTTATCAAAGATCAATATGAAGGATCGAGACACACGACGAAAAGCAAAAACTCCCCAAAATTCATGGAGAAGTCTATCCGGAAAGGCCCTAACAAGGTATGAGGATAAATAGATCCAAGTCCAAAAAGGAGGCGGATCATTTTATATCAAAGTCCAAAATAAAGATTGGAGAAAAATGAATAAGTCGTGGTCTAAGTATGAAGAATCTCTCAAAACTTCAAGTGAAGAAATTCCTATTATGAAGAGAAGACCATTATTTCATAAACGTCTCTCCAGGTTTGAAGTATGAAGTCGCTGCCAAATATCGGTCCGAGAAAGGTCTCAAATCGCGAAGCGAGTTATGCCAAGATATGAACTTTATGAGGTCCCGAGAAGCAGTTTTAAAAGATTTTGTCCTTTAGCTAACTATTGATTAAATCGTTCACTTTATTTTCGGCCTAAATAACTATCGAAATAAGTCAACAAATGCATCCTCGTGATCATTCAAGACAAAAATAAAATATAAGAGATACACCTAGGAATAAGGGAGTCTAAGTGAATAATTGGCCCACATGAGTTCGTGTTAGTTTGCTAACTTATAATAACAATGATCTCGTTTTTAAGCTTGGTTTGGAGAAAGTGAAAACTTGAGGATGATGATTATTCATGACATTTCCAAAACCCGAAGGTATGTTTTTGATTTCTTTACTTTGAATGTTTATAATTTTCTATCTCTTTAATAAAGGCCAACGTGGATTGATTATGATGAAAAATGTAAACGTGCTTTGTAACTAATGTATTGCATGAGGACATTGCAATGGTCAAGTGTAGGGGATTTGATAGGTGTGTAAACACCCATCCTTTTTACCACTTAATTACAATAATAACCGAGCCAAAACGTGTATTTTATGTCATTTATGTCGGAATTATGCGTGGTTTGTGTTTTTGTTGTGATTTAGGACGAAAAGGTGAAAAGTGGAGAAAACACGGGCATTCACGGGCTTTTATCGAAGAAAAAGACGAAGTCGAGAAGTCAAGAGTGCAAAAAGAACGGAAGTCCAAGACCAATTCTGAAGATTTATCGAAGAAAAAGTCAAGAGACGGAAGTTTACTAAAAGCCGAAGAACTCGAGTCTTATTTATGAAGAAATTTCAAGACGAGTTTAAAGAAATCCCGAGAAAAAGTCATTAAAGTCCAAGATTTAAGAAGATTAAAGACTTAAGGACTTAATGGTGCAATTAAGGAAAGAAGAAAGAGGGGAGGAAGCTTCCTAAGCACCTCCTAATCCTCCCCTATAAATAGATTAGATAATCATTTCATTTTCTGTTGTTGGCTAGTTTGACAAACTATGCTCTTCCACTTTAATTTTTGCACATTTAATTACATGTCATTTAATTAATTGTCTTGCACCTTAAATACATTTAATTTCAAGTAAGTTTCCTTTTAATTATTGTCAATCTTTACTTTTTATTGTTTATCTCTCATTCTACCTTTCTTTCTATGCTTTAATCTTATGGTTTATATGCTATTTGTGTTGTTTATTTGATTAAAGGTTATGTTTTTATGCTTTTGATTGTTTTGGATTATTGATTTTTATAGCTTATTTGTGTTTATCTTAAAGTTTCTAAAGTTTTTATAAAAGTTATTTTTATATAAAGTTTGTTTTCGTACATCTTTCTCATTTCGTGTTTTCAAAAGTCTTTAAATTGAAGCTTATTAGCTTTTTCTTATACGGTTTTCATTAAATTTTTAGTTGTGTGCTTACTTAGTTCGTAGCTTATTTACTTAGCTTATTTTCGTTTTCCCTACTGATATTCCGATCATCCCTGATCGGAATAGGGTTTTACTTTCCGACCAGCATCCCTATTGCTTGGTCGGAAAAGGGCTTTGATATTCCGATAGCATAGAGTTGCTTGTATTCCGATTAGTATCATTTTAATATATAATTCGATCAGCTCTCCTTTTACTTATTCCGATTATACATTCCGATCTGGGGTTTTGTTTGGTTATTCCGATTTGGCTCTTGGTGACAACATTCCGATTGGGAATTCCGACAACACTCCGATCAGAAAGGTAAGAGTATTCCGATCATCATTCCGATTGGAAGGTTAGTATACATTCCGATTGTATTCCGATCGCAATGTATTCCGACGGTAGGTTTGTTTTCTATTTTGTCGTGTTTAATTTTTAAGTTTACATTTTAATACTTTGTCAAATTCTAATTTTCATCACGCTTTAAATTCCCGTCATTTATTTTAAATTAGAGTTAGATTTATTTTACTTTAACGTCATTTACTTTTACGTCTTGCATTTTTAATTACTACAACGTCACAACTATTTGTTTCACCAAAGAACGACTGAGTCACATAGAACCAGAATCAATTCGAAGAGACCAGAACAACGAAATTTTTTAACTGAGTAAAACCAAGTTATCAAGTAGTGTTAACTGATAATGTGTATTTAATATATGTCTTAATCAGGCATTGCCGGCTGGTTTCTGCGCAACACAAATGATGCATACATACACCAGAGCGCTTCTTGTTCATGATGATGTAAGGTTCCTTATGAAACTGAGAATGATTCCGGACCGCCTTCGTCCAGAAAGATTGTGCCACGTCAAAATGGCTGGGAAGTGGAGGGTATTTGGAGAAACTTGCGGTTTTAAGACACCCAAAATGATGCGGATAAAGCTAATGGATGTTGTTCAAGAGGCAGTGGAAGGTGAAAACATGCAGGTTCCCTTATTCCAAGTATGTTAAATCACACTTGTGATTGTTGATCACATTTGTATATCTTTTGCTGCTGAACATTTCTACGGATCACTTGTTCTGTTTATTTGTCTGTGATGCTTGTGTTTAGACTTGGTTTAAATGTCGATTCTTAGGTTTCGGTCAAAACTTTGGTTGTTATGTTCACTGTTAGCATGGTTCTTTTGGTAACTTTGAATACTTATCATTCAGATGTTTGTGTTTTAATGTATGGAATGGTCAAATTGTGTCATAATGAGTTAGCAGATTGTATGCATTATGTAATTACCTAATTTGTGTCTAAATGTATGTAATTATCAAAGTTGGGCCGTATATACAAATATATCATTAGTCTTGCGTAAGTCATAATGACTAATATTGGGCTTTCCATTATTAAACTTCTACGTAATTTTGGGCTTTACATTATTGACTTTAAAACTAGGCTTTCATATATATGTAATTGTGGTTTTTATATACATAACATTTGGTCTTTCATCTAAAATATATATCTTTCAAAAACTTTAAAGAAAAATTAAAATTTTTTGATTTGGCTGGATTCATATGTTTGTATACATTTTTTTGTAATCGGTAACATATTGAAATAACATTTAAACTTAACAAAATAATGAAATCTTGGCGATTTGTCGCCATCATATGCCAAATAAAGCTCATCGTAATCATAAACCTCTATTTAACCATCATCATCAACATCTCTTTCATGTTGTAATTCGTACGAAGAAACAATTGTTCAACAAAACTTAGTTATACTTACTTAAGGAATACAAACCATGTGAAAAGTGTGTTATTAATTTGTGTTTGAAATAGTATAACGACATCTTATTAAACCAATGTTTACAAACAAACAATATAGAACACTTGTACATGTATTTACATGATTATTTGAATGATAAAAACGCGCCATTGTCTTGATCAAAAAAGTTATGATGAACCTCTATCAAAAATCATTGTCTTGAACAACCTCTGCTTAAAAACTGTTGTTCCAGTCCAAGCTGTAGAATAATCTGCTGACTTATTTTCTTGAAAGTGCTTGAGTATAAGTTATTAGTCTAAACACATAAATTATAAAACAAAGGCAATCAAAGATGAGAAAATTATAAAAAACGTCTATGTTGGGACTCCCCACCAAATATTTTAAAGGAAATATTATGTTGTGTTCATAAAAAAAACTAAGATTGGGAATCCCCAATCAAAAAGAAAACAACCATATTCATACTACAAAAACACTCGAAAAGTATCAAAATATCGTCTTTATATAGTATGACATTATTCATAATAGCCATTCGTTATTGAAGGTTTCAAATCATAGAGAACTTCAAGGATTCTTTTCCATCCCTTAATTTCAAGAACCTTCTTTTTTGCATTTGAATTTGCACTTCCCAAGTCGTCTTTACCAGCACATTTGTCACCAGGACTTGGATCACCAACTTTTCTAGAAGACAATGGAGTGTGATTCTCATCTGTTTGAGACTCAAGATCCTATGACATATGAATAAATAAAATATTAAATTACAAAAGTTTATATGACAAAGAATATAAGTAACCAATAATTTAGATGTTTCATTACCAACGGAATGGCAACAATTGCGGTAGAACTTGTGGCTTCAGACTCCTGTTTACATACAACACAATTTAACAATTACATTGACTATCAAAATTGATACATATGGCCAATGTTTTTAAAAAAAAACTATTTACCTTTATAGGTGTTGTAGTTGGACGAAGACTTTCTATAATGTCCACATCTCCGGTAAATGGCAAAACAGTAAAGACAGAGAGCATCTTCTTAGCATTGTATTCGTCTCTACTAACCTTGAAGGAAAATTTCTTTCCCACCAACCCAGTAGTGACCGGGGGGAAAACATCCAACTACATTACAAAGAAATGTATCATTATTTTATGGTTACCATTAAACCATGTAAAAGGTAAGTTGTTTTACATAAATTAATAAATACCTTGCCAAATTTTTCACACAAAAGGAAGGTTGATACTCCAACCAACGATTGTACCTCATCGTTCCACAACGTCAATGACATTGTACCTCTCTCGTCTTGGACTCTGATTTGAAGCTTGAAACTACACAACAAAACAATAGTCAAAATAAATTATTGACAAAAATTCTTTAATCTATTTATTTATGTATTACTTACAATGTTTTAATCACCAGAATGATGTTGCACTTTTGACAACGCCATTCGTCTTTTCCATCCAATGACATGGTAGGTTTTACATCCGTATCAAGATCAATAATATCCGACGACTTGACAGACTTCTTCTTACATGCTTTGCATCCGAGATACCACCAGCGTTCCTCTTCGTGAATGGCTATTATAGTTCCAATTATGATGCTGGAAACACCATAAGAAAAAAAAATGAAGACATGGTTATAATCTGTTGCACTTATTTATGATTAACAAATTTTTTAAATAACTTTATAATTTATTACATGTTCGACATCCAAAAGCTCATTGATATTTCTAGGAGGGAATCCAGTGACGAAAACATCCTTTGTGGAATTCTTTGAAGCAGTAGAGATATGGGTAACCGTATTTTCAGATTCCTCTTTGTTGTCATTAGAAAACAACCTGTAATAGGATCCCAAAATATATGAATACATGAAACTGCAACACGGACGCATATAAATACAAAACAAAGACTTTTAAAATTTAAAAATACCTTCCACAGCATTCTTTAACGTCAGCAAAGTTCTCATCAGTAATTGGTTCAGAACAGTCGAATAGGAACAACTTAGTTGCATGGTATCCATTATGAACGCAGATAAGTCCTATAAAATAAGTATAAGTTATTGCTCAAAAATAAACATACAACTTATTATTTAATACAAAATGTTAACTTTTATGTTACTTACCATCCCATGTTTTCATCATGGCCAATTGAACGACCATCACAATCTTAGCATGGCTAGAGCATTTGTTCAAGAAGTCACTCAATTGTTGAGCATATTCTCCCCACATGGTAGCACGTAGTTCATTACCTCTAAATCATAGAAGAAGTGAAAAAAATTAAACCTCTAATAACATTTAGTTTTATTCAGCCTAAATATGTTATTATTACTTACTCTGCATCGACTAACATGGATGTTTTATTCTTCCCTTGTTTACCGTTTTTATCATATGCATCTAAATCCTCATAGGAACATATATGGCCTATGATATCTGGTAAACAGTTTGTAAAAACATAATTACCAAATGACTTAACGAATTGAAAAGACAACAATACGAAAATTGTTTTCAAGTGTGATATTACATACCAAACTGTCTAGGCTCTTCTTGAGTTAGAGCAGTAATGGATTAAAAATCCCTAAATGCAAATCCATGGAGAGATCCAGTGTAGTCAGTACATGGCTCCACTTCTGTGTTAGACAAAAAACTCAACCGCAAAGCCCTGTCAACCATTCTGAACCTTGGTTGGATTTCTCCCAAAGTGTATCGTTTTATAACAACACACTTTCCTTCCACCAGCTTATCCTTGAACTGGTTTACTAATCCCATACGAACAGTGGCTTGCATTCTTGAGTTCTGCAAAGTAAAAAGTTACATAAAATACATTAGTTATGGATATATTAATTAAAAAACTAGCGTATAAGTACACATTGTAATGGTATTGTGACTTACATTCTCATCCATAATCAAAACCTCCATATTTTTTATGTTAGTTTTTCCATAAACCTCCTGCATCCACGTAATAAGCACACGCACCCTAAGCAACACGTTATCCTTAACACCAGAAAGATCATTGATGTAGCCAGGCACGTAGGTAGCCATTGTTAACAGAAGTTTATTGCACCAAAAGTTAAGATAAGTAAGGTTTGATGTGCATATGTTGAAGAGTCTAGGTTGACTTATATAAGAATGAAATTGGTATGATTTCCTGTAATCATACTCTTATTTAGACTGATCTCGAAACTTATGATTTTACCAAATCCTAACAACCTTATCATATTTACAGAAACAACATGTTTTGATACAACAAACCATTAAATGTGTTTATATAAATGTCAACATTGTACAAAAATAACTTTTGAAACATATAGTTGGTTCAAAGTTAAGATATTTTCTATAATAATTTCTGAGATTATTGTATGTTCATTTGACAAAGATTTTTAAATTTAAAATCATAGAATTTATATAAACAACATATATTTTATAAATTGATGACATATTTTACAAAATCAGACATTATTAAAGTTTAAACTGGGCTTAATGATGTTAGTTCACATTACTTGTTGGTATTGGGCTTAAGTCCTAATGACTAATATTGAGTTTTCCTTTGCTAAAGTTTAAACTGTTTGCTATATAAATATTTATAAAAAGTAAACAGTTTTAAAACATAAACAGTTTCACTGAATATTCATTAATATTATTTGAACATTTCAAGACGTCTATTACATGATTTGTAAAGTAAAATATGAAGAAGGAAAATAAAACATAAATATAAATCTTGAAATTACTTAATTGTTCAAGTACTAATGACTAATATTGGCTTCCCCTTGGTAATTTTATAAATTGTTTGCTAATTAATCAATATTAAAAAGTAGAATTTAAATGATATTGAATTGAACTAACAACAATAAACATAGTTGAACTGAATATTCATTAAATTTTATTGAACAATTACAAAAGATGTTCATTACATGATTTTAAAACAACATCTAGAAATTGAACTTAGGAGATTTCTCAGGGTCAAACGAATGATGCAAGTCATCATAATCGGGAGACTCCAAAAAATCATCTTCTTCGTTGTCGATGTCTTCTTCTGATTCACTAATTGGGTTGTAATGATAGTAAAAATCATCCTCACCTTCCTCCTCCTCATCAAGTTCCCTTCTTACCGTAGTAAGTTCCTCCCTTTCCTCCTTTTCAAGTTGCGTAAAAATTGCTTCTTCATATCTTTCTTGCTGCTCCTTTCTCTGTCGTTCAATAACCGCTTTTTTTCCTCTTCCAACCTTTGCTGTTCGAGTAATGCTTTTTCTTCGTCTTCCATCCTCCATTGTCGCTGCAACTCTGCTTCCTGGATATAGCAATCATGCTCATCATAAGGATCATCATGGTTTAGGATGGTTGTATCATTGTAGAGTTTAACTTGATTGTTAATTTGGGATTCTGATATTACTATGTCTTGTTACGCAGAATTCAAACGCGTTTTCCTGAAAGCACAAATTTGAAAATATAAGATATCTATTTTATATGGAAAACAAATTACAATTATTAAATAAAGTAACTTACTTGTTGGTATTGACTTGGATTTCTCCTAGATTGGCAGTAGTTGAGTTTCTATTGTTTGATCCAGACATTTTTTAATTTTTTAATTTATTTAAAGAGTGTATGGATTGTTTGAGCAATGATTTTGAGATATCCATTGCACCCAATGAGGTGTTTATATAATCTGACCAAAGAATATGAACAGGCAAAGTAGATGATTACAGGAAGTTATATGCATGCGTCTATTAAGTATTTTGTAAACTTCTAAGAAAAATCTTAGTTTAATGTTAAATACATTAAAAAGTGTAAACATAGTTAATTCAACTGTAATTATTGTCTTTGTATTTATTGCTTAAAAATTTCATCCACCAATTATTCAAATTAAGTCCTAATTATATGTTTTTTAAACATTGTAACAATGACAGTTGTAACCACAGCCTGAAATAAATTGTGTTTCCTAAAATTGCGTTTAGGTCCGTTCAGAAAACGCTACTTATAAACGTAATTTTATAAATTGCGTTTATAGATCGCAATGTTTTTGTAACAATGACAGTTGTAACCACACAATTCTTAATTTGAGGACAAAAAATAAGAGAAGTATCCATTCATTTTTTATAAAATTAAAATTGAATAAATTTATACATTAATATGGACAATGCTGTGAATAAGTTTAATCCAGTCAACACATAATTACAGTATGGGCATAAAATTGAATAAATTCACATTACAAAGTCTGATGATACCCAGCAACATTGATCCCATCCATCCCAACTGTATCATGTTCGGCATCCAACAGCCATGTTGATTATGAATATGCCTATTTTCCTTCAATTAATATTAATTAACAGAATCATAATATGCAACAACCAAAAAGCCATTGATCATCAATTCAACCTATATCCTGCATTTAACAGAAACATTGAATGAATAATTATCAGCCAAGGTGTAGGTCTAAAGTTTCTTAGGATTTAGAAATGTTATGGTTTATCTATTGAAGGATGGAAGAAGGAAGAACTAGAGAGAGATAGGTAGAGATAGAAAGGAGAGAAAAAGGAGAAAGATGGAAATGTGTGAAAAATCAAAGTGTTCAACCCCTCCTAACATGCTAGGAGGGGGTTTATATAGCCACCCTACATGTGGGATTTGGTGGGCTATATCTTAATACATTGGATCACGAGCCCAATACTTGTATCTATCTTTGGAGTGACCGATCCTTTCTAAATACGTAAAAACGTATTTCCAACAATCTCCCCCTAAAGGATGTCACTCCAAGTTACAAAGTCCTAAATAGTCTATAGCTCGTGATCTATGCTAACAATGATATGACCGAGACTTTCCTTGGAAAAACGTATTTCCAACAATCTCCCCCTAAGGGAGGTCACACCATTTTACAAAATCTTAAACCTAGCATACTATGCTTGAGTCTTCGATCTTGTTCTTGTGAATATGCTGATGAGATCTTTGACTTTAGTCTTGAGCATGTTTTCTTGCCTTGACCTTGTGCATTCATCACTTGTGATATTTGCCTCTTCGTGACTTCATGTTCCAAATACTTATACTTTTATAAATTCTTGAAAGCTTCAAAGTTTGATACAGCGGAAGACTTGACTTTTAGGCTTTCTTGAATTTGTTGAAGTATTAAGTGCAGAAAGCATAAGCATGTGTTTACGACTTCTTCTGGATTGTACACCACAATGCCACCTTCTTGTTACGCTGCATAAGATAGTTAGCAACAAAACATTTACACGGATGAAATGGCTTTGAACATTTCATTCTAATTCGGTAGAATTTTAGCTCCGGTCGGTGAAGACCATTGGATGATATAAAATATCGTACTTGTTACAGGTAGTTTCAATTAAGAACCTCCTTGACAAGATTTCGCGGGTAAACCCGTTCTCTTTATTCGACCGTCCAAAGCTGACTGCGAACATAAAAAGTGAATCATTTGGATAAGAAATATCCTTATGATTGAATCGTCAATTCATGTTCCTGGAACAAGTGAAATTCAATTAAGAACCGCACCATCGTTGCTTTCCAGTTGTCACGAGCTTGATTCGTATAGAATCTTGCAAGTTACCTACCAAGTGCTGTTTGAGGTTAACACTAGAAGGATTTCCACTCATCACTGTGAACACTAAGGTATCACTCTGAGTGTTCTGGCAAGATCACTAAGATATTGTGTAGAGGTCTGGAACGTGTTTAAATTGAGTTAAGAATTAAACCACTGTTGCTTTCTAGTTATCACAAGTTTGATTCATAAAAAATCGTACAAGTCACCTACCATGAGCTTTTTGATATTCGCTCAAGAAGGATTTCCATCTTCATTGTAAATACTTTCGTATTACTCGGATGTTCAGGCAAGATCATGAAGATTTTGCGTAGGACTCTTAACATCTTTCTTACTTTTCACAATGTGTGAAGAAGCAAGGAATTATGAAAGTGTGTCCTAATGAGATATTTGATGATCTCAAATGGCTCTAGACTCGATCGTGCATTTTGGATTTTTGTGATCGGAGGCTGGAGAGGAGTGCCACCATTTCAATACTAATTTATTCGGAGTGAATAAATCAATAGATAATGCGTTGTCTTCGTGTGATTAAAACAAATATCTTTTGAGAGATATCCGAGTTAGCTGGTATGGCTTGTGCATTGCATCACTGGGTCCATGATGTCTTATCTTCAATATCAAGCATCATTTATAAATGATCTCAATAGCATATGTATTGACCCGGTTTCTGCCTAAGGTTGTAAGGAGGGCTTCTTTCTTTAGACCCTTTCTCTTTACAATTCTTTTTCATTCTTCAACCCCTTCAATACTTACCAATACGTCATAACTAGCACCTTGTTGTGATTGTTCCAGTGCTAACTTAAGTACTTGGTCGGCATTCAGCTACGTTCACAATCTTTCTCCATCTTTCCTAAGGACTACTATTTCTAGCTATGGAATGTCCTTGGGAAGATTCCTCCGGTTCTAGAAGAATCATTGGACTTAACCTATCCTACCATCCTTATGTCACCACAATCGTCACCGTCGTGAATAGAGATGTTGTGGGTAAGTATATGTCACCATGAAATCCATTTTGATATCCAAATCCATTTTGCTCCCCCTTAACATATGCCACGATATTCAAAAACATTTCGCACATGTCGGGATGAGCCAGCACATTAAGTCAAACCATTAAATTAATTCATCTCATTATTAAATCACATTTTTCCCCCATATTAAAAATATTAACCCAATCGATGTTTTTAATATCAATTGATTTAATAAAGTTGTAAGAAAATTTAGGAAGAAAAATGCAAATCCAATTATCTTCATGCTTTACACAAGCTCCCCCTCAAATTAATGAGGGTGTACTTGAACCGTGAATGAAGTACCTTTTAAACATAAGTGTAAGGTACTTATCACATGCAAAGATCATATATGATAATGTATTCACAAGATTAGCGATTTATGAGGTTGGACTTGAATGATGGAGAACATCATATGAATGAATCACATGGTTCTTGTTCACGAATGTTGGTCGCCTCATCACGTCTGAAGTTATCTCTTGACTCCATGTGTACGATTGATATCGTTGTCTTGACACCAATATGTGAACTTGGCACTTTCGGCGTCAAATATTCTGAATGCTGGACAATTGCTCCCCCTCAATTGTTGACACGTGTTCTACTGAAAGAGTTGTAGTCGCCGTTTGAGTAGTCGCATCGTCGAGTATGTAGATATCAATTGTAAATTGCTACGGTTGGTGGAGATGATAACTTCATAAAAACAAGATTTCTCTTGTTTTAACAAATAAATGCACTGACACGTACATAAATTCGTGTTAGATTGTGTTATTACGTAAACACAATCCCTTACATGGTTATAAAGTAAACCATGCCCGAGAAAATTAATTCTCGTTGTTGAGTCAAAGCTTTCTGGTGAAATGCTTGACTTTAATATGAAAAGCGGGTTACTATCTGAAATAATAGCAAGCCATTTAGAACATGTTTTAAATCATTTAAACTTTTGCTCAAACTTTATTTACAACCCCGTGTCATTATTGAATGACATTTCTAGGTTCGTAAATATTATCGATTGCAGAAGACATGTTCTTTTTATCAAAAACATTTTTGAACACATAATTTTGAAAGATTTAGAAAAACCTTTTGAGAAATTCTCGAAAAATTGTGTTCAACGTTTTGAAAACCAATTACTTGAGCTTAAGATGTTGAATATATTACAAAACGAGCTCAAGTCCGAGAAGTTGTAAACTTCCCGTTGTGAGGATAAGTTTATCATCGGCGATAAACTTTCCTTTTAACTGAAGAACGAGTCCTAAGTTGACATTTACTTAGAAGTCGTTTTCATAAGCTTGAAAAACTTTTGAATGTTTTAACGTAAAGCTCATGACCGAGAAAGGTGAATTTCTCGTTATGAAGAAAAGTTATCTTATTTAAAAGATACACTTTCCTTTCTGAGCTTAAAACTTGGAATGTTTTAATACAAGCTCATGACCGAGAAAATTTAATTCCCCGTTACGAGGATAAGCTATCTTTAAAGATAAGATTTCCTAAAATTAAGGTCCGAGTTACAGTCTGATATTTAACTGTAAGTCTTAGTGCATGAGCTTAAAAACTTCGAATGTTTTTAATATAAGCTCATTCCCGAGAAAAATTAATTTCTCGTTGTAAGGATAAGTTTATCATCGGTGATAAAAGTTCCTTTCTTTGAGGTCCGGGGCATAATCTGAAATATAATTATACACCATATACACGAGCTTAAAGACCTTTGAATAGTTTTAATGTAAGCTCGTGTCCGAGAAAATTTAATTTCACGTTAATGAGGATAAGTTTATCATCGGCGATAAACTTTCCTTTATTTGAAGATTGGGTCATCATCTGATATTTAATGATGAGCCTTATATACGAGCTTAAAACCTTTGAATAGTTTAAACGTAAGCTCGTGTCCGAGAAAATTTAATTTCTCGTTTTTGAGGATAAGTTTATCATTGGTGATAAACTTTCCTTTATTTGAAGTACGGGTCATCGTCTGAAATTTAACAATGAGCCATATACACGAGATTAAAACCTTTGAATGGTTTTAGTGTAAGCTCGTGTCCGAGAAAACTTAATTTCTCGTTTTGAGGGTAAGTTATCGTTGCGTAGATAAACTTCCCTTTCTCTGAAGTACGGGTCACAGACTGTGATTTGAATCTGAGCCATATTGCATGAGCTTAAAAACTTTGAATGTTTTTAATTTTAGCTCATGCCTGAGAAAACTTAATTTCTCGTTGTGAGGATAAGTTTATCATCGGCGATAAACTTTCCTTTCTTTGATGAATGAGTTACAGTCTGTGATGTGACTATAAGTCCTTTGTGCACTGTAAGCTTAATTGCAAATCCCCTGAGACACTAGTTTCTTAGATATCAGCTTCTTCATCAACCAAACTCTAAGAGTGTCTTTAATTGAATGGTATACAATGATTGGACCACTTCGTTCTTTTGGAACATCCTCTTTGGTACTTGCATTCTCATTAGGAATTTGCATGCTTTGATATGGGTTAGCGATATCTATCTTAGAAGCAAGTGGGGGTTCATAGTTTTCTTTTCTTGTGCTAGAGGTGACCTGAGGATATGATTCACTTGTCTTAACTGGCAAACGTTTCCTTTTATAGAAAACCTTAAGTTCAGGCTTAAGTGATGTATCATCCTTTGCAATTTCTTCCCTAGTAGTCTTAGTAGAATCGGAGACAATCCTAGTTAAAGGGCACTCGTATCCTACAAGAGTGAAAGTTCTACCAGTGGGGCGCCACATTTTGCCAATGGGTTTGATTTTAGCTACCCACTGGGATTTAAGTCTAGCACGGGAGTTCACCTCATTAAGTAATTTTTTGATACAAGAATCATGATTGGCTTTAAAGACACATTTCCTACATGTTTTACAAGTTGCATATTTAATGTCCGAGTAAGATCTAGAATTCCTAGATGATTGATTGATGCTCCTAGGATTTGACATGCTACGGTTAGAAGTGTTGGGTAAACTAGAAGGCATCTGACTAGGTTTGAAATTCCTATCTCTTACTTGTGTCTTTTGCTTAGCTTCCCTTAGACCAAATGTATGGCGAATGTCATTTGAACTAGTTCGAGACGTGTTCTTTGGACTATGTCAAGGGAGACTAGAGGCAATCATGTGATTAGGTCTTGCAAAAGCTGTTTTAGTCACACTGGGCCTAGATGGTGGAGTGACTGTTCTAGAAATATGAGCCATATCAACTTGGGAGGCAAACCGCGGTCTCGAGGATTGTGATCGCTTGGATCTAAATACAGTCGGTTGTCTAACGAACTGATTTGTAGGCGGTTTCCTCAAGATTGATGGTTTTTCAAGCTTAGTGTCCACACTAGTTCCTTTAGTTTTCCTCAACTCGTTTTTCAGAGCCGCGATTGCAAAAACCTTTTCCTGTACTTGAGCTTTTAACGTCTCATTTTCTTTGAGCAATTCATCTTGGGATGCCAACTTAGATTCAAGCAACTTAATTTGTTTCAAAATATTATCCTTTTCAGCTTTAGAATCTAGAACTGTATTTTCGTTCAAGAACAACGTTTGATTTTTCAAATTTTTCAAAATATGTTTCAAATTTCTCCGTTTTCTTTGAAAATTCTAGTTTGGCATCCTCAAGATCTTTTGATTGCTGAGCTACGATCGTTTCGAGCTCTTTAATCCTAGAATCAAAATTATTTAAAGAAGCAGTCATAAGACACTTATCATGATGTTTAACATTTTGAACACTTTCTCCCCCATTATGACTCACATTGGATGAATCAGAAGTGGTATTGCTATCACTCTTTTCCATACCATGTGTGGCATAATTAGGTTCGGAATGCTCAACATGCTGTATATCGTTAAAACTTGGCACCTGAACAGTTGGTGCTTGTAACTTGCTACTCGGTTCATGCTTTCCTCCTGATTTTGTGTCGTTGCTTACTACCAAATTGGCACCCATTTCTTGCACCGGGCAGATCTGATCATCTTTTGACGACAACTCAAAGCATGTCTCTCTCTCATGTTCATGAGGTATTTCTACATGCAATGATTTAGACGACTCCTTGATTCATTGAATATGATCCTTTTTCAACCGTATCTAACTAACCTGTCCTCAATACACTTCTCAAGTATATTGATGTGATTGAGTAAACTAATTCTAAAGGTTTCAATCTCGCAACCCGTATGCCAGTTGAAACGTTTGTGAAAGATTGGAGTCGAATAATCAAAATAATGTACCATTTTTGAAGCAAAAAAGTCCTTAAACTGTGTGCGAAGGATTTCTAGACATATCTTTGCTTTAATTTCATGAAGATTCTCCCTTTCAAATTGCAACCGTAACTCATCCAAATTATTGAAAATCTTGTCTTTGAAATTATCCACCTTGCCAAAGAACACTTGAACCATGGGTGGAAGTTCGGTCATGTTGTTCGGATAGAGAAGTGCAAGATGTGTCTTGAGCTCGTGAAAGATTTCCAATGATTTTTGACGCAATTTGACCTCTTTGAGTTGCATGTGTTGCAGTTCTCCCTCGTGAACTGTCGAATTCAATGATTCCATTGAATTATGATGAATGATAATGTTAAGGATTACAATCGATGAAAAAAATCCGTCTTCACTTTCAAATACCCGATCAAAAATCCGTCGTCAAAATAAACCTTGTCACTTTGTCTTTGTCTCGTCTTTTTGTCTCGTCACTTTGACACTTTTAAATCCCGACAATACGACCGATGGCAATAAAATAAAAAAATACTAGTAAAATTAGCGAAACAAAATTATTAGTAAAATGCCATCAACCCATCACTTTGATCAACTTTGGGTAATATATCAATAAAATTTGATATCACACTTTGATAATACTTTTGATAAAACGAAGACGCAAATTTTACTACTTGGGCCAAGTTACAAATACTTGATCAATCGTTATGGCCCAACACAATCGTTACTACTTGATTTTAGTTACTTTGACTCCCCAACACAATCGTTATGGCCCAAGTAGGACCCTGAAAACAATCCCAAATCAGATTTGTTATTTAGGTTATACCTAATTTTTCTCACAACTACCCTAACCCTACCTTCTCAATACCTCCGCCCCCTATTCTCTCTTATCTTCTTTCTTCAGCCAAAAACAAAAGCTCTCATCTAATCTCAACAAAAAGCATAACACAATCCTTAATTGGATCACAAATACAGCTCAACCTACCACTTGTTATCGGGTTACAATACATAACCCATACACCCAAATCAATTTTCTACGGTTGTTGTATTCATGAAACCCGCGAATCCATAATATGTTCAAAAACAATCTTGATAGGACAGAATGAAGACAAACAAATCAACCCTTTTGAGCTCCTGAAATTGGCATAAAGATCTTTTAAGATAAAGGTTTCGGGTAGGTTAAAATGTTTTTCTTTGATTATGTGATACACAAATCGAAACAAGATAAGATAATAACAGATTTGTTATTGATCTTTTCTTCTTCTTCGAAAATTAATCTAAGATTGGATCCAACAACAGATCAATGATGATTAGATTTTCGTGAGGCATGATCTTTAAAAGATCTAGGCATGCATGTGAAAACATGAAACTAATCTGAGAACTTGGTTTTGGATGTTCGGAATTAAGAGACGAGTCGAGACTGATTTTGGGTGTTTAGAGTCGTGTGTCTGTGTGGATGTGCGTCGAATGAGGTGAGTGTGAGGGTGTACGAGGCTGGGTTGCGACTGGATTTGAAAAATAAAAGTGTGTTCGAGTCTTGGTCTTTGTCATTCGAGAGGAAGTGGTGAAGTGTTCGAGGGTTGGTCGATGTCTTTTTCGGTCTGGTCAATTGGTTGAGTTCAAGTTGTGGTTAGGGTCGAGAGTTCGAACCGAGTGAAGTTAGTTGGTGTCTTTCGAGTCGTTTGTGATGAGTCTAAATGATTTGGTTTGAATTAGTTGAGTTGAGTCTAGGTTGAATTGAGTCAAGTGTCAAACCATCGGAATGTCACAAACATGAAAACCGTCGGAATGTCAAAACAAAAACACCATCGGAATGTGGTATCGGAATCAACCATCGGAATCTCATAAAACCATCGGAAAACAAGCAGTCGGAATGTGGTATCAGAATGAGTGTCGGAATGAGACAACTTTCTATCGGAATATGACAAAAATTGTAGGCATCGGAATAAATCAAGACATGTAACCGTCGGAAAAAGGGGTCGGAATATGTGTCGGAATGTAAAACCCTTTTCTGACAGACACAAAGACAAAAAAAACAGTACGAGACAAAAGTTGATAAAATAAGATAAAATAAAAAACTGATATTTTTAAAGAACTTTTGAGACAAAGAAACAATTTAACCAAATATTGATAGAAACACAAACTTTTGTGATACTTTTAAAACTGATACCAAATATTGATAGAAAAAAACTGAAACTTTTGTGATTTTAACAAGAAAGATTATCGAGACAAGAATAAAGTGACATATTTAACCAAGATAAAAAAAATAGATTGAGACAAAGAAAAAAAATAGTTGTGAAAGAAGAAATGTTTTACCACCAAAACAATAGATAAAAACACGTCAATCCGAAGAATCAACCAAAGCTCTTGATACCAATTGTAGGTCTAAAGTTTCTTAGAATTTAGCAATGTGTGATTTATCTAAATAGATGGAATGAGAAAGGAAGAACTAGAGAGAGAAAGATAGAGAGAGAAAGAGAGAAAAGATGGAAATGATAAAATGATTAAGTGTTCAACCCCTCCTAACATGCTAGGAGGGGGTTTATATAGCCACCCTACATGTGGGCTTTGGTGGGCTATATCTTAATACATTGGATCACGAGCCCAATACTTGTATCTATCTTTGGAGTGACCGATCCTTTCTAAATACGTAAAAACGTATTTCCAACACAAGGGATTAAACAATCTTGATCTCCATTATAACAGAATGCTGCCAAGATTAATGATGTTGCATGAATGGACCTAAATCCATTCAATTCTTGGCAGCATTGTAATGATCTGCAAAACATATTATATGTGCAAACAATTATATCAATGTTGTTGCATGAATGGACCTAAATCCATTCAATTCTTGGCAGCATTGTAATGATCAGCAATCCATATCATATGTGCAAACAATTAGATCAATGTTGTTACATGAATGGACCTAAATCCATTCAATTCTTGGCAGCATTGTAATGATCAGCAATCCATATCATATGTGCAAACAATCAAATAAATGTTGTTGATTGAATGGACCTAAATCCATTCAATTCTTGGCAGCATTACAAAAGAAGGAGATTAAGAAATAAAGGTTTACGGATCTGAGAGATTGCACAAACATGGATGCCGCATATTGTGAAGTTTGTGCTACAGATGCGGTGTGGGGGGCGCTTATATAGGTTTTAGGTTTAGTTATTTTAGGTTAGGAGCGTCCAAAATACAACACATAACGCGTTTTAATTATAATTAAATTTTATGCCATAAAAACATTACTTAAAATAGTTGTTGGCGTTTTGAAAGTTTGTTTTTTAAAAAATTTTGAATGCTGCAAACAGACGCTCCCTTTGCATTGATCTATTTTAAGAAAGTGTTTTATGAGTTGTACATTAAAAATCTTGTACATTGGAGCTATATTAGAAAACTAATTAAATTTATTGTGCTTTAAAATACTTGTAAATTATTTTGGTTTATTATATAAAATAGATGACATTGAATTAACTTTTATCAAATAACATCAACATCTATAGATCTAAAGGTTCAAAAAACTTCTTATTTTAATAACTTTAAACTAATACATCACATTAACCCAACTCTCTCTCTCTCTCTCTCTCTCTCTCTCTCTCTCTCTCTCTCTCTCTCTCTCTCTCTCTCTCTCTCTCTCTCTCTCTCATATATATATATATATATATATATATATATATATATATATATATATATATATATATATATATATATATATATATATATATATATATATATATATATATATATATATAGGGGAGAGATCAAATAAAAATACTTTTTTTAATGAGAAGGATAAGAAGGATTTTCAGCTATTTATTTAAAATCAATTGATGAGATAAACCATAATCCTAACTAACTAACCATCAAAACATGATTTTTAAAAAGTTTTTCAAAAATTCTGAAAAATTCAAGTAGATCGGGTATGTTGGTGCAAAAAACTTTTGTGGAAAAAGTTTTTTTAATTCGAAGTTTATTATGTTTTTTTAATGCACAAAAACGATAATTTTTAGGCTCTTTACGTTTTTTGTGCATCAAGAATTCATTTTTATGCCCAACTTCTTCTGACTTTTTGCTTTAAAATTTGATGCCGCATCGAACTAAAACAACTTGAAAATTTTGTGCATGAAAAAATTTTTGTACACCAAATTTTACCTTTTTGTGCATCAAATTTCGTTTTTTGTGCACTAAAAAAATGTAAAAAACTGAAAATTAAGAAAACTTTCTTCACAACTTTTTTATGCACCAACATATCCGATATTATGGAATTTTTTCAAAATTTTTCGAGAACCTTTTTTAAATCATGTTTAGATTGTTAGTTAGTTAGTTAGTTAGAAATATGGATTGATCTCATCCATTGATTTTAAATCAATGGCTGAAAATCTTTCTTATCCTTCTAAAAAAAATCTTTTTATTTTAAATATATATATATATATATATATATATATATATATATATATATATATATATATATATATATATATATTCAAAAAATTCTTTATAAAAAACAGATTTCTTTATAAAAAAAATTATTTTGTAACAAAAAATAAAGATAACTTTGTATAAAATAGGGACTATTTTTCGAAAACTTTCTTAATTCGAAATATATAAATTTCGAATGATTTTAAAATGTTTTTGTAAATTTTTAATTATTTTAAAGAATCATTTGTTGTAAATTTTCGAACATCATAAAGAAATCTTTTTTGTACTTTTAAACATTAAAAAATTAGTATATTTGTAAAAAAAAAAGTCGATACTTTAAAAAAAAATCTAAATTTCCAAATAATTTTTTTTAAATTCAAATATTTTTTTAACAAAAGATTTTCGAATAATTTTATTTTTTTATTTTTTCTTCTTAATTCAAAATATATTTTGAATATTCTTAATTAAAAAAATACTACTCATATTGTTAAAAGTTAAAAAAAATTAGAAACTACATCTGTTAAATCCCATAAATCACAAGGACCATATGTAAAAGGGTATTGGGAAGTGATCCCCAACAACTCTAACTTATCAAAGTCTCAATGGATCATTTTCATCCATTGGTCTAATTTTGATCTAATGGTCATCATCAACCCCATCTTCCACCTACAATATTTTCCAACAAAAAAAAGTTCAGGATCCCACATCCCACCTCTGATTTCCGGCGACCACCACAGAACTCACGGATCTCCAGCTACCACCACAACAAAACCACCCATTTCCTGCGACCTCTACAAGGACCCACAATTTTTCGGCGAATTTCACAACAAACCCGGTTCTCCGGCGACTTTCACAAAAAAATCAACCATAGATCAACAAGAATCCACCAATTTCCGGCGAGTTCCACAATAAACTCAGTTCTCCGACGACTTCCACAACAAATCCACCATTTTTTGACGACTTTCACAACAAACCCACTTTTCCGGTGACCTCGTCACTGACTCATATATGAGTCACCAAGATGACACATATAGGAGAGCCGTGTGACTCATATATAAGTCGCCAAGATGACTCATACATGAGTCACGGTGACTCATACATGAGTCACCATGATTCTGCTACAAAGTTATTACCTGTATTACAAACAGCTACACCTGCATTGGCATCTACTTTTTCAGTAACATCGGCATCGGCAACTACATTTTCAGTAACATCGTCATCGGCATTTACATTTTCAATAACATGGAAGATAGTGGCTTGTTGTGGAGGTCGTCAGAAGATGGTTGTTTGTTGCGGAGGTTTTTGAAAGATGGTGCACTGTTGTGGAAGTTGCCAGAAAATGGTAGTTTGTTGTAGAGGTCGTCGGATAAGGGTGGGTTTCTTTTGGAGGTCGCCGGAAAGTGGGTTTGTTGTGAAAGTCGCCGGAAAATGGTGGATTTGTTGTGGAAGTCGCTGGAAAACTTGGTTTGTTGTGGAACTAGCCGGAAAATAGTGGGTTTGTTGTGGAAGTCGCCTGAAAATGGTGGATTTATTGTAGAAGTCGCCGGAGAAATGGGTTTGTTGTGGAACTCGCCGGAAAGTGGTGGATTCTTGTGGATCTCGCCAGAAAATAGTGGATTCTTGTGGGGTTCGTCAGAATCTATGGTGTTTGATCGACTATGTGTTTGTGTGTGGAGGGGGGGTGAGGGCTGGTGGTGGCTGGTGTGTAAGATCAGTGGTGGGTGGGTGAGAAAGAAAAAGAAACGGTTGTGGGATGTAAAGGAAGGTTCGTTTAATTTATTATGTTTTAATCTGAACTATAGGATGTAAATGGATTGGATGGGTTGGATTAGTCCATGAACACTTTGCAAAAAAAAAAGGACTAGATTGAACTTTTGACGAAGGATATTTGTGTTATTTCAACCTTTTAAACCATTCCATAACGGTCAAACTAAAAAAAAAATTGGTCAAATGACCAAACTTGTTAAAAGTGACAACCACGGAGACTAAATCTAAAAAATATATATTTCTGTTAAACGCAAATGACCACATGGACCATTTTTCAGTTTAACTCTAATTTTGATAAACTTTTATAACATTTCCGATTGTTGGCAAAATTATAGCGAATCAACTCTACCCTTAATACACAAAAAGCGAGTTGTTTTTTTTAAACATAAAAGCGAGTTGTTACTTGACACGCTCATTTTCACAACTTTGCCATCGTTTTTGTTATCCATGTCCACTAATCTTGAGGTATAAAGGCCACAAACGTAAGACATAGATACCCCCGCACAAAACAGTGGCACACTTCAGCCTGGGCAAGTAATACATCAAACGACAAGCCAAAATACAAAAAAAAAAAAAAAAAAGATGCTAAATTCTACATTAAACTGCTCCAACATTCCATAGAATATATACACTCACTTCTAGTAGAGAGAGATAGATAGCAATAGACATACTACAACTACAAGTATCCGAGCAGCACCAAGACAACTCCCACCCGCTGATGCTTCCTTCTGCGTGTCAACAACATTAGTTGGGCGTCATATACAGCCTTCCAATCATTAAAGGTATGCCAACAAAATCAAGCAACATAGCAAAGATGTAAACCAGTTTGATGCAAAACAAAATCAATAAACAGAAAAAGAAAACAAAGAAAAATCAATTGCCATGCTATAGCTTTCTTTCATCTCTGAAATTAGTACAATGCGGGACGCCGACATCACTTGCTTTTCCCAACCCCATCATATCCCTATATATCATCATATCTGAATTTTAACCCCATCAAGCATTGTCTTCTTTGCCATGTTAAGACAAGATTTCAATATATCGTCTTCTTTGCCACTATAGAATACTTTTGATAAAAGTGTTTACTTCTACGGAGAAGGCTTCCAGTCAAACGGCAGATTATTGAATCCATTAACAGAACCAAGACCATTAAGCAATTGGCTCCCTAGGTCGTGCTGCTGCTGCTGTTGATGCTGATGATGATTCATCATCTGCATTGCCACCCTTCCGTTCATACTTAATGAGTTATGACCCATTGCAGCTCGCATCCCGTTAATCATACCCGTTTGCCCAAGTCCCGCACCACCCATGCCACCAATTCCACCATTTGAAATGATACCCGCATTCCCATTTCCCACAAGGCGTGAATTATTTCCTGCCTGAATTAAGTCATTAGAATGTTTTATGTCGATCCCCATCGAGTTAACACCACTACTGCCACCACCACCACCAGCACCGCCAAGTTGGGATGACATCATCATTTCCTGTATTATTTTCTGGACAGAGCTTTGGGAATCATTGCCATCTGCGTCACTCATAGAAATATTTGGGGAGGTGACAGAACTCAAATGTGGTCCTGATGCACCCAAACCACTGTTGTGTGAGCTTTGAGGGACATTAGATAGGGATGGTGTCGGAGATTGAAAAGGTGAGGGGTTAGGGTGAGACTGTTGTGGTACTGTACTTGAGGATCCAGGGGAAGGAATTTGAATACCGCTGCCTCCACCACCATAAGGACTGTTTATATTACTAAGTGGATTTTGGTGTCTAGAATTCGTGGAATTCTGATGGAGCAGTCCAGCAATGGTCGTATTGGAAGTTGGAGGTAAGGAGTTAGAGTTATTTACACTAGGCATGCCATTAGTGGCTGCAATTTGCATAGCAGTGGCCTGAACAGATGTTTCATTGTTTGATGTAGATTGAACCACTGTTTGCAGCTGCTGATGTTTTTGCTGTTCTTCAGGTTGTTGGGGTTGACTATGAAATCCAGATGTTGAAGATGTCCTTCGCGGAAATTTTGTTAAGCTCTCTGTCAAGGCAAACAGTAAATAATATTTAAAGATATTACAAAAACACGTCCTTGAGAGATTCAGATACATAGGTATATCATTCCTGTTAACAACAGAGAAGAAACTGCCTGCAGCGGGATCGGATATTGCTGTTGCTGTTCATAGTTCGTGCATTACAAAATGTTAACTTGTAATACAAACTTAATGGTACTTAAGGGATTAGAAATACATGTTTTCGCACAACAGAGAGAGAAGACGCATTCATTTGATCTTCCTTTTATGGATCGAACAGGAAATTAAAGGTGTAGTTATGCCAGATACTTCCTACAACTAGCAAGACAGTTCTGATTCTGTTATTCATAGAAAATATCTGGATGTTTGTGAGCTAGTTGTAGTTCACCATACAAATAACAAAACTTCCTAACTGGTCAATCAACATGGAGAGGCAAAACTGATGATTTCAACATAATTTAAGTTTAAATGTGCAAAAACTAAGAGAGTTCGTAGAATGAACAGCATCCTCCATGCTGTCCTATAAGCCAAGCTTTCTTCAGATTGGATAAATGTCAATTGGCAATTTCCACTGACCATCTATGCCAGATATCTAGTACAGCTTAAATAGATCAAGTCGGGTTCGATTAAACCTCTGGGACTTTTTGGTCCTTAAAAAAAGATATAGTTGTTTTCATAATTACAAATCAACAATATTACAATAACAAGTTATATAAAACTCGCTAGAAGGCTGCATTCATTTTAAAACATAACGTTTATGATCCATCTTTATCTTTAACACATTTGAGATGGAACAACCGGAATAAATGGATCATGATCCAGACCGATCAGCTAATCGTTTACAAGAATCACAACTTTACAGATTTTCAACATAGCTCTTGAAGAAATGGAGTAAAGCATAGATCAATTTATCTTATACCACTACGACACGCTCGTGCTTGGACCACTACGACACGCTCGTGCTTGTACCATATGAGTAATAACTTACGACACCTGAAGTTTAATGATATTTGAACAATGCGTATTGTAGAACTACCAGTGCACCATTATACATACCTTAATTTGCAACTTGATTATTTACATCAATCATAGTTAGTGTTAGGATCAGCTAGACAAAAGTGCACCAAATCTGATCCTAATGATATTTGAACAATGTGTATTGTAGAACTACCAGTGCACCATTATACATACCTTAATTTGCAACTTGATTACTTACATCAATCATAGTTAGTGTTAGGATCAGCTAGACAAGAGTGCACCAAAACTGATTGATCAGGAGAGATACAAATGATCAGAAGAAGGGAGTTTTAGGATAAAACAAAAGTAGTGAACTTTGTTGTATGGAAGTTTTTTCATATATTACAAACAAAGGATACAAATATATATAGACTTATGGTTTCTAGAATTTTCCTATCCAGAACCTTCCTAGATTTTTTCATAAGTCACTCCTTTTCTAGATTCTTCTTAAGAAACTATCTATCTAGATTTTTCTCAAGTTTCTAGCAAAAAAAGACCAAATACCCTTTAGACCAAAATTACTAAACTACCCTTAGGACCAACAGTCAAACATCTAACAATCTCCACCTTGACTTTAGCTCCTAAGTAGCGTCGTATTTCCAATTATCAATATTGAGCAAATCCAAACAGTGACGAAACTTGCTCAAAGGAACCGGTTTAGTAAACACATCCGCAGGATTGTCTTTGGTGCCAATCTTCTTCACTTTGATTCTTCTTTCGGAACGAATGAAGTGATAACGAACATCAATGTGTTTAGTCCGGTCATGGTAAACTTGGTCTTTAGCCAAAAGGATAGCACTCATGCTATCACAAAACACTATCGCTTGATCTTGAGGGAAACCAAGATCTTCAATCAGACCTTTCAACCAGATTCCTTCCTTAGGTGCCTCCGTTAAAGCCATATACTCCGCTTCGGTAGTAGATAAAGCGACTGATGGTTGTAATGTAGCTTTCCAACTTACAACGGAGCTTCCAATAGTGAATACATAGCCTGTTAAGGATCTTCTAGCATCAAGATCAGCAGCATAGTCCGAATCTGAATATCCGGCAACCAAATATTCACGTTCACCACCGTAAATAAGGCCAACATCAGATGTCCCTTTCAAATAACGAAAAATGTGTTTCACCGCCGTGACACAACACTCATCGCATGAGCTATATCCGGCCTCGTGCAAACCATAACATACATCAAACTCCCAACAGTACTAGCATAGGGTATTCGGGACATATACTCTATCTCTGCTTCACTTTGAGGTGCACAAGCAGTGGATAAACGGAAATTTGCCGAGGAAGGAGTATTTACCGATTTTCCCGAACTCATGCCAAAGCGAGAAATAATCTTCTCAATGTAACTTTTCTGTGATAAGAAAAGTTTACCATGTTTTCTGTCTCGAATTATTTCCATGCCCAAAATCTTTCGAGCTGCTCCCAAATCTTTCATATCAAACTTCGTATTGAGAAGAATCTTCAACTTTTTAATCTCCTCCATATCTTTCGCCGCTACGAGCATATCATCAACGTACAAGAGTAGGTAGATAAGTGATCCCGATGATGCCTTTTTATGATAGACACAACAGTCATAAGCACTTCTACTAAAACCATGCTTCACCATAAAGCTGTCAAATCTCTTGTACCACTGTCTCGGCGACTGTTTCAAACCGTAGAGAGATTTTCGGAGCTTACAAACATAGTCTTCCTTGCCCTGAACAACGAAGCCTTCGGGTTGGCTCATATAAATTTTTCTTCACTTGGTCACCATGAAGAAATGCAGTCTTTACATCTAATTGCTCCAACTCCAAGTCATGATGTGCTACTAAGGATAGTAACACACGAATAGATGTATGACGTACCTCTGGGGAGAAAATCTCATTGTAATCAATTCCCTCCTTTTGGCTAAATCCCTTCGCGACCAAAGGTGCCTTGAATCGAATGTTGTCCGAGCCCGATAAGCCAGTTTTCTTCTTGAAAACCCACTTACAACCAACAACTTTAAGTTTTACCAATGCCCATGTATTGTTCTTGTGAAGAGATTCAATCTCTTCACCCATAGCCGCACTCCACATATCATAATCTTTAGAAGTAATAGCTTCTTGATAAGTAGCCGGTTCAAGGGACTCCACCTCTTCCGCTACTTGCAATGCGTATGCGACATAGTTCTGAAAGCCAAAACGATTAGGAGCTTTTGCATCTCTACGATATAGACCTATATTGCTCATGTTCCAAATGTGCTGAATTTGGAGGATCATCTAATGAAGTAACATCGTGGTCCGTATCTTCTGGAACTTCGTGCTCCACGTGCTCCACCTGTTTAGCAACATGCTCCACTTTTTCGGAAGCACTCTCTTCAAGCTTCGATTCAACCGAATCTTGCTTTAAACGAAACAAGTGATCCTCGTCAAATGTCACATCTCGGCTAAGAATGACTCTTCTTTCCGATGGTGACCAAATTCGATAGCCTTTAACCCCGTCACCGTATCCCATAAAACTGCCTTTAATGGCTCGAGGATCTAACTTTCCATCACTAACATGGTAATACGCGGGGCATCCAAAAACACGAAGCTCCGAATAATCTGCGGGTTTCCCGGACCAAACTTCAATTGGAGTCTTGCAATCAATAGCGGTGGCAGGAGACCAATTGACTAGATAGCAAGTTGTATCGAGTGCTTCAGCCCAAAAACTTCTATCTAATCCGGCATTCAACAGCATTCAACAGTAAGCACCGAGTTCTCTTTCTAACAGTGTCCTGTTCATTCGTTCAGCTACCCCGTTTTGTTGAGGAGTGTAACGAACAGTGTAATGCCTAGCAATTCCTTCATCTCGACAAAAGGCTTCAAACTCTCTCGAACAAAATTCCAAACCATTATCAGTATGAAGACGCTTAATCTTCCTCCCAGTTTGGTTATCAGAATCTTCCAATGCCTAAATTTCTCAAATGTGTTTCGTCATAAACACCCACGTCATTCTTGAGAAATCATCAATGATTGAGAGAAAATACCGAGCACCACTGAGAGAAGGTACTCGAGAAGGCCCCCAACAATGAGCATGAAGATAATCGAGAGTACCTTTTATTTGATGAATTGCTTTCGAGAAACCAACCCGCTTTTGTTTTCCCATAACACAATGCTCACAAAACTCCAAGTTCGCAACTTTGTGGTTGTCAAGGAGTCCTCGCTTACTCAAGATGACCATGCGTTTCTCACTCATGTGACCAAGACGCATATGCCACAACTTTGTCAAATCTGAATTACTATTCTCTATACACGAAACAGAAGCAGAACTTGTGATTGTTTCACCTTGTAAAGTGTAAAGAGAAGAAGTACCTTTAGTTGCTTTCATAACCACCAAAGCTCCTTTCGAAACACGTAAGACACCATTCTCACTAGTGTATTTGAAACCTTTCGAGTCGAACACCCCTACCAGATCAGATTTTTCTTAAGATCTGGAACATGACGAACATCAGTGAGCGTTCTAACAACTCCATCATGCATTCTAATCTGAATTGTTCCAATTCCAACAACTTTGCATGGTAAATCATTGCCCATAAAGACATGCCCGCCATCAAACCCTTCATATGTCACGAACCAATCCCGATTGGGACTCATATGAAAAGAACAAGCAGAATCCATGATCCAAGCAAGTGGTGTACTGACAATACCAACTCGCGTTCCGAATCCGAGTCATCTTTAGCAACCGCGGCTACCTGGCTTTTTCCCTTGAGCTTAGGACATTGGTTCTTCCAGTGGCCTTCCTTATGGCAATAATAACAAGTATCTCCAGGATTTGACCCTCGAGATCTCGACTTCGATCTATCTTTATGTCTACCTGTTCCTTTGCCTCTTTGTGTTCGATGCCTGCCTGGCTGCCTCTATCCTGGCTCGTAATTGACAAGCCAACGGGTTGAGATTCCGAAATTCCTGATGCTTGATGACGAAGCTCTCGGGAATGCAAACTGGATCGAACATCTTCCAATGTAATAGTCTCTTTACCAACAACAAAGGAATTCACAAAGTTCTCATACGAGGGAGGTAACGAAACGAGCAGAATAAGAGCAGCATCTTCATCATCAATCTTGACATCAACATTCTTCAAATCCATCAGGATGGAATTCAAAGCATCAAGATGATCTTTTAATGCCGATCCCTCTTCATCTGCAATGAAAACAACCGTTGCTTAAGTAACAACTTATTCGTCAACGACTTGGTCATGTAAAGCTTTTCTAGTTTCTTCCACACACCCGCAGCCGTTTCCTCATCCGCAACCTCGTAAAGAACCTCATCCGATAAAGATAGCAAAATAGTAGAATGCGCCTTTTCATCTAGTGAGTTGAATTTGGCATCGGTCATATCAGCCGGTTTGGGAACCGGCTAGAGGTGCCCAAATACCTTGTTGCTTCAATAAGGCTCGAACCTTAACTCGCCACAAACTGAAGTTGCTTTTGCCATTGAACTTCTCAACAACACTAACCGATGATGATGGCTGAGAGGACATTTTTATACAAATTCTGATCTTCCACAACTCAAATTCTGATCTTGATTTCTCCTACCTTCAAAATCCGATGGAACAGCAAACAGCAAACACCAAAACGAAGAACAAATCCAAAATGATATCAAGATATTGAATCTTGAAATCAACCAGAAGCTTGCTTCAAACACGATCGGTTAGCTCTGATACCAATTTGTTAGGATCAGCTAGACAAAAGTGCAAGACAAAAGTGCAGCTAGACAAAAGTGCACCAAAACTGATTGATCAGAACAGATACAAATGATCAGAACAAGGGAGTTTTAGGATAAAACAAAAGTAGTGAACTTTGTTGTATGGAAGTTTTTTCATATATTACAAGGATACAAATATATATAGACTTATGGTTTCTAGAATTTTCCTATCCAGAACCTTCCTAGATTTTTTCATAAGTCACTCCTTTTCTAGATTCTTCTTAAGAAACTATCTATCTAGATTTTTCTTAAGTTTCTAGCAAAAAAATACCCTTTAGACCAAAATTACTAAACTACCCTTAGGACTAACAGTCAAACATCTAACAGTTAGCAGATGGAAGTGTAATGTAACAGTTAGCAATATAAAAATCAAAATGTGTGACCAAATTGGCAAAACTCGCTATTTCCAAAATTTGTTTTTTTACTTCGATAATACGTTTCCTTTAAAATCTACATTATAACAATTGTAAGCAACTAGCAATCTAGAAATCAAAATGTGCCGACCAAATTCACAAAACTCACTGACTCACTGTTGCCGTAATTTATTCTTTACTTTGTATAATACGGTTTTTTTTACAAACTACACTACAACAAAAGATATAGGTAGCAAAAAACTATTTTCTATTGTATTTTATTATGTGTACAATTTTTCTCATACAGCCAATAATGTAATGATCCTAACTTAATAAGTGATGTTTTTAATGTAACTATTTATTGACCATGTGAAGGTTTCTTAATTAGGACAGAAGCTACTTAATTTTAACTAGGTCAGAAAATGTAAGTGGCAAGTAAGATAAGTAGGTAAGAAATTCGGGTTTTACTTCTTATACATTACTCTCAAGATCACTGGTATACGCCCAAAATAGCTGTGAAAGTTCTATTCTAATATTGTATTGCATTTTGTTTACCATAAATGTTATAGAGAGTGAAATAGATGTGTGGTGATTCAGTGTGATGTAAACATAACCCAAAAAATATAGAACTCAATTTGGATTTATAACAACATACATGTAATTGTACCATATTAGACAACCAATTTAATCTAGGCTGCTCTTATTAACCTAGGCTGCTCTTATCCACTGATAAATTATGTTAAAAATGATTTAATCTAGGCTGCTCTTATTAACCCAAGTAGTTGATCCGTTTAGATAGACCAAACTATTGAGGCATCTATCAGATAGCTGGACAATACTTCTGAGCTGTATCAAACTTGTATTGTACATCATGCCTGCTGGCAACTCTTAAGTTTATTTATCTCTTTTCAGTTAATTTTATGTTTTTCTATACCGATGATCTATCTGTTAACACATAACACAATGGTTGATTCAAGAATGTCAACAACATAAAGGAATCAGACAGAAGACTTAAAGCTTGCACCAATTTGTTTATTAAGGGACAGTGAGAAAATAGCAAAGAAATTTACGATATTATACCTAAAGCTGTAAACCAACTGACACACATAAATCGTTTAAGTTCATTTAGGCATTATATAAACAAACACGAAGCACGACTTTATGTTCGTTTAGATTATGAGATAAATAAACGAGCATGAACAAAAGCCCCATTCGTTCATTTATGTTAGTTAACGTCTGATTATTTGTTCGTTAATGTCCGTTTATGTGTGTATAACACCTCATTTTATCCGATACTTGAAAAAATGGTATACGTAAACAAATGAACACACATAAAAGAAATAATATCTATCTTTTGAATATGTCATCTTTGTTTTTATACGTTTTATTTATTTCCGTTTGTTTACGTCTGTTCGATGTCTTCATGAACGAACATAAGTGAACACTAACAATCTCATTTGTTAATAAATGAACATGAAAAAAGATTGTGTGTTAGGGTGTTCATGTCCCTTTATTTGTCCGGCTAAAGGTAAGCGAACGAACATGAACAAGGCTCCGTTCGTGTTCATTTACAACCCTAAGGGGTGTGTTTTAGTTGTGGAAAATTTTTCATATTTTTCTGTTTCCAAATTTCTAGAAAAGAGGGGAGTTTTTCTTTTTCTAGAAAAGAGTTGAAAATTTAGAAAAGGGTAATATGGGGTTCTCCAATTTTCTATATAAATTTGGAAAATGAAAATTTTGAAATTTTAGAAAATTTTCGGGAAAATGATGCTACTAAACAGCTTTTCTGTTTTTTAGTTTCAAATGAAAAAATTTCTGGAAAAATAGGAAAATTTTCACCAACTAAACAGGGCCTAAGTATTTCTTAATAATGACCGTCTTTAAAATGTGGAGTTCTTTATATAAGCATATAGCACAAATTATGCAATCCGCGACTATATATTGACTTATCCAATAAACCGCATCAACGACAATGACAACAATACCCAATCCCGGGCACGGTATTACCTTAAGAATAGAAAACCCGCAGGTAAGGAGACTCCCAAGTAGACCTATGGTTAAGAGAAGGAAAAAGAAAGTGAAAGAACAAAAAAAAATTTATTATAATTATCTTTTTTTTTCGAAAACATGATAATGCAAGGAAACAAGGCAGGCGACGATAAAGAAGCACGATACAAAAGGGAAGCAAATAACACAAAGCACGATAAGCACCACACATGCATAAGGAAACGGGAGCCAAGGAAGCAAAAAACAAGCAGACAAACATGTACAAACAAAGCATGAGTCAAAAACGAGAAACCATACAAAAGCAAGAGAAAAAAAAAAGATCGCATAGAGCCACTAAACAAAGATATAATCACTAAAACAGGGCAAAATAGATTTTGAAAAAGGACCTCAAAGACCAACCAAGAGAAAGCAGCGGCATGCAGGCTGTGTTTAAAAAAGCTCACCTGATGCGCGCCCGAAACGCGCCCAGGGACGGAACTTAGGAAGTTTTAGTGGGGGGGGCCGAAACCGTCGTAAGTTTGAAATGAAAATCATAATGTATATGTACCAAAAAGTAAGACAAGAAATTCACGACAACTAAGAAAATAGTCAACATCTCATATCAAAAAGAGATACATCAAAATACAATTAACGAAAAAAGATACAAATGACACGGTATACAAAGTTACATCTAAGCTCGACAACCTTTCGCGCTTTTGAATTCTTCAATTACTGAGAGTCAATTTTTTCAGCAATTTCTTTTCAACGTAAAAACATCCAATTTCATTCACTCAATTGAATTCACAAGAGCAGGACATACAAAAAATTCAATAAGCTAAATCATTTAAAAAAATGGCAACATGATGTATGTGAAACAGAAGATTAAACCAAGAACAAGACATACAAAAAAAGAGGCAACCAACAAAATTATTCGAAAATAATTAACTTTCTAATAAACTAAATTATTCAAACTTTCAAAATACGGAGTAATAAAGTAATCGTCTACATATAATAAATCAATAAAAGGAAACAAATACCTTAGTTTGAAGATTTAACTGATCAACTGATCAAAATTTTCTCTTCAATTCCATTAATAGTATTACTCAAATTGAGATAGATAGGAGACCCCAGAGGCGAGGAGAAGTTTCTACTTTCTAGTTATTTGGTTTAGTAGATCAAAATTGGTACCGTATTAGATTATCTCCGTATCACTGAAGATGTTTTTGGTTTCCCAATTATTAGGGGGGCTGAACGTAATTTTTTATAATATTTTATGTTTACAACTTAACATAGTACATAAAACTGATACTTAGTAGCACTTTTTTTTTTTTTGGGGGGGGGGGGGGGGGGGGGGGGGGGGGGGGGGGGGGGGGGGCAGCACCCCCCTTGGCCCTTAAAATGTTCCGTCTATGGGCGCGCCTGAGGCAGATGCTCTACCCTATTGCATCAGACACCCTGATGTGTTGCAATCACGGCGCATCAGGCACGCATCAGCTAATGCGTTCATCAGCGCTTTATTGCGCATTCATGTACTTGGGCCTCATAAAGTGAAATTGGTCTTTTTAATGTGTATTGGGCCTACTTTGCTTTTAAGATATGGGTCCAATTGCTTTTGATTGCTTTTTATTATTCAAAAACGATAATACTTCTGATCTTTTTCGACTAGTTATTTATTTAAGCGATATGGACTTGTAAACTATGACAATGCATGGTATCTTTTTGATAGTAGATGTGATATTAAATGTGATATTATTGTGTTTTGTGCATTATATATAATTTACAAGTATTTTTTTAATTGTCGCCTCGAGTACGTGATGCGCGCGCATTCGCCTTGGCTTTTTGACCCTTATCGCCTCGACGCGCCTCGCGCTTTTCTAAACCCAACATGGAGGCATATCATAAAGGCGAACCACGGAATTAGTGATATGTTTAGGAGGCATAAAAAAGTTTAAAAAAATGTTTAGACCGCTTACCCATAGGTCCAGTTCTAGTTTCTCGGCAGTAATCAATTAGATCCTTCATACTATTAACCACTTCTGATATCTGCAGAGAAAGCCCGCAATTTATCATGTTTCATATCCAAGTAAAATGAATTTAAAATTGAATATCCAAAATGCAATCCAGGACTCCTAGGTCATATCTGTACACACTGCTTTCTATAAAGATGGTAACACGGGATGAAGAAAGGTAACACCGATTGATGATGAAAAATGTGATACAACTGGAATTCCTTTCTATCATGCTAAACCAAATTATAGTTTATTGTAACTGACTTTGTTTAAAGTGATTGTGTTCTTGTTAAGGCAATTTAGATTACCCTTTATAGAAGTAACAAGTCTTGTAAAATATTTTTACACAAAACGTCCATCACCATGTAGAAATTTCAAAACCTAAACATGATGCAACTTTCTCAGCTAATTACTAATTACGAAAGAATATTACCTGAAGACACCGGACATATCTCTTTGTATATCCTAAATCATTAACTAATGGTACTTCCAATGCTTTTGCCAACTGACGAGCTGAAGCAACAAACCTGCAACATAAATTAGAATTATTGATTTTGCCAAACAGATTTACAAAACACTTTAGATGCTAGTATGCTACCAATAACCAAGTCATCACCCAACACAACAGTTAGTTTTTTTAAATGCGTGCGAGGCACATATTATTTATTTAAACAATAATGTTGATGCAGTTAATAATGGACATCACTCAAATCGTTTAAGACATGTCTCTTCCATACTAATCAATTAATTGTTTGGTAAATTGCCTGAGATTGATAGAACTAACGCCCTGCCTTATACTTTATTCCTTATTAACTCATGTACCTATCTAGATATACATATCATCTCAAGCCTCTCTTACTCTTTTGTTTCTGTTTGTAAGAGCCTGTTCAATTCATTCGATTTGTAAATTCATAGAAAGAATAGTGGGAAGTCAAAACCAATAAAAGCAACACAGCAGAGCTTATGCCAGATATATATTGTACTATTGCGTTAATTGAAGTTTTGAACAAAATATATGTGGGTATGGAACATAATATAACCAAAACAAATTATATATACCAAAATGGAAGTCTACAGTTTCATTGCATACGGTATAAACTCCATCACGAAGGCCTTAATTAACTATGCTTTAGCTTTCTGTCTTTGCATGTGTACTTAAAATATGAAGTAAGAGCTTTCTGTCTTTACTCTTTTGCAGCTGTGAAATTCGGAGACCAAGTTTGAAGTTAAAATATCATGTTGTAACAAAATGAATCTTTAAAAATGTAAGGTTAATTTTGATGCCTCCATTTGAAAACTTCAATTTAAAGAAAATTTAAGATAGTTAGTGTTATCAAAAAAAAGAAAAAAACCAGGAAACGAAACACATTTGCTCAAAGAAGTTAAAAGAAATGCTCATGGTATTTATAAAAAACAGGTCTTCACGAGTGTGTCCCCAATTTGTTGTGAAATACAACTAACGGAACTGTAAAGAAAAAACCACAAATCTGCAACCATGATAATACTTAAGAGACACGATCATAGAGCATCAAATGAACATGTACTGAAATACGTTATATGGAGGACAGTAGAATATTATGTAAATAACTGATATGGGACATACATGTTACAATTGTTCTGCAACTCGGGTACAGATAAGCTTGAGGAAGCATTTTGAGTTGAAGCCTGGTATTTCTGAGCTGCATTTCCTAGTTGACTAACCTGCAAAACAAAAGGAACGGCAGCACAGTTACTTTAACAATCAAACTGTGGGTTTTATACGAGAAGCATGCTATACATTTACAGGTGGCCATATGTACATACTTCTCGATCCAAAATAATTTTTTTTTTCAAATGAAATATATGGCTGTTCTATATCTGTGACTTAGCCTTATGCATAAATTATTTACTGCTAATTACCTGTGGTATCAGCAATCTCCTGGGAATAAGTTCTTCATGACGCCGAGCACAGAACTCCCAAGAGCATATCTGAAAATTTAGTATAAGACATTGCTAAATATATATACCAGAAATAAGCAATGGCCACATTTTTAAGAAAAGAACCCGACTCTAACCTTCAAATCTGATGAAAAGACTATTCGTAGTTGACCATCACGGACAACCCGTAGTTGCTCAAAAACACTTTCTTGTATGGCTTTTGCATAGTCCAGGACAATTTGACCCGAAGAATTCTGATATTCTCTAGGCATATCAACGTAAAGGAGTTCCTCCAAAGTACCACTTTCATACTTAATTTTAAAAAGCCTAGGCAGAACTTCAACGGTGGCCTCTGAACACACATTCGTATATATTAGAAGAAACACAGTAAAATACTGACAGCAAGGAATCCCTAAAGATCTAGATCAGACGATTGAAAGGAGTACACCATTTGATTGCTTAAATCACATTAAGCACATTGTGTTAGAAACTTCACATTTAGAACTTAATGTTATTGAAATATCCACGTAGATACATCAGAACAACAACTTATGATAGAACATATAAGCTCAATAAAAATGTTTAATCTGTTAATTTACATGAACTATCTTATTTTAACACAGGTTCAGGCTAAGTTTCGTGTGTACGCATTTCAACAAAAGTTTCATCATAAATGACATCTCATAAAGGTACTAAAAGCAGGCTCCAGATTCATAATGAGTGAAGCATTTTCAAATGCATAACTACCGCACAATAAATATTTGGGAAGGAAAGCAGAAATAGACCACTTACCAAAACCACGGCCTGGCTTCTTGTTGCAAATCTCACAATGCCATACATCCTGCATGATAACATTTATAGCAATACATGACTTTCATTGATAAACAGCAATGAAACCAAACCAGTGCATCCTTATAACGCTATCTCTAATACTTAAAACTACTGAAAGGTACCAAGTTGGCCGTAGTTGATATATACATTTGACATTAGTAAGACAATGATATTAAGTTAATAAGATCGTAGCTAGTAGCAATACCAATACAATACAATACAAAACAAAAGGTCATCCCTAGCAACTCACCTGAGGAAAAACGCCTGTAGTATGCCGTCCATTACCATACAAAGAGACGCACCATTTCTTCCTAGCATTAGGAGCAAAGTACTCAGCCACAAATTTTCTCCAAAACTCAATGTTGTTGTCCTGTAAAAATAAGAACGAAACAAAGCATAACCACCACGTCAAATAGACGATAATCTCACTATTCAGGAGGCATAAGATTGAACAAATCTTACTTCCGGCCTATGCTGTTGCTGATACATATAATGTGTCAGACGTCTTGCACACATTCCTGGTTCATACACGGGTTTTGCAGGAGATCTCATTGCTAAATTATGTTGCTGAAACTGCGGTTGAAGTGAAGAACGTTGATGAGGAATACTCTTGAGCAGTTGCTGTTGTTGCTGATGTTGAAGCTGCAAGAATCTCTGCTGCTGCAGAAGATTCATTTGGGTTGAGGAAGCTTGAGGGGACTGTCTCGACATATGAAGCAACTGTTGCTGCTGCTGCTGCTGTTGTTGTTGTTGTTGTTGTTGTTGCTGTTGGTGCAGAAATAACGATTGGTCAGAGTGTTGTTGCTCCATTTTTACAGGAGGTAAGTTCCTCATGGTCTGAACTTGTTGCGGTTCCATTTTGACCTGACCAAGATTTCGCAAGGCTTGCATCTGTTGAGAATTTTGGCCGTGTTGATCACTCGACATCTGCGGCTCCATTTTCACTTGCCCGATACCACCTAACCCACCTTGATTTGTTGGATATTGCTGCTGCTGCTGCTGATGGTTGCTGTTTGGGACAGAATACTGCTGTAAAGATTGCTGATTGTGTCGTAAGTTTGTCGATTCACGTTGTTGTTGATCTACCAACATCTGGTTGTTGTTACCAGATGAAGTGGAAAAATGTTGTCCCGTGATTTGACCTTGTGCCACATTTGAGTTAACCATATTGGACGGACCAAGGGACGAAGACGGGGCATTGAACCCCATTCCATTTCCCATACTAGACAAAGGATCAGAATCAGCCCCATTATCAATGATACCCCTTAACGAACTCCCAGAGGTGGGGCCTCCTCCACTACCATACGGCTGATGAAGTAACGAAGACACATTTCCAAGCATGTTGATGTTATTAAACTGTGTTCGCGGGGAAACAAGGTTACCGAAACCAGAGTGAGAGCCCCCTTGAGCAGCAGCAGCCATTAAACCCGAATTGGATCTCAAGATGGAAGATGGAACAGATTGGGAACCAGGCGGCCCTGGAGGTACCATATTCCCCAAACAAAAACAATTTGAGAAATAATAACTAGAACCTAAAACCAAAACCAAAAGCGGGACTTGACATGAAAAGAAAAGGACATCTGGAAGCGAGCCTTGGCCTTAAACATAAGTAATACTAATAGGGTAAACAGTAAACGTAAACTAGATAGAGTACATAATAGAGCTAACAAAACCTGCAAAAAAGGAAAAAAGAAAGCGAATCTCAATAAATAAAAACTGAATTGAGTAAAATTATTAGGGTTAAAAAGGAAAAAACGCATACCACACAGTGAAAGGTGAAAGTGTGTGTTAGGGTTTGTTTAATTTACTAGGGAGAGAGGGTAGTTTAATAATCTTTGTGTGGTTCTGGCGAGGAATTAATATTAATATTCCTCCTGATACTATCTATACTTGTTGTATTTGCTGTAACAAAGTTGAGAGAGAGTGTGTGTGTTTTGTTCTTGCGGACGTCAAACTAGAATTGTATCCGATTGAATTTTTCTTTCTTCATTCCATTTCTTTACTTTTTCTATTCTCTCTCTTCTACGGAAGTCAAATCCACTTCTTTTGTACCCTCCCCTCATCATATGTCTGTCTTTCTATCTATGTGTTATGTATGTATGGAATTTTAATGTCATTTCATTATCATCATCTATCATTACGACACAACTTACTTCTTTTTTTATTACTTTCTAATTCTTATTTATGTCCAATTCAATTTTATGATTATTCTTGTGGTCTGGTTTTTGGTTCTCAGGTTCTTCAGCTCAATTAATTCAGGGTTACTCGGATAAAAAACTTTTGATTTAATTTTAAAATCGAACCGAACTAAACTAAACTATACAAAAATTTAGAAAAAAAATTATTCTACATATAAAAAATATATCATGATTAAATTTTAATAATTATTTTATATATATAAATATATATAAAAAAATTTGTAACTTCGATTTTCGGATCTGATTACCAAACTCATATCCAACACAAAAACAAAATATAAATTCAGTTCGGTTTTCGGGTTGAACCGAATTATTCGATTTTTTCTAAAAAATATAGAATTATATAGATATTTAGAAAAAAATTATTTCAGGTATAAAAATTGTTTTCTTTAAATATGATTAAATTTTAATGTGAGTAAAGTGCAAAAATCATCCATATGGTTTGCCAAAAATTTGAATTGCATCTCTTGTTAATATTCCGTGCAACATACATCCTTGTGGTTGTGAAATAGTGCACCATACATCTTTTAGGATGGATGGTACAAATAGTTTCCAGTTAAAGTTAAAACTGTTTGTTACATTAGGGGTGTTTTAGTCTTTTTACAGTTCACGGATGATTTTTGCACTTAACTCTAAAAAATCAAAAAAAACTTTTTTTCAAAAAACTTTCGAAAAAACTATTTTTCAAAAAAAAATTAGACATTTTTTTGAAAATATTACAATAAAAGTTTTTTAAAAAGGTTTGAAAAAAATTAGAATATTCTTTTTTCTAAAAAACGTAATTTTTGTAACTTAAAAAAAATTCTGAAAAAAACGTAATGTAACTTAAAAACTTTTTCTGAAAAAACGTAATTTTTTATTTAAAAGGTTAGAAAAAATTAAAATAATTTTTATTAAAATTGCTTCTAAATAAACGTAATTTTTTATTAGAAAATTTATTTAAAATTTTTTAATCGTTTTCTTAAAAATTTAGATTTTTATTTAAAAGGTTAGAAAAAAATCTTTTAATATATAAGGTTAGAAAAAATTTAAAATATTTTTTTTCGAAGAATTTTTTTCTAAAAAGACGTTATTTTTTTCTTTCGAAAAAAATTAAGATATTTAAATGGTTGAAACAATTTTAACTATTTTTTTGGAAGAAAATTTGTCAAAAAAAATGTAATCTTTGTAACTTAATAACTTTTTTCCAAACTTTTTTGAAAAAGAAATTTCTAAACTTTTTTGAAAAAAAAAATTTGAAAATTATATGAAAAAAAAACTTTTTCTCGACTTTTTTTTTTGAAAAGTTATGTTCAAAAATCATCTATGGGCTGTCAAAGGACTAAAACACCTCTAAGATAACAAACAGTTTTATCCCTAACTGAAAACTATTTGCACTGTCCGTCCTCAGGTATGTATGATGCACTATTTCATAACCACAAGGATGTATGTCGCACGAAGTATTAACGAGAGATGTAATTTAAACTTTTAGCAAACCACATGGATGATTTTTGCACTTTACTCTTTTAATAATCATTATACATACATATATATATATATATATATATATATATATATATATATATATATATATATATATATATATATATATATATATATATATATATATATATATATATATATATATATATATATATATATATATATATATATATATATATATATATATATATATATATATATATATATATATATATATATATATATATATATATATATATATATATATATATATATATATATATATATATATATATATATATATATATATATATATATATATATACATATATATATATATATATATATATATATATATATATATATATATATATATATATATACTAGTTGTAAAACCCGTCCAATGGACGGGTATGACTTCTGATTGTTCTTTTACTTTTTAAATTTTTCTAAATCGGTTTGTAATATTTTATTGACACGTATGACTTCTTATTGTTTTTTTTCATTTAGTGAATATTTAGTTTTGTTTTTAGGTTAGTTGCCTTTTAATGCATTATCAATCGTGATTTTTTAAAAACATAGCCTTTGTTTTTTTAGGCATGACTCACAAACAAACCTTCTTCATACTTACTTATAGAAACAGCCATTTAGTACATATAAATATACAAATAAATCCCTACCAGGAATAGTATCTCTTTCACTTTTTTTAACAAAAACCGGCTTTAATGCAGGCATACTGCCCGTCTGCTCATCCTCAGAATCCGCCGCGTACTCAGACTCTCCTCCTTATCTTCTTCAACAATATTTTCCGCTTTATCTTCTTGCTCTCTCTGAAGCAACTTCTCTTTTAGCATTCTCCTATGTTCATAAGATGCGTCCTCATCATCTTCCTCAACCTCCAGCTTATAATCTTCTTCATTCCATACATCTGCTTGCCTAATACCTCTATGATTAGTCCATATCTCCTCCTTATCATCCAACCTATTTTCCATGTATTACAGCAAGACGCGTTAATAAAAAAAATATGTAAAAACACAAAAATTAATGAATTTTATATTCGATGTATTTTAACTTTTTATTGAATGTCATTTGGGATCATCTAATAAACATATAATAATTAGATGATTTAAGAAACACTATTTACTTTCTAAGAGTAACACAGAAAACTTTTTTTACGAAAACTACGACGATTTCTAATTATAGGTTGGACTCCTTTGCAATATTCTTCATCCAAGCAAGGGTAAGAACCGATTTCCTAGCACCTTTTCCTTTCACAGACGCGTCTTTTGCCTTACTATTCTTCCTAATACCCACGGGATCTTGCACAGGGTCATATTGATCAACCCACAAGGTGCATTTGAGCAAAAACTTCCATCTTCTACTACTTCGAATACAAAAACGCAGCTAATTAAACATATCTCCTAGGTCTGTTTTAATCCAGATGACTATTTCCACTAAACATGCAGATGCTGTAAGCCGCTCTACAGCGCTCAGATCATGAGAATAAATACACAATACATTATAGATATAGATGCTCCTTTCTCATCGTTTTGCACTCGAATTAACTATATCCTGGCTTACCCTTTTATCGATTTGCTAGCTTACAGAGATATAAAATGCAGATAAATGAATGTGAGGGTCAACCAAATCCACACTGGCAATCAGCTATACTAAATAGACCTATTGAGTCTTGCGGTTCCCTAAATGCGCTTATTTTTCGTTCCAATTATCACACTGATTACTGATTATATAACTGACGTTTGTTGTTAAGAAAAGTAGATAGTAATTATCACCACAACCATTTATTCATACATATTAATTGCCCATTTTGACCCGTGACTAAATAAGGACGGCCCAGCCATTTGTTCACCTCTAGTGACTTTCATTGTGAAATCATAAGTCAGAACCCATGTTACCGATTTTGTAGTCTCTACATCAGAATCTAGATATTGGTTTTAACCCATTACTCAACCCACTGACCAGCCTATTTTTCTACTACAGTTCTGTTTATACCTATACTATCTGATATTCAATATAACAACAACAATATTAAGAGGACTCTGAGAAACGTAATTACCTATGAAAACTGCAACTGTTCTTGCTTATCAAGATCAGAGGAAGGCATTAACATTTAGATATTCAACAAAATTTGGTGGATCCAAGGTAATAACAATTCCCAGTAGAATTTTTAGGCCATTTGTGCTAGTTTCATCTCTATTCTGTAAAGTAAATAAGCTCTGTAACATTAAAAGGTTCAAATGGGTTCAGAGTCACCTAATCCAACACGTACCAGTCATAGTTCATATCGATGTTTGTGGTTGGTTGTAATAGTTCATACTCCTATTACCAAAGTCGTTAGTACAGGGGAGTATATAGATATATAACTTTTTCAGTGGTTGATAAAAGTTTCAACATCAAGTCTGTTAGTGTTATATAAATTGGTATGACAAGATTTATAACACTATTTACATCTGGTGTTCGAATTTTTATATGATTGCCATAGAATTCTATCAAAGTTCAAATAAGTAAGTGAAATCAATCTCTTTAAAACATATGCTTCTATTTGCCGCTTCCTTTTCATCAATCAGGAAAAAAATATTTTTAAAACCTAATAAATGACTGAAATATAGTCAATTCAACCTCAATAGTCAAAGAGAGCGTGTAAGAATGAAAGGGAGGTAACAATATGCACATAGTGAAATAAACTTTATATATATACCCTAGAAGATCCGTTATGTCAACTTCAAACCTTTCCTGGACCTAATATGATATAAGATTGGGAGCGAAAGGAAAAGAATGACTAACCACAACATCGGCCACCATTATAAAAAAATCACCTAATTAAGAATATGATGCTACAAAAGTGTTGCACGACCCTTGGAGCCGAATCTACCAGCTCTTCCCACCCACCAATACATTGAGATAAACATGTTAAACATTGAGACAAACCATGTGGTGACGGAGCTGCAAATTTGATAAATATGTTGATATTTCTATCTACTGCTATTCGAAATGCTCTTGTATGACATATGCAAATTAAGATATTAGAAATAGAGGAAGTGTATATATAATGTGGTCCGATGAGATGTTGGATATTATAGATGATAATAACATAAAAATGGTTGCCTTCGAGTTATCGTTAGTTAGTACAACTCATTGAATATTATCACTTCTCAATAGAAGATCATATGGACAACAAAAGGAAAGAGGTACTCACAATGACCCTATCAATTTATCAACAACATTGCTTCTGTCTTTTGTAGTATGTTCCTACAGTATATATGACAGAAAAAACCCAAACATGTAAAAGTAAATGTTGTGACTGGTAACGGGTTGAAACAGGTACAAAAGATAAGTTAATGTTTCTAAATAGGTGGGTCGTAATAGGTCCTAAGGGTTTGTACCAAAAGGTCAGATACATACATGGATAGATCAAGGCTTCCCCGAAGCCAATATCACTTGGAAAATGTTCATTAGCCAGATGAGGATTTATAGTGACCAACTTCTTTGCTATATTGGCAGTACCACCATAATGATTGAAATTCAGATTGCCATTCATTAAAAAGTGAGAAAAACGTATTGTTTTGTTTGCAAGGTAGTAACTGCTCACCAAATCGTTTCATAAACATTGCAGTACGGAGAAGTTTTTCACCGAAACTTCTTTTTACTTCGTAATATTCTTTAAAAGAAAAAAAATTATTGTTTTGTTTGCAAGGTAGTAACTGCTCACCAGATCGTTTCATAAACATTGCAGTACGGAGAAGTTTTTCACCGAAACTTCTTTTTACTTCGTAATATTCTTTAAAAGCAAAACTTTTACGCTCCATTGCTTCCCACAAATATGCAAATGATTTAACCTACTTGTTCAAATAAGCACGGATCACTGGTATGCTTGATTCAAGGCCTTTAATTACCAACGACTCTTTCCTCTTCTCAACCAAGAGTTCAACCGCATATGTATTGCCACCAATTGCGGCAATACGTAGGGCTGTGTTGTCATCCGAATTTTTCGTTTCAACTTCTTCATCTCCAATGAAGTTCAACAAAATCTAAATAAAGCTATTCTTGCCTTCTCTAACAGCTAAGTGAAGCAGTGTATCACCATTATCACTAATCACCACTTTCACCGCACCTTCGTGGTTTTTCAGTTTAATTTTGCTTTCAAATGCCCTTCAATAGTAGCATTGCATAACTCCTTCTTGAGTTCGGTGTCGTCGCTAATGTCTCTTTTTATTGTATCTCTAAATATGAGAAAAGCAGAATCTTCAATTCCATTATATCGGAGTAATATATTAGTTAGTTTCAGAAATCAGATAGGCAATTTTTAATAGAGACTTACCAGCTAGAGATCTTGTGTAGGGATCATATGTTTTTGAGCGTATTACAAATATCTTTTGCACGCTTTTCATAAATCCGACCATTCTTTACTATTTCTTCATTTAACGAACCAATAATCCAGCTACTAAGAAGGTTTTCATACTGTGAAATGGTCATTTTGCTCTTAGACCCAGGCCAAACAACTCTGTTATCGTTAAGGATACCAAGCATTTGATGGTTCTCATTAGGCATTCCATCTAAGCCTTCGAGGTACCGTAGTTACTCTTGCCACAAAGCTTCACCGAAACAAAGTTGGAGGCGTTAAATCTGATGTATGTGTGTATTCCAAGTTTTTTAAGCTCATCCGGTGGTGAATCAACTGTTTTTCTTGACTTGTTTACTTCAGGAAGAGAAGACTGATGTATAACTGTCTCCATGTTAGTTCCTGTAATAAACTCGGGTAAAGGCGCAAAATGTACTGGTGCAGCCAAACCTGAATTTATTAAGAAACTTCAATTCAGTAATTGGTTCTAGATCAAATAGGTGGTCTTTAATAGACGAGTACCTGATGCGTACTCCGGATTTGAGTATTTATAATACAACCAACCACTTGTATTTGGAGCAATAGGGTCTGTATTTGAGTCATTATAATGGAGCCAAACCTAAAAGAAGGAACACCGATTTATGATTGCTTCAGTTCACAATGTTACTGAGTGCATTACTTTCATAGCTTTTAAAGGAAACCTACATCGGAAGACATAAAAGTTAGAAATAATTCAAGAGCATCCACGTTACAACTAATTCAGGACCCTCTTACCTAGAATAATGAGTAACCTGCAAGTCGCAAAAGCAAACAATTAGAAACAAAAATCTCAAGTCAGAAGTATATATGTGCTAAACGAATGGCGTCTATGATTTACAACAGGTAAAACTGGACGGTCTTTTGTATTAGTTGTGGAGTTGGTTTGTAGCAGAACACAAATTTTTGAGGAAACTGACTCAAAAGATACACATTTTTGTAATTAACTGTTCAGGGCGAGTACAATACAACTTATAGTATGTACCTTTCTGAAACTGATGGACGCAAAAAACGTCATCCTAAGGAGCAGCAATTTTGGAAGAGCCGACAATGGCATACTTTATCCGAGTTCGGATCCGATTAACCCAAACTCCATTCGTAATTATACAACATTCTTTGCATGTCTGTAACCTCCATTCTCTCTGCAGCATCATTCTTTCCCTTCCTTTTCTTCTTTGTCGCCGACTTCTTTCTTCTCTTCTTCAGATGGCTTCCCATCAAGTTTTGCTTCTTCTGCTGGTTTTTCGTAGGGTTTTTCTTCTTCTTTAGGATTCTCAGCTTCCGGTTCAGGTTCAAGTGCTGGTTCTAGCTCGGGTTGTGGTACTATCTTGGCTTGCTTTCCTTTGCTTCTGCACAAATACTCTAATAGCTTCTCGTCGTCCATACTAATTTTCTTTTTGGGCCTGTTTGGTAATTCACTGTAGTCGATGAGAAAGCGATGAATAGAAGGTTATATGATTAAATAATAAGATAAACGGGGACGTTGAGGGAGAGGCGGAAGAATCTTACGCCACATTTGATGGACTGGTTAGGCATGCACTTGTGCCCATATTGTCCGTTCTAGCTACTAATAGTCACTGTATATAATAGAATGAGAAATACCATTAATATTTAGTTGTGGAATAAGTAATAATCTAATATCTAAGTCTCGTACATGATTTCAAATCAAATGGATGAAAATTACTTGTTAAAAAATAAAGCACTATGCTCATCGTCAGAATCTTTAAGTAAATAGGAATCAGTTTAATTACTGTGTTTTTATAAAACCACGCAATCAAGATCCAAAAACTGGCCTCTTCACCTCTTGAAATATCTGATTAATACTAAAACATCCTTGTTTTTCTTCTTGCACTGCACGCCGACCAGACTCTCCGAAACAACCTCACGTAGATGTTTGAGCGGTCCGTGTTCCATCTTGTTATTGACCTGATGTCGGACCGGCAATGATATCAACCTAAGGAGACTATCAGACTGAATTATCGAGGTACAATTTATTGGTATGCTGACCTCAACCCCGTAAGTGATGCTCATCTAATCCAATTTTGATTACAGTGATCTTTTTGTGTGCTTGATCCAATATTCAACATAAAAAACAAAATATAAACTAATACATGCGCTGCGCGTAGAAAAAACAAACTTACATGTGGTCTTAGGATCAATGGGAGATAACAATTGACAACCTGCAAACGGATGCAAATAAATTATAATAGGTATAGAGAAACATTATATCATCCAACTGGACTTTTGTAACTGTGTGAAAGCGCATGTTCGAGCTTTGAGCGCAATTTTTTTTAATGATGACGGATCGTCGTATTCTGATGATTATACGGAGTAATAGGGTCTTTTTATGAAGTGAGTGAAGGTTTTTGAATGTGTTTTTCAATTATGCATCACAATTATTCGGTTGGTCCAGTGGTTGAGCTCTAGTGGGCGAGTTTATTTCCAGCCGAAGATCATGAGTTCGAATCCTGCAACGACAACTTTTTAGAAAAAAAAACTGAATTTCGTGAAACATGGTTATTGGTATTAAAAAATGATGACATGGATTAAAGGCATGCTTATGTGCCATTTATATAATGTAAAGATATATATATAGGGATGGGTTCTAGAGAAAACTTCATGTTCGTAGAAAACTTAGAAAACAAATTATAAGGTAACTTTTGAAACAACTCAAAAATAAGGGTAGAAAACGAAAATAAACAAAAAGTGGAGGGGTAAATTTTGACAACATCACAAACTTCTATCAGACCTACGTAACCCACTCATATGCTAATCAAAAAGTTCACACATTTCAAAAACACACACCACTTTGACCACCACCGCGCCGACCATCATCGCTCCGACCACCGCACCTCTAACCACCACACCACACCGCTGACCCCCACCGCGCCTCCATCGTTCAGGTCACCACCACCATTATGGTACCATTAACACCTATTATCAAACTTTAGGTGTTTTCATTCAATCATCCTTCTATCTTCAGGTAAATACAAACCCTACTGTTAATTGTAAAACTAATCATGTATTTGAAGAATCAGTCATCTTAAAGTAAACTAAGTTTGCGAATTAGTCAATTTGAATTGAATGATTTTATTATTTTTGAAGTTTTATTGTAAATTATCATTTTATAAATGGGTTCTATATCTAACATGGAACATATTTTCCATAAATAAATGCATAAAAATGTATGCATTGATATCGCACACCAAGTGTTTGATATAATGTCTGAATGCCTTACTTTATTACATCTGAAATAATAAGAGCCGCATGTTATAAGTTAGTTAATTTGTTACTTTGATTATTGAATCAAAAAAAGTGTTAGGCGCATGATCAGGATGTCATGTGAATTGTTATAATATTTGTTTGTGTCATTAGTGCGCACAGATAACTTGGATGAAAATGGTGATTATTAAAGTCGCATACCATCAGTTTGTTGAAATGTCCGTATAAAAAAGAGCATACATTTGAAGACTATATTAGAGTATCTGTTTTTTTGTTTATATACGACATATGTTTGAATGTTATATTATGATATCCTTTTATTTGTTTAAGGAGATTGTTGTTAATAATGTTTTTGGGCATCAATTCAATACTTTTTTCGGGCATCAGTTCAATATTTTTTTCGGGCATCAATTCAATACTTTTTTTCGGGCATCAGTTCAAAATTGTTTACGGGCGTCAGTTCAATATTGATTACAACACCTATTCACCTGCATTAGTTTTTAAGTAAGAACAAATGTGTAAAATACAGTTAATAATGTAATAATTGTGCATGTGTAATGGCGTCGTTAAGGTGTGATTTGATATTAGAGTTTGGGCCTTTTTTCCGTTTGGAATCATGTATTCGTACACCCATTATGGATGAAGAAAGGTGAGTTTTTCAAGTGTTTTTCATGACAGGTGCTCGTGAGATTGTTAGATTAAGCAGGCGTTCGGAGCCTGATGATTTTTTTGACTTTGCAATGGCTGGATTCGGTACTGGTGCTCTTCTAAGCAGATTGCAAGGTTAGTTACTAATCACCCATTCGTCGCTATGTAAAAATCCTTGGTAACTTTTTAGATATATGTAAATAACACTGTTAACATCCAAGTGAAAAACGTGTGATGTCCATAGCCACCACCCCTCTTGTGGTTACTTGGTTAATAACTGAAGTAGAATAGATCAACTTGTCTGTCTACTTGACTAAGACAAATACTCGGGTTACAAAAAGGCATTATCATATTCTTTTACCTGTGACAAAAATTCGATTTGAGAATGCATGTCAAAAATGGTTAATATTAATGTGTTATGTTGCTTTATTTTCTTCACTTTTACTTGGCTGACGTATCTTTACATTTACATCGCATCCCATAATTGTTTATATTGATATAGGATTTCTTTGTGTTTCTTCATTTTATGTTTAATCTTTGGTTTTGATAGAGGTGGGCATAATGCGACATCTGTTTGAGATCGTAAAAGGGAATCTGTTTGTATTACAATAGGGAATCTGTTTGTATCATGCCGTGATAGTAGCTATAGGCCTATAGGATAGCGATCAGGTCTTTAAATGTATTATATCTCCAGTTTACCCAAAGAGTAGTAGTATTAGGAAATATAATGCTAAATACCATTTCTTGTATTAAAAAAAATATGTTGAACTAACATGAGGAGATGGTCATTTGTAACCTTAAGACACTAATAGAAAGCAAAACAGTCACTTTTTAAGATCATTTGTTTGCCTATATTAACGATTTGTTATTTTTTGAAGTTTTTATATTGTAATTATATTGAGGAAGATCATCAAATTATGAGCTTCAACCATGAAGTTGGTTGAAGCGAATGTTGGTATGAAGTTTTTTGTTAACGAATGTCAAAGTAAATGTTGGATTTCTTTGTGCTTTGTGTATGTCTCATTTGTTAGTTAAATACAATATGATAAATTTAGATACATTAATAAGAGTGTCTCAATTGGGAGGGATGTTTGTTTTGTTTACATCAGAAATATCATATCATGAGTAGAAAAGCCCGATGCCCAGCAAAGTGGGGTCAGTACTACTGATGATGCAATGATAATCGAAACTGCTCCAACTATGGTTGAGGAGCATATGGTTTCTACTAAGAGCAAGGGTACGTTATAGGACCCGTATAATATTTAAATTAAAATTTGCTAAATGTTCCATTTTTCTATTTGGTAAAAATTTTTTTACTAATGTTCTTTGTTGTTATGAATTAGTCTTCTTTCTTTGTTTGCATTTTTGAAGAACTATGAGTTTCTAAAAAATCATCCAACTATGCATGAAACGACCGGCTACTTTTTTTGCTTAGATGACAGGTGCAAAAAATGTTATCTACCTCGTATTTTTTAGGTTATTTGTCACAGTAATTGTTTCATGTAGCACAATGAAACAATTAAGTCTAAGTTATTAGAGCTCGTGTAGGGTTTTTAGATGCATCCTTGTGTGTCTTAATACGACATCCGTGTGTATTGTAATACGACATCTGTGTGTATCGTAATACGGCATCCACTTGTATCGTAATACGACATCTATTTAAGTCTAAGTTATTAGAGCTCGTGTAGGGTTTAAGATGCGTCCGTGTGTACCGTAATACGGCATCCGTGTGTATCGTAATACGACGTCCACTTGTATCGTAATACGGCATCCGTTTGTATTATGATAAGTTGCCATCTATAGGTTCATCTTATCAGTTATGCCCTAAGTTTGCACATTCTAAGGTATAGCTTTGAAAAATTTCAGATTTGAATCTGATATGTAAAAACTCGTAAGCTCGCTTTTTTAGGCTTATGAGTAACTCATAAGCTAAAAAAGTGTGCCTTTCCCAAAAACATAAATTCATACGTCGAAAAACTAAGCTAACCCAAAAACCCTCTCAGAGTGTTTGGGGTTGCTTAACTGATTATTTGTGATTGGTCATCATATCCACAAATCTAGTACAAAATGAAATTGTTAATCCATAGATATGTTAATTTATAGGAAATTAATCATTTAATCCATATAAAATGAGTCTGTAATCCATAGATGTAGTATAAAATGAATGCTATAATACAAAATGCCACATATATTTGACATTTTTTGTCTTGTTAGTTTTTTCCCATTATTTTCTACATTTGACTAGTTTTCTGTTCCAGGGAGACCATCCACATTGTGGATTCCCCAAATAAACTTTGAATCAAATGCGGAGAAGCTGAATTGCAAGGTATCTTTTAGGTTATATGAGATTATATAAGAATCTTGTATTATTGTGAAGAATATCTATTTTTACGCTGTGATGAATTGTGTTACCGTGTTCAGTTATTGAGTAGACAAAGACACCTGACCAACTTGCAAACGTCGAAATTTGGATGGATATAAAGACAATGTATTTTATAGGAAGACGTGTCTGCTACAGGTTGTGTACAAGGGCTTTGTGGACTTGTTTTGACTACGGTTTAAATACTGTTGCATCAGTGTATGCCATTTGTTAGTGATGAATCGTGGCAACGACTTCTTGTCCCACAATATGAAACAAGGAAAGAGTCTATTATGCTATGTGAATATACATCAATTGTGGAGGTCAGATACCATACTCTAGTTTTCTTATTTCGAGCCTGTTTTTATTTTGATCCAACTTCAACCATTTATGGATGATAAAAGGCTTGCTAACATATCTGCTACTTAAAAACAAAATTGTTGATGAAACCATGGTTTTTTTTTGTTCTTAGCAGGCTAGCGCTGGACAAATAAAAGGGAGAATCTAATAAGGGAATAGTTGAATCTGTAGTTAAATAACTCAGATCAATTCGAGAAAAGAAAAGAGTAACCGATGGAACCATGTATCCTAATTTGTACGCATGTTTTTGTTTCAGTAACGTATCTAATAATATAAAAATGTATATTTTTGTTATCAGATTAACATGTTTTGTACCAACTCGTAAGTCGTAATAATGAGATTGTCGATGTTCTGAGACTCCGTGACAAGGAAGTCTCAACCATGACCAAGTTACATATTTGGTTAACATTTTTGCAGTTTCTTACTAAAAAGGATGTTGTTGCCAGCCGGATGTAAAGAAACCATTGCCATCGAATGGAAGGTTTTTGAAAGCTGAATAACATTCCGATAATGTTAGTTTCAGTGGATGTTTAAATGATATAAATATTGTTTAACAAATTAGCTTTTGTAATTTGTAAAAATAGTGTTCTGATATGTTGCTTATAATTAGCTACATTATTTTTTTACAATTTGTTATAGGGAAAATAAATAAAGTGACATAATTGCACAAATAGAAGGAAAAAAGGCGGTTCAAAAAAAAGAAGGGGAAAAAGAAAGAAATAGACGTCCAAATAGATCACGAGCGTATAATATGGAAAAAAAGGTGGTTCAAAAAAAAGAGGGAGAAAAAGAAAGAAATAGACGTCGAAATAGATCACGAGCGTAAAATATGGAAAAAAGAGATTAAAATGTAAAGAAATGGATATTAGATATAATTAGAGGGATGGGATGAAAAGTTATAAAAATGACCCTTGAAAAAAGAAGAAGGACAAAAAGGTCCTTGAAAAAAGAAGAATGACTAAAAGGCCCTTGGACTTGGGAGAAAAAAAAATGAGAGGAAGGAGGCTCAATTCAACGGTTAAGATGAGGTTTTCTAGGTTTTCTGTTGAGATGAAGTTTTCTCTTGATCCCATCTCTCTCTCTCTATATATATATATATATATATATATATATATATATATATATATATATATATATATATATATATATATATATATATATATATATATATATATATATATATATATATATATATATATATATATATATATATATATATATATATATATATATATATATATAGAGAGAGAGAGAGAGAGAGAGAGAGAGAGAGAGAGAGAGGAAGGTTAACGTGAGAGCTTTTTTAAAGTTGTAAAAATAAGAACTAATCTAAAACACCAATAAAACATTGATACATAATCATATTACCAATAATACACAAAAATATACATTATTTATACAACTTACCATTCTATTTGACTAATAAACGACGACTTAGTGTGACACGTATTACTGATACACAATTAAAAATGTGATACACATACATCAAAATCTCAACAAGATAATATCTTATACATAAAATGGTACATTTGAAACACAACCACCACTAAATAACATGATACACGATACCAAGACATGATACAAATCACACCTTAAATCAAGATGTATCACCTAGAATTCGTCAATTTTCAAAAGAAAGCCTATCAAATTATTAAAAAACTTAGTTTTAGTTAATCTCGTTTAAAAGTTATTTTAAGTAGAGTGTCATTTGTGAGATTTTAGCTGGTTCTTATTTTTTCAACTTTAAAAAGTTCTCATTTGAACCGAAATCTATATATATATATATATATATATATATATATATATATATATATATACATATATATATATATATATATATATATATATATATATATATATATATATATATATATATATATATATATATATATATATATATATATATATATATATATATATATATATATATATATATATATATATATATATATATATATATATATATATATATATATATATATATATATATATATATATATATATATATATATATATATATATATATATATATATATATATATATATATATATATATATATATATATATATATAGGGTAGAGTTAAAATAAAAAGGGTTTTTACCATGAGAAGGGTAAGAAGGCTTTTTAACCATTGATAAAAAGATTAATGGTTGAGATTAAATCAAAATTTAATTAAGTGTAAAAGGGTAAAAAGGTCATTTTCTATAAATAACACAAACAAACAACCGAAATTTATTCTCGGTAACTAACTTCCACCCACCCTCCACCTTCAATCATTATCTTCTTCATAACCACACACATTAATCTTCTGATAACCTCCGATCAAACCATCCTCCACCTTCAATCATTATCTTCTGATAACCTCCGATCAAAACCTTCTGATAAACACACCTTCAATCATTATCTCGGTAACTAACTTCCACCCACCCTCCACCTTCAATCATTATCTTCTTCATAACCTCCGATCAAACCATTTGATAAACACACCTCCGATCAAAACCATCTACCTCATTCACAAACAATGAAAACTTTAAATCAATAAAAATGAGGAAGAAAAGCATTGGTAAGTTAACTAGTCCCTAATTTTTATAGTATTTTCATATAATTTTTTTATTTTGATGCATAATTTTGTATAAAATTTAACAGGAAAAAGAAAAAGTGGGAGGAGGTTTTCAATACATATATCATTGTCAGATAATGAAGAACAATTAGCTAATAAGCGATCTAAAAAAATCCATGATCGTCCATCAAAAAATAAAGGTATTGATGTGTATCAGCATTTTTTTATATGATTTTGTGCATTTATTATACATATAATCGTTGTTGAAATGATTTTGTTGAAATGATTATAATTGATATAAGTATAAATGATTTTGTGCATTTATATAAGTATAATATTTGTTGAAATGAGTATAATTGTGCATTGATATAAGTATAAATGTGAATTGTGATTTTAATTCTGTTTTGCTGGATATTTGCATTAATATAAGTATAGATGTGCATCAAATCAGTTTTGTGCATTGATTTTAGATATTGATGTGCATTAGATTGATATATTGTTTATTTATATGTGAATTGTTTTTGAATTAGATAAGGATTGGTTGTTTGTAGGAATTTAGGCTAAGTTATTAGTTTGCCTAAATCCCTAAGAAAACTTATGCTAGTTTAAACGGAACAGTTTCCGGTTCAACAGTCACAGGTACTTCAGCAGTTGCCATAAGTTGTAAATGAAAAGAAAATAATTAAGACCGTTAGTGGTGAGTGTGTGCGTTTGTGAATTGTGATTAACGTTAGTGGTAAGTGTGTGCGTTAGTGGTGAGTGTGTGCGTTTGTGAATTGAGATTATCGGTCGTGAATTGTGATTACCGGACATTAGGCACTGAGATATCTTTATGCAGAATATCTTTATGCAGAAAATTTCTATCGAGTTTAGCGAGATGAGTGTTTTCATGACAAAACCAGTGACCAAATACAAGAAATGGCTGAAAAGATCATACATAATATAAATCGAGTGGACTCTCATAGCTGCAATTACTACCTACATTAGGCACTGAGATAAGAAATGGTGCTAACAGTAGATAAATCATTAGCTAAAAGTGGGGCTAGTCTATGTTCGTAATGCTTAGCTTCATGTTATTGCTCAAGAAGCATACTCCAACAGCCGTATATGTAAATACATTCGAATATCCTTTAAATGTGACTATCATTTTGTGAACTCTGTTTACGTGATATTATTACAAGGTTCAATTAACTTAAGGCAAGGAAAGGAAAAAGTGGCACGTATAAATCTAGAATTATTTATAACTGGAAGAGGGAAAATACCTCTAGTTTCATTTGGCGCTCGAGAAGCTTGTCTTTAAGCCGAATGAGGGATTGTATATAATTTGCAGTATGATGAGAATAGGATGACACTAATAGGTTATGTATATGATCATCAACTTTCGTACGAAAGCCACATCATTTACAAGTTTAAATGACAACCTTTTGCTATTTTTTGTTACTTATGGCATTTTACTACAAAGAATGGACGACTGTAATGATTTTTGCTGGCTGGGTTGTTGCATAATCTCGTATCATTAGTTACAAAATACTATCGAGTTATGAATAGTTTTGCTAGCTGCATCATGGATAACTGCAAAAACAATAACCAGTAGAGAAACTTTTGTTGTTGCACCTTCTATTCACAACTGTTACTGCACTTCAAGTTGCTGGTGTTATTTGTAATTTGAGGATTGCCATTTTTGTTTCCAATTACAGCAGCTCTCGATGGGTTTGTGCACATTCTAATGTATATTGCGTTTCGCCTGAGACCTGAGTCATGGAATTACACTGGGTATTACTTTAGGAATGGCAAACAATAGGAACAAGGTTACGGTTCCAAATTTTAAGGTTTGCTTATGATTAGTGGAAATGTTTATCATGAAACAAGCGCTAAAGTCGCGTGCTTTAGCTGGTATGGACTATAGTCAGTTACGAGGTTTAAATCCAACATCTTAAAGTCATATACCTTAACAAAACATCTACATGGTTGTCAACTTGTCATTCATTCATTCATTTTCATTCCCTCAGTCCTAACAAGCACGCTCTTGAGCCGCGACAGAACTCCCTTGGCCATAAACATACATGCAATACGCATAGCATGCAATAGGTTCAGTGTTCAGTGGAGTTCTTTTTACGTGTTGACAGTATCGTCTAAAAGAGAGTTTGAGAAGTTAGTGGATTGAGCTATTGTTCTATAATGATTTTTGTTAAGAACTTATTTCATTTACAACTCTATTCTCATCATTACCTGTTCTACTTTTTAAGAAGATGAACTTTTTAAGAACTTTTTTGTTAAGAACTTATTTTCATTAATTTTGTCGAGAAGCAAAATTAGGTTTATTTTGACTAGTCATTTCATTCAGTTTGACTAGCCATTAGCTTAGCACTCAGCTAACCGAACAATGTATGTTTGTACACTTAGCTAGTTGTAGTTTGCTAGTAACACTATTTATCTAATGATTCATAGTCAACAGTTACAACACGCTCATTCTGGTTAACAAGTTTTTGTGCATTATTTATGAAAATTTGTACTGTCAGATTTTTATACATTTGATTGAACTAAAAATATATTAGTTTTGGTAGTAATTTAGGACTAAATGCAAATTAGCTTAGGACTAAACGCAAATGTGCACTAGATAGTTATAAAATTAATTGCATAAAATCACTTCTTTTGTAGGAATGTAGGAATGTAGTCAAATGCGAATCAAACTGTGTTTGCGCATTAATTTATATCAAATTGTGCATTATATTTTGTAGGAATGTAGTCAAATGCGAATCAGTTATATATAAGTTTTCCTAAATTTCAAAATTAGATGACGCTGATTTCTTAGGAATATAGACAAGTGTTTGTGCATCAAGATAGGGCTAAATGTTTATCAGATTCATTAACTAAGTGAAATATACAGAAATTTGCTATCGAGAAAGTGAAAGCGAACAAGAAAGTGAAGAAAGTGAAGATAGTGGAGAAAGTGAAGACACTACCAGCGAAGATGTGCAAGATGTTAAATATTACAAGGAAGATTATATGTATATAGATCCAAAAAAGAGACTTCGTACAAGGAATCCACCCACGTCTATGGCGAAAGTTATGAGTGAGCTGACAACAGATGCCCAGATAGAAAGCTTGAAAGAAATTGGTTTTAATATGTTTGCTGGTTACAAATTAAAGAAAGTCCCGGCTGTCCTAGCTAAATGGATTTTGGTAAACTATAATCCAAACACATCTATATTAGATGTTGGAGATGTAAAGATGGAAATAACGAGTCAAACCGTTCATGACATCTTTGGATTGCCCATTGGTGGGAGAGAAATAGTGGAGTTAAATCAAGCTAAAAAGACTGACGAAGTGATAGAAGAATGGAGGGTTCAATTCAATGTCGGTAAAGGAGGTACAATTAAACCAAGTACTGTTGCAGATAAGATACTAGAGAATATGGATGACGTAGGACGAATGTTCCAGCTTAACTTCTTAGTTTTGTTTGTAACACAAATGATGGAGATAACAACATGTGGAACGGTGAATCAGAGATTTCTTACTTGCTTAACGGAAGACACTGATATTAAGAAATTTGATTGGTGTGCTTATCTTCTAAAATGCTTGAAAAGAACAAGAATTAACTGGAAAGGTGGTTATTACAATGGTCCTTCAACGTTTTTAACAGTAAGTATCTAAGTTTATAATTCATCATGTTTCTTTATATGTAAACCATTTTCCCATTAATTTCTGTTCAATTGGTTTACAGGTGTTGTATGCTCAAATGAACCACTGCTTGTGAAGAGATCAACAGGAGCAATAATCACTAAGTGGACATATAGGAAGTTGATTGCATTGGAGAAAGAGACTATAACCTCGCATAAGAAGAAAATTGAAGTGAAAAAGAAAACTGAAAAAGGAAAGATGACGAAGTCACTGATATCTGGGAGAATTGTTAGTCAATCCCCTAGAGCTGTCAACATTTGTGAGACTTCTGCGAGAAATGGTGTTAGTCAATCTCCTGAAGCAGATCTAAGAATTGCTGAGACTTCTACTCGTATTTCCAAAAATAAGATGGAAGATGTTCAGGTAAATGGTGTTAAAAAAAACTAATACTTTTGTGCATATTTTTTTATAACAGAACCAAAATAGTATATAATACTTGCTTTTGATGCGTAAACTGAAGTTTAATTTGATGTGTTTGTTTCGTGTGTCATTTGAACAGGTCATTGTACATGGTTTAACAAACAAAATGACGTTGTTTGATGATTATGTGAATGGAATTGATGGTGAACTTGAAAAAGGAATTCAACAACATCCTGGTAATAAGGACATAGAGAATATAATGTTGCTTTGGAAACAAAAGTTCGTTAGAAAAGTAAAGGAAATGAATGACAAAGAACAAGACGTGGAAAATTTTGGAAATATAACAAAAGTCGATAAAGGTAAGAAAGTTATAGAAGACGAGACTTCCAAAGCAGGGGTAAACGTTAACAAAGACGTGGAAGATTTTGGAAATATAACCGATGCCCAAAAGACTACTATTGCAGCAAACAAACAAAGAGCACCAGGGTTAACTGAATGTATAGAATGGAACAAACATTCAAAAATCACATCCTTAACACCCAACACGCTGTCTTCTTTTGATGAACAATTGGATCCTCCTATCAAAGAGCCTTCACCAGTTTTAGGTCCAAAAGACGTTTTGCTTACGCCCACAGATGCTCCAATTAAAGGTATGTCTACTTTGATCTAATCTTCTTATATTACCTCAAAATTACTCATGACTGAATCGAGATTGTTGAAACATGTAGAACCCAACACACTGTCTTCTTTTGATGTACAACTGGATCCTCTTGTGAAAGAGCCTTCACTCATTTTAGGTCCAAATGATGTTTTGCTTACACCCACAGATGCTCCAATTAAAGGTATGTCTACTTCGATATAGTCTTTTTATTTTACCTCAAAATTAGTCATAACTGAATTGAGATTGTTGAAACATGTAGAACCCATCCCGGAAAAAGAAATTTTGACTTTTAGAAGAATTAGTAAGAAGATGAAGTTGCCACCAAAAATTGTAAAAGATCAGGAACCAGTTGAAGCTCCGAAAGTACCCTCATCATCATCAGATTTACTTGGATTTGATGCTCCAAGTTTTGATTTGGGTCTCACACCTACTCCTCCCGATGTAAATATTGATGATGTTTCGCTTCAAGGTATGTTATTAAAGTTACAATAAGGAAATAATTGGATGATATGATTTTGAGATTAAAGTATATGACCAAAAAGGGTTCTAAGATACAAATAGAATATGATTTAAGTTCATATAGTCACCACAGTCCAATTTCCAGGATTCCCGATGATGCGTTCAAAATAAAGCTGTTTTGTGCATGACAATCAATTTAAATGTGCATCATTTTTTTTCTAAGTTATTAAAATTGTTTTTATTATCTCATATGTCTGATGTATTTACCATAAATATGCTTTGTGCATTATTTTTCATATGGTGTTGTTTAAAAATGTGATCTCTGATTCGATGAAGTGTTCAAAACAAATCTGTTTTGTGCATAAAAATCAATTTGAATGTGCATTATTTTTCATACGATATTAAATTGAACACCAAATACTCCAACTGTTGTTTAGTAAATTGGCTTTATCTCATTTCAATTCAAGATAGTCGAAATCATGCTTAGGAATTTATAGCATAGTAAGAAAGTAATCGTATATCTGTAGGACCTATCCTGGGAAATGAAGCTCTGCAAAGAAATGAAAAGGATCAAGTGCCAAGTGAAACAACTGTGAGACCTATCATGGAAAATGAAGCTCTTTCAAAAGATGGAAAAGATAAAGTACCAAATAAAACAAGTCCAATTGCTGCTTTACCAATATCATACGCCATGCCGAGCAGGTCGCCAGTCACCCGTTCTGTAGAAAGAAAAAGAAAGGAATTTGAGAAAGAAAAAATGTCAAATGAAGTTGTTGAGATTGAACCAAATAGGATAAGACGAACATTAAAACTGCCCATTAATGTGAAATCTCCTTATATAGAAAGATTTGTGAAATTAGGAGTCAAGTGTTCACAGGAAGAGGATCTATTGTTTGAATACATCTTTCGTATGTCAAAGGGTGAATGGTGAGGATTTTTATATTTTATTAAAATACATATGACAGTTTTTATCCCAGAAAAAAACTAACATGATTTTATATCCCATGAATCAGCGAGATTATATTTTCGACAGCAGAAGGAGTTGCAGTTATGAGAGGGGTGATTGAAAGCCTGTATCCAGGAATCACAGTTCATATTGGAGTTATAAACATTTGGTCACAGGTTTGCAACTATGAAGAAAGACTGAGAAGCCCGAATTCTATGCGTAGGCTTTTCTGTCATGCAGGAATGCTGGTAAGTTTAATCTTAATTATATACCACTTGCAGTAAAATGTCAAGTAAATAACATTCTTTTTATGCATCAAGGACTGATAAAAATGCATCAGTTTTAATGGTTCGGAAAATTATTACTATGTTTCATATAAATATACTAAGGTATTGATTTACTTATTTACTTTTCTAGAATGAAAAAATGCTCAGTGAAAAGATCAACATGAAAGTTATTGACTCTTTTGTGAAAGAAATGGAAAGTGTTATGAAGAATGCAAATGTGGATCAGATATCCAACATTGATCTGGTACGAAATTATATAAACTTTTCATATATATTTTGTATATGATATATGTTTTTCTTCTAATCAAAGATATAATCAAATAGGTATTTTTTCCTGTTCTTATGGGAAAATCTCACTACTATCTCGTCGTCTTTAATTTGAAAACTCCAAAGATAGAAATAATAGACAACAGTAGAAATGGATTGGAAGTTACATTGGAAGACCGATACGGAGTAACCTTCATGAAGCTGGTATGAATTTGAACGTATTTAGACATGGTATATGCTAAGATTAAATCACTAAGTGCATTAAAAAATATTAATTGAAGTTCATTTATGTTGTTTGCAGAAACAACTTTTTATCGCGTATTTGTCGATTACCGAACATAGAAGTTTCAACAAAATGAGGAAGGTAGATTGTGAACGGGTAGAAATGAGTTGGAGAACAAAAGATAACCATACAGATTGCGGGATCTTTATGATGCGCCATATGGAGACTTATGTGGGATGTGCGAAGAACTGGAAATGTGGATTCAAGAATGAGGGGACCGAACAACAATCGCAGATTGAAGACTTGAGGAAGAAGTACCTTGCAAAGATACTCAAAGCAGAAATAAACACTCAAAGATCTTCTGTAATGAAGGAATTGGCATTTTTCCGCAGACTTGGCACTAAAGATAAGTTCGTGGAGAACAAGTTATCTATGGTCCAAGAGCGTGTTCAGAAATTGTCTTAGTTTTATTGTTTCTTTGTTTAGAAATGTGATTGTATGGAATGGTAATAAAAATGTTGAAAAAAATGATGTGCATTTGGAATGCTTATGATATTAGATATTGAAAACTGAATCACCAATGGTATTAGATATTTTTTGTGATTTTGCATTACTTAATATTGTTTGTATATTTTTATCGCGTATTAAAATGAGGAAAAGTTGAAAATTGAATCACCAATGGATTAGATAGAGTAATTGGCCTGAGGTGTTGAAATGAAGCTGTTTTGTGCATGAGAATCAATTTAAATGTGCATCATTTTGAATTTTAAAAAAATATATTTGTTTTTGTTTCTTTGGTATGCCTGATGTCATTAGCATGAGTATGCTTGGTGCACTACTTTTCAAATGGTCTTGTTAAAATATGTGGCGCTCTATGATTGGCCAAAGGTATTTCAAAGTAAAGCTGTTTTGTGCATTCAAATAATTTAATGTGTGCATCATTTTTCATAAAAAAGATATCAAAATGGTTTTAGTTCTCTGATATGCATCATATCTTTTAAATAATATGTTTTGTGCATTAATTTTCACATGATTTGGTTAGAAAGTGTTGGTGTTCTCTCTTATTGGCCTGAAATGTTCAAAATAAATCTGATTTGTGCATTAAAATCAAACTGAATGTGCATCAGTTTTCATATGATACTAAAGTTAAGGTAAATGGACAACAACAGACAGTGCAACCAAATGTTGAGGAAGGCTGAGCAGCTCCCCAACGTCTGCAAGTTGCAAGTCCAGCAATGCCCGATCCAAGTCCCAAGGATCTAAGCTTTATAATATGCTTTATGCATCTATGTACCTAGCTAGCTAATAATAATGCATGCATGAGGAGCTTTTTGGCTCGCAAGTTTCTTGTAATAAAACGCACACTCGTGTGCATATGTATGTTTTTTCAGCGTACACTACTAATCCAATGGTTTTTATATATATGCTTAGACTTGGAACATGAAACATAGCTTTAACGGTTTCTAAAGTTAAGGTAACTGTGACATAAAAATACAAAATGAAAACACATATTATGACTGCAAAAAAAATAGTTTTGATACATGGAATTGTACAATTTGTATACGTATATACTACTAAAAGAATGAAAAAAACCTCAACAACAAGTGTACCAATACTGCATGAAAACTAAGCATCAGGCATGTTCCTGTGTACCAATACTTCAACAATGAAAACTAAGCATCAAGCATGTTCCTGTGTACCAATACTGCAATAATGAAAACTAAGCATCAGGCATCCTCCTTTTTTGTCCTCGAGTCTTCTTTGGTTCGGGGCAGTTTCGAGAGTCATGATCTGCATTTTCATCACCACAATTGTTACATTTTCTACCTTTTTTAGCAGCAGCAGTCATTGCACGTTCTTTACTTGGTATTATCCTTTTGTTAGATCGATCTCCTTTATTCCTACTTCGAAATGGACAACGAACTTTAATTTTTGATTTCCTTGAAACCCCTAAAGCAGATGATATAACTTCACGATCAGACAGTGGTCGTTGTTTAGGCAACTCAGCATCAAGTTTTGACTTTAGATCATGTATACGGTCTCGATAAATTGCTAGCTCTTTAAGATTTGATGCCAATTTGTCGATGCAATATTCCACAGAACCAATAATTTCCTTGACAATTAGATCTCGTATACTTCCATCACTATACTTGTCTCTTGCATCAATTCGTTTTAAAGGTGTAACTGCATCTCTTGTCCAACGTCTCAGCACATATTTCTTGGGAAACTTATTAACGCCACAAACCCTTAGAACATAAAAACTGTGTCTACACAACAAACCATACCTCTCAAATCTCTTACAACTACAAGTCACTGTTCCATTCAAAGGAGTGAAAAGTACCTGAAAGTGAAAAAATTCGTAAGACTAAGGAGTTATGGCATAAGTTATAAGACTAAGTTAATAAGCTCATAAATCACGGGGGTGTTTGGATGAACATATACAATAAGCTTATGGCATAATTTATAGGCTTAAGTTATAAATTAAGGGGGTGTTTGGATGAGCATATATTCAATAGGTATATGGAACACTCAGTGAACTCTTTCAGTAAGCTGAATATATGTTCATCCAAACGCCTAAATGAAGTTCTTAACAGTTTAACATAACAAATACTACTCACTTCAACAACTAAATAATGATTACATTCGTTGTAATGACCAAGGGTAAAGAATAATACCTCAAACAAACCGTGAGAACTGACTTCTGGTCCTATCTCCTTTATTGAGAATTTCTGTGAACCCTCAATCTCCACCACACTCATCGACATGCACTCAGTGATTGATGCACAGATTTCATCTTGAACATCATAAAAAATTGTCCTAGTGTAAATTTCACGTGCTTCTTTTCCAAGAACATAGTCTGTTAACAAATCAGGTATCGTATAACGAGTTTTGTGTTGATTTGTTCAATGAATATATCTCTGTACATCCATTGCAGTCTCAAAGTGACTAACAAATTCCACAAGAGTTAGCGTGGTACTAGTCAACTGACCGAAGAAGTGATTTTCGCTTTCGGACCAAGACGTTGTGCGCATTAAACCGGACAGTGGCTCGTCCCTGTAGTAAGCTGGTATCCAATTAAACCTTAGTTCAAACATGTCCCTCAGCCAATCATTGGATTGAAGCTCAAAATCATTAATTATCAATTCCCATTTTTGTTCAAACTCAGATGGCTCAATCGAATCAGTCCATACAATATTACATATACGTCTTTTGAATGTCTCATCTTTACAAAGCTCTGGTCCTACCTGTTACAATATTCCGAAGTCTAAATAAGTATACATTAAACAATAATGTAGAAAAACAATGCACAAAAAACAATGTAAAAATCACTATTAGGTTTTAGTGTAACTAAGCACATAAGTGGTTTTTAACCTAAAGCACAAACAAATCGCATTCCAGCAAACCTTTTCAAGAATCTAATTCACAATTTAACCTAATTAATGTACAAACACTTGTTAACTGACATCACGTGCTTATTATTAAGTATACTTGTTTCTTCCATCAAATAAAACCAATAACTACATTAATAATGCTAACATATTTAATCCCTCGTGGCTATATTAATGCAGAAAACAATGTACAAACCTTGGTAGATAATTTTTCCATTATGTGCCACATACACAATCTGTGCCTTGAATTTCTAAATTCCTTTTCGATAGCTATCTTCATGGACGGATCCTGATCAGTAACCACGACCTTAGGTACATGAACGAATGCCTTCTTAAAAGCCCTTAACAACCATTCATATGATTCAGCAGTCTCATCTGATAGCAAGCCAGCAGCAAAAGTTACACTATGATGATGATTATCTATTCCGGTAAACGGAACAAATACCATTTTATACCTACAAAAGCAATTTTGAATATAAATTCCATTGCTCTTTTAAATCAAAACTGTTTAATATGTGATTCAAATTTTAGTAAGTATAAAGAAACTAACTTGTTAGAGCGAAAAGTTGCATCAAATGAGATGACATCTCCGAAAGAGAGGTAATTATGTTTTGCAACCTCATCCGCCCAGAACAGGCCTGTAAGCTGTCCCTCCATATTTGTGAAATAGTCGCATGAAAATCCGTTTATATACTCCTGCTTATTCATCAATAGTTCAACTACCATTTCCGCATCATATTCCCCTATGAACAAAATGATACCCCTTCTAAAATTCTTACAGTCAACTGATGTTGCACCGATTTCATCAAACCCGCCAAACAATTCTTTCATCATCTTAAAAGCTCTCATCGGACCTATATTGTTATTAGAAACTCGGAATAAAAGCTGCTTTTTTAAAAAAGTCAACTTCCGTGAAGATTTTAAAAGGGCGATATCATCCTCATGAACAAAGGGATGGTTGTGCTCTTCTTCAAAAAGATGAACTTCATACTTATTCTCATTTGTCCTCTCTAGGATTACACGGGCTAAACATCCACATCGACATGAAGGTCTCTTTCGTTTTTTCTTTGCCTTTTTAATTTCTTCATTTTCAGAAACATCAATCAATGTGTCCATAGGTGCAATCGGCTTAAACCCTTCTTTACTACAAACAAAATATTTGTGTCTCAATTGGCCATCTTTTGTCTTATATTCAGTAGATTTTCGAACTTCAAAACCACTTAGCTTCGCGTATGTTCTATAGAAATCTAAAGCATCCTCTAACGTGTTAAACGTTTTACCCTTTACGGGTTTCACCGCATCTGGAACATCCGGTTTATAAAACTTCTTCCCATCATCTGTCAAACGAACAATACCAACTGTTTTGACCACTTCTGCAGAGGATGATGCACTTCCATTTTCAGGTTCAGCGCATAACGAACTTCCATCTCTTGTTATGTCATTGGGTGGGAGTGTGGAAGCTTTAACTTGACTATTGACATTGAGTGGGGGTGTGGAAGCTGGAAGAGGTGAAGTTTCTGTAGGTGGAAAAGATGGCGATGGGGGTGGCGGTGGTGATATTTGTGGAATTGGTGGCATTGGTGGCGAAGCGTGTTGATTTTGCCTAGATTTAGGATTCTGTGTGGGAGCACGTAGAATTGAAAAAGACTGTTTTGAATTCATCATTCCATTTGGAGGGGCTGAATTAGGCGGGATATGTGGATGGTGGATCTGATGTGGAGGTGGTGGTATTCGTGGAATTGGTGGCGAAACTTGTTGATATTGCCTAGAGCTAGGATTGTGTGTGGGAGCACGTAGAATTAAACAAGACTGTTTTGAATTCATCATTCCATTTGGATGGGCTGAATTAGACGGTACATGTGGAGGGCGGCTCTGATGTGGAGGTAGTGGTATTCGTGGAAATTGTGGCGAAACTTGTTGATTTTGCCTAGAGTTAGGATTGTGTGTGGGAGTACGCATAATTAAGAAAGACTGTTTTGAATTCATCATTCCATTTGGAGGGGCTGAATTAGGAGGGACATATGGAGGGCGGCTCTGTTGTGGAGGTGGCGGCATTGGTGGTGAAACCTGTTGATTTTGCCTAGATCTAGGATTTTGTGGGGGAGGATGCGGATTTGAGAAAGACTGTTCCGAAGTCATCATTCCATTTGGTGGTGAAACCTGTTAATTTGATGCACATTTGGTTCTCCAAGCTAAATCAGTTTATCTGCACATTTGGTGGTGAAACCTGTTAATATGATGCACAATTTGATATAAATTAATGCGCAAACACAGTTTGATTCGCATTTGACTACATTCCTACATTCCTACAAAAGAAGTGATTTTATGCAATTAATTTTATAACTATCTAGTGCACATTTGCGTTTAGTCCTAAGCTAATTTGCATTTAGTCCTAAATTACTACCAAAACTAATATATTTTTAGTTCAATCAAATGTATAAAAATCTGACACTACAAATTTTCATAAACAATGCACAAAAACTTGTTAACCAGAATGAGCGTGTTGTAACTGTTGACTATGAATCATTAGATAAATAGTGTTACTAGCAAACTGCAACTAGCTAAGTGTACAAACATACATTGTTCGGTTAGCTGAGTGCTAAGCTAATGGCTAGTCAAACTGAATGAAAACAAACATTTTGCAACCGAATACTGATCATCTTCTTAAAAAGTAGAACAGGTAATGATGAGAATAGAGCTGTAAATGAAATAAGTTCTTAACAAAAATCATTATAGAACAATAGCTCAATCCACTAACTTCTCAAACTCTCTTTTAGACGATACTGTCAACACGTAAAAAGAACTCCACTGAACACTGAACCTATTGCATGCAATGCGTATTGCGTGTATGTTTATGGCCAAGGGAGTTCTGTCGCGGCTCAAGAGCGTGCTTGTTAGGACTGAGGGAATGAAAATGAATGAATGAATGACAAGTTGACAACCATGTAGATGTTTTGTTAAGGTATATGACTTTAAGATGTTGGATTTAAACCTCGTAACTGACTATAGTCCATACCAGCTAAAGCACGCGACTTTAGCGCTTGTTTCATGATAAACATTTCCACTAATCATAAGCAAACCTTAAATATTGGAACCGTAACCTTGTTCCTATTGTTTGTCATTCCTAAAGTAATACCCAGTGTAATTCCATGACTCAGGTCTCAGGCGAAACGCAATATACATTAGAATGTGCACAAACCCATCGAGAGCTGCTGTAATTGGAAACAAAAATGGCAATCCTCAAATTACAAATAACACCAGCAACTTGAAGTGCAGTAACAGTTGTGAATAGAAGGTGCAACAACAAAAGTTTCTCTACTGGTTATTGTTTTTGCAGTTATCCATGATGCAGCTAGCAAAACTATTCATAACTCGATAGTATTTTGTAACTAATGATACGAGATTATGCAACAACCCAGCCAGCAAAAATCATTACAGTCGTCCATTCTTTGTAGTAAAATGCCATAAGTAACAAAAAATAGCAAAAGGTTGTCATTTAAACTTGTAAATGACGTGGCTTTCGTACGAAAGTTGATGATCATATACATAACCTATTAGTGTCATCCTATTCTCATCATACTGCAAATTATATACAATCCCTCATTCGGCTTAAAGACAAGCTTCTCGAGCGCCAAATGAAACTAGAGGTATTTCCCTCTTCCAGTTATAAAGAATTCTAGATTTATACGTGCCACTTTTTCCTTTCCTTGCCTTAAGTTAATTGAACCTTGTAATAATATCACGTAAACAGATTCATACGTGCTTTAGCTGGTATGGACTATAGTCAGTTATGACCGATTATCATTTGCTCAAGTCTCCAAGCAGTTTTTGAAAGTTGCTTGCAATCGGCTAATCAAGTTACACAACTCGTTTCCTGATTTTCTATATGTTGTCCTACCAGAATCCCCAAATCTGATCTCCTTTACATGTTCTAAGCCACTTTCAAATACTCACATGAAACTACTAGCGCAGTCCTGCCCCAAGCTCCGGATCTTTGTGGCTCAATTAATACTAATCTTACACTAACTTGTTCATCATATTACACTAATCTTCCTAATAAATTACACTAACTTGTTCATCATATTACACTAATCTTCCTAATAAATTACACTAACTTGTTCATCATATTACACTAATCTTCCTAATAAATTACACTAACTTGTTCATCATATTACACTAATACTAATCTTACACTAACTTGTTCATCATTTGTACATCAGAATCTAATAAATTACACTAACTTGTTCATCATATTAAACTAATCTTCCTAAAAAATTCCACCACAAATCAGATAATTGAAGCAAAAAACACTAAAAACACATACCTTGAAATCAAATAAACTAATAAGAACTGATGTCAATTTTAATAAAATAATAAATATATACCTTGAAATTGATCTTTATTAATCCATGAAATTGATCTTAATGGATAGAAAATATGAAAAAACTCAAACTTTATCTTTAATCCACGAAATTGAGCTTCAGATCCACGAAATTGAGCATGAATCGGGCATTTTGTGTACTAACCCATTTTTATGAAGAACAAACAGAAAAGAGAAGATTTGTGGATTGGTGTGTGTGTTAATTTGTGTGTTTGTGTGTTAATTTGTGTGTTTACTCGGTGTGTGTGTGTTTACTGGGTGTCTGTGTGTGTGTTTTGTGTGTGTGGTTTATGTAGCAGGTGGAATGGGAGAAAAGTTTGTTATTTTAGACATTTAAATGAAAGTTGGTTATAAAAAGATAATGAAAAGACTATTATACCCTTTTAAAGTTAGTTATGATTAGGATGATCTTAACCGTTGATTTTAAGATGAAGGGTTAAAAAGCCTTCTTACCCTTCTCATGGTAAAAACCCTTTTTATTTGATCTCTTCCCTATATATATATATATATATATATATATATATATATATATATATATATATATATATATATATATATATATATATATATATATATATATATATATATATATATATATATATATATATATATATATATATATATATATATATGGAGGCGTTATTGTGATGTACAAGTTAAAATGTGTTATAATAGGTACACTTTTTGGCCGTTAGATTAACCTTGATGTATCAAAATCTTATCTTAATTAATGGGTGGTATGACTATAATAAACTTAAAAACTAATGGCTTTATGTATCAATAATATTATACCATTAAAAAAATTGTTTTATGTCCTCATTTTGATACTGTTCCCTGAACTTGTTTAACAATCCAATAAATTAGTTTATACATATCAACTTTAATAATATTATATCTCATTCAAGGATGCATTTCCATATCATGCAATATATATTTAACGTGACGTTAATTTTTCTTTTTGAACAAGTGACGTTAGATTATATATCTATGATGTTACACCATGAAATTTGATACAAGATAACATTATAAAACAATGATCATCCCCAACAGCTACTGGTACATTAAAAATTAAACTTAAATGTACAAAACTTAACAAGGTAACTAATTAATTACCAGAACTACACAAGAAGTTGTAGAACCTACTTTTAGAACATCAGTGACACAACTAAGTGTTTCAAGTTGATACATAATAAGACGCTCATACATAACACTATGACATTTTTGAACCATAAAATTAAAATATTTATAATGGTGTTTTACAATTTAAAACTAACGAACACTACAACTATTGATACATTGGTGATATAAAATTACATAGTATTAACATAAATCTGGATCCAAATAAACAAGTAATTTTTTTTATTGATACATACATCGATGTAAACCAATACACATTTGGACACACATAAACTATTTAATACAATAAACAAACCCAAAAATGCAAGGACTAACTAATACTCAAATGCATTACAACTTTTAAATCGATCAAATGACACACACAAAAGTATCACGAAGCAGCTGATACAAATCAGATTCGACAACACTTGAGTGGTTATGTACCAAAAGAAACATAACCATGTTGTCAACAAAAGACCGGTTACTGGCTTACGTGCTGCAAAAACACGAAAATTATGCATGTTCGAATTCGGTGATACCACATTATAATAATATACCTGTTAGCTATATATATAAGAATTGGGGCCTCATCGAACATGTCACTAGATCACTAGATCCAACATCGAACACAACTGATACAAGTTAACAACCAATCGGACACTTGGAGCCTCACGGGACACTACTATTGTGGTATTGAACCATAAAACTAATATGAAGGATTAGCAAGAAAGGGAAAAGAAAAGTATGTGTGTTTAACTAAAACTTGACTTAACCAACCAAAATATCCAACCATAAACATCAAAATATATTACACAGCTTAACAAATCATCATTACCCCATTCTTCTTTTGTGAAAATACATTAAAAAAATCAAAAGAATAAGTTTAACAAAGATCTTAGATTATTAAACTTCAATCTTAGATTATTAAACTTCATTGAAAATCTTTAACGGTTTGATGTTATACAATACCCATCATCGATCTTAAAGAAGAGCTTGGCAAAAAAAATAAAAGATTTAGAGTTTCACCATTTGGAAAGAAAAGATATTTAAAGATAACAAAATACCCATCATTGATCTAGAAAAACAAAGATGTTCATAATCTTTAAAGAAAAATGGTAGGTTTATTTATTTGTGGAACGTTTCTACTACGCTACATCGCAACTGTTTTAGTTGATGTTAGATGAAATGAAAGTGATAAATGAGATCTTAGATTCGTGGCTGCTCTTTATTATGTGGTGTTGTATAATGTCATCGTAAAAGTAATATTATTTACTAGGGTGATTTTATATAGTATCAAGATAGAATGCAAAATATGGGCCAATTGTCTGGTGGATTGGTGGCGTAAGAGATGGTGGTTGTATATTCAGGAGAGAGAGAAAAAGTGACCGGTTTTTTTTATGATAACTTTTGCTTGTGTTAGGCTAAAGAGAAATGTCGATCAAATACCTAGATTACCCTTTCAGTGTCTTAGACTTTTCTTTATGTATTAAATATGCAAGGTCTATTTGTCAACACGTGAGTGGTGCCTATTGTAGATCATTTTAAAAGTGTTGAACATAAATCTATATATATTAGTTAGGATCAAATAATAAGATTAAGTAAAATGAGAAGAATAAGAAGAAACCACAGCCACACATTTCAGATGCACCTACAAAGTCAGATGCATCTCCCCTTAAAATTCTCCTTCCTTTGTGGAATGTGTGGTCAGGATTTCTTCTTATTTTTCTCATTTTAATTTTTCTTCTTACTGTATCCCTACTCTCTCTCTCTCTCTCGCTCTCTCTCTCTCTCTCTCTCTCTCTCTCTCTCTCTCTCCCTATATATATATATATATATATATATATATATATATATATATATATATATATATATATATATATATATATATATATATATATATATATTATATATATATATATATATATATATATATATATATATATATATATATATATATATATATATATATATATAGAATCTGGATCGATTGAGAAGGAAAAAAACCTTCTCAATTGAGAAGTTTTTTCAAAAACCATAGCTTGTTAACTTTGATTCAAGTTTTTCAAGTGTTGATTCATTTTAATATGATAATAGTATAAAATGAGTGAAATTTTTTTTGAATCAACGTTAAAAATCTCTCGATTTTGCGATATTTGTAAAATATTGAATTTACTGCGCAAATTTTCTGAATCATTTCATAACTCGATTTTTACAAAGATTTGTGAATCAAACTTAAGATTTATAGTTTTGATTTACTATTAAATGATGTTAACTAGTGAATCAATGAAAATTTTCGAATCATTGGCTCAAACGAAGATTTCTTAAATTTCTCAAAATAAAAACCTTCTCAATGGAACCGGAGCCTATATATATATATATATATATATATATATATATATATATATATATATATATATATATATATATATATATATATATATATATATATATATATATATATATATATATATATATATATATATATATATATATATATATATATATATATATATATATATATATATATATATATATATATATATATATATATATATATATATATATATATATATATACATATATATATATATATATATATATACATATATATATATATATATATATATATATATATATATATATATATATATATATATAACTCTCTCTCTCTCTCTCTCTCTCTCGCTTTCTCTCTCTCTCTCTCTCTCTCTCTATATATATATATATATATATATATATATATATATATATATTATAACTTCGGTTTTCGGTTTGGTTTTCGGGTCTGATTGACAAACCCATATCCAACACGAAAACCGAATGTGTAGTTCAGTTCAGTTCGGTTATGACCCGAAACCTAAATTGTATTTTCGGTTCGATTCAAGTTCGGAGTCGGTTCGGTTAATTTTTGTCTTTGTGGGTCATACCCAAATTATGGACACCCCTACTAGTATTTTGTGTCGTTAAAAGGTGCGCCTAGATGTTGTTAAGGCGTGATTTTCACGTTACGAAATAGATTAAAGTAGTGTCTTTAGATGTAACGTGAGATAAAGCGTGGAAAGACGTGCTAAGATGCGAGGTTTGTCGCCTTTTCTGAAGTCAACTCTGATGAAGAAGACTTTCTCTGAGAGAATTGAAGAATATTAAACGGTAAGATAACTTCTTTATTTTATTTTGTATTTTTTGTGCATAGCTTTTATTAAACTCGATATATATACCACAAGCATTTTCACTCGCGTGTTTGCCACAAAGCGCTTGTAGCCAATGCCTATACGATATCCTTGTATGTGTTGCAAGATATTTTGTAGCCAATGCTTATGATCTTGGCTTATTCTGTGCTTACTTGCTGCTTTTTACTTGCTTATCCGGTTTAATTGTCTGCTTATCTCAAATTTATGCTTTAATTTTGTCTGTTCTTGGTTAGATCTTAAAACTCACTTATTAAACTTGCATATTTTTTCAAAAATGGATGTTTGGGTTAGTCTAATAAACTAAGACAAAGATACCTTTGTGGTCTTGTATTGTTGGCACACTTGTGATAGCTTAGAAGTAGTGTAAACTCACTTTTGTTTTTGTCTTAAAGCTTAAAAATCAAATTGTTGTCTTGTTGTTTTTCTGTCTTGGAACAACCAGTAGGATAGATAATAGTTTAATTCTTGATTTTTGTAGCTTGATAAACTTATTTGGTGTTAGTTATCAGAGGTATAGTACCTCTGATGGTTCATTTAGGTTAAAACTTACTTAGACTTTCAATTGTGAACTTAACTTTGTCATTTTTGATCAAAACCTTGGTCAAACACATCAGCTGGTATTAATTCTTTGTTTTGAAGTGTTAGGCTTAGATTTCTAGGAATTGAGTATTGTTTAGGTTAATATACATCTGTTTTAGGTTATGTAAAACCCGCATTTTTGAAATACGAAATATGGTTATTTATGAAAATTTGATAGTTCTAGTTCATTTCTAAAAATTCATTTTATTTCTGAAAATTCATTTCATTTCTGAAATTTCATTTCATTTCTAGAACACATTAGCAGGCGAAACCCAATTATACAATTATGTTCAAACTGATTCTAATATCAGCTTTATCTAAAACACAATAGGAGGCGAAACCCAATTATACAGTAGAAGTACTGCTACTAACATGACTTTTATACCTTTAACATGCCAAAACCAAACAATGCTAACAATAAAACAAAATACCCACATCAAATCAAAAATCACAAATAATAAAAGACTGAAATTAAACAAATTTAGCTTTCATTCAGCAAACCATACAGACTCAGTGTCCAAAATAAATGGTTCAACAGATCTTAAATATTCAAATATATGGCCATTTTCTAAACAGATGTAATAACCAGTAAGCAATTCATCTTAGCATATTTACAAACTCAATTCAACTAATAAATCTTTAACAATAAACTAATTCCACCTAAAATAAAAACTTCAGCAGCCCTTTAACAGATTAATTGACTATCTCACATAAATCTGATAACAAGCAAGTTCATTAAACTCTATAACAAAAACCATAAACAGATTATACCACCAAATCATATTACACTTAAACAAATTAGACTACAATATGAGAAATTAACGAGAGCTTAACCTTATTTTGGAAGATCCTTTGATGTCGAAGAGCGGTACTGAACCGTCTTATATCTAACCCGACACTAAACCATCAATAAACCTCGAACCACCATAAAACATCATGGATCTCGTATGAGTCACGATCCAAAACTTAAACTCGAACCACTCGAAATCACCAACAGTTTCGTTTCACTTATCCAGTGGGGATAAGTTTTAATCCACTCTCATTCTTATCAATCAAATAAACTACTGATAAAGCTTATTCGACTGATTTCAGTTATAATATCAATAATTATAAAACAGATTTTGCAAGTAAATGATAAAATATCAAACACAGGATAACAAGAAAAATGATTCTGAAAATTAAACTTTTTATTAATCCAAATCAAAAATTACAATAAGAAAATTACAAATCCTATTTTAATACTAACATTATAACATTACAAAAAGAAAGGGATGATGATACAAGATAAATTTGGGGGTATTTATAACCTAACCCAAGAGGGTGTTTCTTGAGGAGAAATTATTTCAGGCCATTGGATCATCTTCTCTTCATCTCTCTCTTTTCTGTTAAGATCCAAGGGTTGTAACTCACCTTTGATTACGCGGATTGCCAGCATGTCACTTATTGTGTTTCTTGTGTTAGTTTGGTGGTGAAGTGGCAGACTTTGATTGGCCCTCTGACTGATAGCAAGTGTATCATCCAATGAAAAGAAGGGAATGACGTGTGAGAGTGCCACGTTGGATCTTCTGGTGCATCATCTTAGTCCCGAATTTCTTGGGCTTTAACTAAAGCGCGTGACTCTCAATCTCTGGTGGAATGGAAACCCCTAAATTGGATTTAGGGTTTGTTCTTGGCTGCGTTCATTTTTTTGCTCTTATGCGTCTTTTCTTTGTTCTTTGGTTGTAACGATGGGAAAAAATTGACCAAAGATAGTATGTATATACTTCTCACCGTCTACTTATCTTTTCATGGGCCTTTGACCCATTTAAGCTAAATACTTCCCACGTCCATATTGATAAATGGAATTGGGCCTTTGAGTCCAATTGGAATTGGGCCTTTGAGTCCAAATGGAAATAAATCCATCCGTCACATTATTTTCATTGATTGGACTTTTAGATTGGGCTTTGAAACAAAAGTAAATAAACTTTATCCACTGTTGGGATTTTAGGCCCAATACACAAATGTGGGTCCCACTTGGCCCACTTAACTCTATAAAACTTGAATCCTCGAAAACGAACTTGATTTTTGGCTTCTTGATATTTCTTCAAATCTTGTGTCGGTTTTGCCGGTTTTCGTGATCTTGGGTCCCTACACACATGAAACAAGAAACATGCATATAAAAGGCCATATTCATAAATTTTATGCTTTTTATGTTCATTTATTGATATAATTGATATGAGTAATTTCACTCATATCAAACTCCCCCTTGCTAAGTAATTGTTGTGTTCTCACGCAATGATAAATTAAAGCCACTAACTATATTTTTATTCAAATTTTGACACTTAATTTTGCAAAGACATAATGTATTGCTTTCATTATTTGAAAAATAACTTTTAGGATCATAAAACTCGAATAGATTCATCGTCCCTGACTTTTCACTCATTCCATGCCAAGTTTAAAAACAAGATCATTGTCAATCATAAGTCCCAATGTTAAGACCTCTCATACAAGCAATTTGTGTTAAACTCAATCTCGTTTTATTCCTAATTGTATCTCTAGATTTTAAAGTTTGTCATTCACCCAAAGGCTCATTTGACTTATTTGATATTTATTAGTCCAAAAATGAAGGCAAAAACGGTGTAAACCCAACACTCAAAACCTAACCTCGACTCTAAAAACCGTTGTCACTAAAGAAAGTCCACCTCAAGGATAACTTAACACGATTTGAGGGATAAATCCCCGGATCCGAAATTTGGCAAATAGGTCTACTTAAAGCAACAATAAATCCTCCAAAGTCAATTTTGACTTTATTAATGGAGTTAGCAACATTTACATCATACACCTTGAGGCTCTTTAAGATGTAAAAGTGCTCCTTATTTATAATCCACACCCTAAGGCTCCTTGGACATAAACAAGGGAATTGACATTCACCATCTCACCCCTAAGGCTCATAATGATCAAGAAATTATTATTAAACACGTCACCATGCCATACAACCTAAGGCTTTTAATGACAAGGCTAGTGCTACATGACTCCCACCCGAAGGCTCATAGAGAACATGTTTTTATTTATTCTTCTTATTAATATGATATATATAGTAAGCCAAATTTCCGCAATCCCATGATCAAAAAGTCCATGACACTGACACCCTCAATGTGTTCTTACTTTAATTACAAAGGAAGAAAAAGAAGGAGTTACGAGTTAAGATATTAAGCCCAAACCGCTAAAAACTTCATTTATTAAGAAATTTAATATTCAAGCGTGAAAAATAAATACGAGGAGATAGAATCAAACACAAAGATACTTACACAAGGAAGACTTAACCTCTACACTTATGATTAAACTTTATCATCTCTTGTTCTCCATATTGTAAAATCTCAAAAATGCGAGACTAATGGATACTTAGCCTATTAAATCAAAGTTTTGGGTTTTCAAGTCATCTATAGGATCTTGCATCTTCTTAGACTTTTTCAAGTTTAGAATTTGCGTTTTAAAGTTCTCTTGATAAATGACTTTATAGGATCAATTATAGGAACTTGCAAAAAGTTCTCGTTCTTAAACCCGTATGGGTTAAGACTTTCGCGTTTTAAAGTTCCCTATATAAAAGTCTAGCAAAATTTGATTTAAACAAGTTAAGGAATGAGCTAAGGTAAAAACCGAGTCGAGTCAAAAACTATTTTTATTTTCACCAACGGAAAGCCTACATTTGTGTCAAAAACACTTATTTCTTTATTATTAAACACAAAATAACACTAAAAATTTAAATTTTTTATGAAAAACAAAAACGAGAAAAACGATTACATTTGAACACGACAAAAGCAATTGCAAGTGATTATATAGATTGACTCCCCTATGCTAAAACCAAACATTGTACTCAATGTTTCCTAGCTCAAGAGTAACACCCCCTTTCTAAAACACGAAGAGTCGAATGCAAAATTCCTAACATGGTAAGAGCACGCAAATCTATAAGCCGTTTATTAATTATGCTCCAAGATAAAACGTTAGTCGATAAAAATCAAAGGATAGTGAGTGCCCCTTTTGACAATCAAAGTAACGAAGCTCGAGTGGACCGGCAAAAACCGAACATGAGAGTCTTCAATGATTAGGGTCATACCTAAGATTCACAACACAACAAAACACGAGCACGAGATTGAAAAGATCAAGCCTTATTAGTGTTAGAAAATAGAAAGAAGATAGAATGTATGGGACTCCCCCACAAGACACCTCGTTTTTGTTAATCGAGTCATGAGCTCGACTCGATCCCCGCATTCATTGGTCCTTAGGGAAAATGGTGAAAACCGGCATAATGGAATAAAATCCATCATAAAGCACGATGTCGGGGTCAAAGATCACATCATCGTTGTCGGATGACAAACGAAAGGATGAAACTCCAACAAAAATCTCCAAAAAGAGATAGTGGTCAATGTCACAAATCATGAAATGGATATAGTATGCTCCCCGAGATAAACTCGCACCAAGATGATCGAAAAATCTTTCAATTATTATATCGGTGAAAGGCTGAGATTTCCCTAAATCAATGATTCCAGGGTCGAATACCTCGTCCTCGGGAGAGAAAGGAATAGACAGCACGGTGTCTTCCCCCTATGCTAATCCATACTCATATAAAGCACATGGTAATGGTGGGGTAAAGGTCTCAAATATAGTGGTATCAACATGCATGACCTTTTTGACCTTGTCACTCTTAGGAATGTGAACAAAGGGTTCACGGTACTCAATATGAGACACATGAAAAACCCGTACATCAAGATCAAAGCGAGTGGAAGGAGGACTTGGGACGAAATCATCATCAAGTAAATTCTCTAAAAAGAGAGCGTCCCCCTCCGGGTCATGTAACACCCCCAATTTTGGTCATAACAGCGGAAGGGTCATTGGGTGTTACTATCATGGTTCAATCTCATAATCATATAAAACGGCTCAAAACGAGACGTTTTAATAAACATCCATTCAATTTCATTTAATCAAGATAAAATTTCATATACGGTCCCAGATGATTCAAAAGTTTACAAACTATTATAAATGATAAAAGTTATTTGAATGGATATGTTTAGAAAAGTGGGCCAAAACATTTCAAATATGCAAGCTTCACGAAACCGCCTTCCTCGAGTGCCTTCAATATGGACCTGAGATAAAACATGCTTAAAAAGTCAGCAAAATTTGCCGAGTGAATCTATAGAGTTTAAATTTAAATAAAGAGAACACAAGTATTCAAAATAACCTTCCATGGTTAATAATTTACCGAAATACCATTATGTTGTACGGACATAATTTCGGTTTCATCACATAAGCCTCGTGACATTGAACGTTAACATATATTATTTCAGCCCAACACACCTAGCCAAGTGCGTATATTTCTCTTATACAATGCATCCGATGTTTCATTACTAGTGCATCACAACACCACGCGAGAGCCACCACGCGAGAGCTAATCGCGACCGGACTGGGCGTCACCCCGATAGATCTATCCATAGCATTAGCGTTACTTCGATTAACAATTCACGATTCATGGGTCCTTTAAGGCTAAAACTAACTTATGCAATAAATTTCATCTAAGCATACAATCAAGTTTCTTGGGTTCAATTTTTAAAACAAAGAGGGTTTACCACAACTTCTCGTTGTACCCTTCATTTATAATAATTACTTTTCCAATAATAAGGGTTTCCACAACTTCTCGTTGCACCCATACTTTTCTAATAAGTAGAGTTTCCACAACTTATCGTTGTACCCTTTTTATTTTAATAAAACCAGCATGTTATCCCCCTCGCGGGTTTATAAAACAAGTAAACATGTTAAAAGCGAGGCTATAGACTCACCTTAGCCAATAGTGGTAATGAGACGATCGCCGACGATTAGTGATGCCCGTTTAAACACGAAATCGCAACCTACCAAATAAGGCGCGTTCGTTAAAAATCGACCTAAGTATAAATCATACTTAAATAATATAAAAATCAAAACTACAAAACCAAAACAATCCCGAAAAATTTAATAATACAAGTGTTATTACTATACCCTTTTATTCAACACTATTCTTTTAAACAATTGCACTCTCGATATTGACTCGTCTTAAGACGCCAAGTCAACGCAAGTCAAATTCTCATTTTACTTCCCTCGGACCAGTAGCTAAGTCATTTACATAATGACTTAACACTTGAGTAAATCACCATGTCCAATGGCGAATACTCAACTCACGCCACATAATTATTGACCTACATGTCCAAAATACCAATCAGCATGTACACTCCAAATGTACACACCAATCTACCCTATCTACACTTGTCCGATTTCGACGAAACTTGGTCACAAACTCACTTATAATATGAATATGACTCAGTTCAAATTTCATTCAAAAATATTACTTCTAAGACCTTCTGCCCAACACATCTTCGTGTTGTAAAAACCGGACAGATTTACGCCTTCAACTTGTAAAACTATTTTGACATATTTAAACAACTCCATTTATAAAGACGACTCTCGGGTTTGAAAATACACTCATGACCTGAGGTTTAGACTCCAACATCAGTCCTTGAACATTTTTAAAATTCATTCTATAGTCCCCGAGATTCGATCCAAATATCGACAACAATTTTCGGATTGTGCCGATACTCGTCTCCCGGTACACAAATACTAAAACTAGCATAACTTTTCGCTCGTAATGAGTTAGAAGCTCATTCAAGCGGCAAAACGAGCGTCTTGAAGATTACTACAACAATATCAAATAATATAAGCCTATCTCAGAACTTAAACCCACGAAATAATCTGTTATAAGCTGCTGTCCCAAAATACATTTTTAGAAATCATGTCAAATAGATCTTTTGACCCATTTCCACCACTTTTATACATCTAATATCATTCTAATATGATTTTAAACAACTCATCTAACCTCAATCACCCTTGAATAATCATTTAAAAATTTACCCACTCAACAATTCAAACATGCAACAACACCCCACTCAAATATAATAATAATAACACTTATATACAACATAAAAATAGATCAAACACTACTAGTTCATCAAGAAAAATAAAATTTTAAAAAATTTAATGCATGTGGGAGAAATTTATAACAAAATGATCCTTGTTGAATTTGCAAGATGGGACTTGTTTTAGTTTCTCTTGATCCAAGCTAAATTTGGAAAATCAAATGGGTTTTGGTGTTGATGTTTGGACGGCAAGAGGGAGGAGAAAACAAGGGAGAGAGTTTGATTTTTATAAAAATATTATATGTGTGTGTTTTAGTTGGTGGAGAATTAATATATAGTGGTAGTGGTGGAGGGTAGTTTTTGCCAATTTTGCATAGATTTGGTCTAAAATGGAATTAAATAGTTGTAAGGGTATAAAATGTAAATATTAAATTTTGAAAATATTTACGGGACTCGGGTTTTGTAAAAATACTTTTTAAAAGTTAAAACGCTTCAAAAATAAAATAATATAACTTCGACACGACTTAAAACGTAATTAAATCGAAAACGTCGAAAATATTAAATATCGAGACAATCGATAATAAAACGTAAATTTTTGGGCATCCGTCGGTATCGCGATCATTCGTAGTTCTCGTCATTCGTTAAAACGTAAAACACGAGCAATAAAAATAAATACAATAAAATCATTCATATAATAATTTGAGAATATAATATCGATACTTAATGTATTTCTTGTCATTTTTCATCGAAACGACATTCTTACGTTAAGTTTCAAGCCATAACCTTCTCGGTTAATCGATAATTTAAAATTCTCATTAAAATAAATATATAATACTTAATAGTCGAGATTAAAATAACGACCTGAAATTGACGGATTGTCACATTATCCCCACCAAATTGGGATCTTCGTCCCGAAGATCAACTTGCGTTCTTCCCCGATCGCTCGTTGAAAACAAAGAGTTAAACATATTTTGGTCCTCGTCTTGAGTTCCATCACACATGACAATAGGAATTCGACTTTGTTTCTGTTGCCTAACTTCCTTATCGATAGTATCAACAAGTACTTTGATGAAATGCAACTTACCGTCGATTCATACATTATCAAGAGAGATAATAAAATCTTCGTCGGGAAGAAATTTCTTTAGGTTCGACATATGAAAAGTATTGTGAATTCCTTGTAGTTCTCGAGGTAATTTAAGTTTTCATGCCGTCGGACCTATCATCGATATCATCTCGAATGGTCCAACTAACGGGGACTTGACTTCCCACGTTTTCCAAAATACACAACACCTTTTCAAGGTGATATCTTGGCATAACTTTCCCACCTACCTCGAATTTCAAAGGTTTTCGCTTCACATTATCATAACTTCTATGTCTACTACGAGCAGTTAACAAACGATTCTTAGTTCGCACGATCATTTTATTTATCGGAATAAAATGAGCAGAGTCAATCAATCGACATTGACAGAAATCGAGTCATATTCAGACCAAGTTTTCAAGAGCTTAACAATGAATCCATTGTAATTTGCTCCTACCTCACGAATGATAATGAATAACACAATCGTAATCACATAAAAGGCTTATTTGCCTCTTTTATTCCAGAATACATTGTAGGCTCTTACTATCGGTGGATACCGTACCTTAGTGCCATACAATTAATGCCTCAATAGACGAAGAGTAAAATCGCCGCACCCAATTACATGTCATGGGTTATGCAGTTTCCTCATTTTCCTAGGCTTCCTACAAGCATATACAAATCAAAACAACCACAAATCATAAAGGAGATGTATCACGATCAACAACAAAATCTTCACTTCCTTCGAGTAATGATAAGATCGGCGTGTCGCAGAGTTTTCTTTTCATAGTTTGAAAAGCTTTCTCTTCATCATTGCCACACACATACAGTTCATTCTTTTTAGTTAGCTTAGTTAATGGTTTTGATATCAAAGGGATTCCTTTGATAAACCTTCAGTAATAACCAGCCAAACCTAGAATTTGTCGTACTTCAGTTAGAGTAGTTGGAACATTCAAATTTTCGATGGCTTCGATTTTCGCAGAATCAACATGTATGCCACTTTTGTCAATCACATGACAGGGAAGTTGCACAGAACAGAGCCAAAAATCACACTTTAAAATTTTTGGGGTACATCTTTTCGTTCTTTAACAAGTTCAAGATAATCCCTAAGTGTTCGGCATGTTCTTCCTTTCTCTTCGGGCAGATTAGAACATCATCAAAGAAAACAATCACGAATTTATCAAGATACGGCTTACACCTATGGTTCATTAAGTCAATAAATACCGCAGGTGCACTGGTCAAACCAGAAGGCATAACCCTAAACTCATAATGATCATCACAAGTGCTAAGCGCCGTAATAGGAATATCTTCCTCGCGTATGCGAAGTTAATGATAAGAAAAACAAAGATCAATCTCTGGAGAAAACACCAGAATTTTGGAGAAAACACGAGAGTTTTGAAGTTGATCAAATAGATCATCAATTCTTAGAAGCAGGTAACGATTCTTGGTCGTTAGACTATGCAGCTCTCGGTAATCGATACACATACGAAATGAATCATCTTTCTTCTTAACGAAAAGAATGGGAGTTCTACAAACTGACGAGCTCGGTCGAATAAAACCTCTATCAGATAGTTCTTAAAACTGCACAAATAATCACTTCAGCTCGGATGGTGCTAATCGATATGGCGCACGTACCACAGTTGCAACACCAAAGATTAGATAAATTAAGAATTCTATTTGCCTTGGAGGCGGAAGCCTTGTCAAATCCTCCAGAAACACTAGTCACAAATGATTAGAGTAATTCTACTTACTTCTCTTACGATCCCTTCTATGATACCTAAGCCATGAATAATCCACAACCTTTTTCGATATACTTACGAGCTCTAATGCACGAAAAGAATTTTCAATTTGGAATTATTTTTCCCTTCAGTAACCTCATCAGCCTTGCCTTGAATTATGTGTCCCATGAGCTAATCAGCCATGCAGACAACTTCACAAATAGTAAATGGCTTAGAAGAAGTCACATCACCGCATATATCCCTGGTCAGCCGTAAATATACTGCTTGACCTTGATGGTTCGGGTTCCATAATTCTTGGACATAAAGGAGTCAACTTATGGAAACACTTGATACATCTACCAATGTTAGTTCCCTTCAGCTTCAAGTGGTACAACACTTGCTCCATACTTTGGGAGTGCTTCAAAGACAAGCTCCTTAGTTAACCGTTTCCTCACCTTAGTCCATGGTGTCCCATAAGTAACGATACCTATGGAAGCAAGTCTGCCATTCCACCAAATTAATGCACGACCTTGGAGAGTAGCGATTTCAAACTGCACCTTATCCTCCTGCTTAGGGTCACTGATTCGAAAGACTGACGCCAGCTTTTAATAACTGATACAATCCTCCATCATCTTTAGTCCCACTAAAGAGTCTACGGTTTGGAATTAAAGAACGAAGTGTAGTTATAGCCTCTAACTTCGGGCACCTTTGTTCCATCGGTACCACGAACATCATCGGCTCTAGCTTCAGCTCCAGCGGTTCCAGTTCCACCAGTTTTAGCTTCAGCTCCAGATCCATATCCATCATTCATGTTGGCCATGAATTCAACTAAGATACAGTAACTTATTCACTAATAACTTGGCGCATTCGTGCTTCAGTCATAGCTTTCATTTACTGTATGAGTCTTGTGTAACGCAAATCAAATCATAATGAGTATTCATTCAGTGATTGCGTTATACCACACGAATTTTACAAGAGAAAAGCAAAGAAAGATAATAATAGAACGATGTAGAATTAGGAATCAAAAGATAGTCGTTCCATTGATCACAAACTAGTACAAGTCGTACTGTCAAACATTATAGATAATCATCGTCTAATGCCATACAACTTAAAAGACTAGTCCTACTAACTGTTGTCACAGTTTAGTTAGGGATTAATGAGAAGATACTACAACTGATAAACTAATCTACTAAGAGTTACTAGGTACTTTACATGGCTACGAAAGCTCCTCAGTCCCACAAGAAGAAGATTTCTTCAATGTCTTTCAGAGACGCTTGATATCCTCCTCAATTGGTGCTTTTGGAACAATCTCAATACAACCATTTCACGATCAAGGAATTAAGGAACAAAATCAAAGAATGAATCGAGCAAACAAATTACAATTCAATAAGAGTTTAATCACGCAAATGCTATATGCTTTAGCCTACACATTTATGAATCATTATTTCCATGGATTGATCAAGTCCTTCCGAATAAGATTCAGAAATTTGTAGTTCAACAATTTATAATTTCCTTGTTCAAATAAATGGCCAATTTATTTCAACGATTATAAATCACTTTATTCAAGCATCTCCAGCTCAACGCGAAATATTAAGATCGAAACAAATGAGAAACTGATTTAATAGAAAATGATCAGTGATATGGTATGGAATCCTGGTTGGCATGTGAATACCATACAAATCAATCTCAATTCCTAGCAATCAATAATACCATCTCGGACAAACTTGTTTTTATCAAAACAGTATAATGTCGAAGTTTAATGAAAATGCAAATTAAATTTGCGAAACGAAATGAACGAATCGATAAATCAAGAATAAGAACCAAGGAAATCAAAATCCTTGTAACCAAAAGAATATCAACAGAATATTAACCTTCGTTGGGATCATGTCTATCCACAACTTAGTTAATCTCGAGAATAACATGATTCATTTCAGGAATAGCTTCGGCGCTAGCATTAAAATGACTAAGGTGGCTTCGTGACAATCGACGTCGTATAAATATCTCGTATAAATATAAAATTATCATTTATACTTAAATAACTGAAAACATACCTTGTAATTCACAAGTTTAACTAATCGATAAAGATTACAACATATATATAATCCCATATATATAAATACTTTCATTCTCGTCCATTGGCAACTCGGAGGTTTCGCTTGCAACAGTTATAGTTAAAAGATTTCAAAAATTCATTTTTGGAAAATCTTTACGTTCTCTATAACTTGAGCTCTGATACCAATCTGTAACACCCCCAATTTCGGTCATAACAGCGGAAGGGTCATTGGGTGTTACTATCATGGTTCAATCTCATAATCATAGAAAACGGCTCAAAACGAGACGTTTTAATAAACATCCATTCAATTTTATTTAATCAAGATAAAATTTCATATACGGTCCCAGATGATTCAAAAGTTTACAAACTATTATAAATGATAAAAGTTATTTGAATGGATATGTTTTAGAAAAGTGGGCTAAAACATTTCAAATATGCAAGCTTCACGAAACCGCCTTCCTCGAGTGCCTTCAATATGGACCTGAGATAAAACATGCTTAAAAAGTCAGCAAAATTTGCCGAGTGAATCTATAGAGTTTAAATTTAAATAAAGAGAACACATGTATTCAAAATAACCTTCCATGGTTAATAATTTACCGAAATACCATTATGTTGTACGAACATAATTTCGGTTTCATTACATAAGCCTCGTGACATTGAACGTTAACGTATATTATTTCAGCCCAACACACCTAGCCAAGTGTGTATATTTCTCTTATACAATGCATCTGATGTTTCATTACTAGTGCATCACAACACCACGCGAGAGCTAATCGTGACCGGACTGGGCGTCACCCCGATAGATCTATCCATAGCATTAGCGTTACTTTGATTAACAATTCACGATTCATGGGTCCTTTAAGGCTAAAACTAACTTATGCAATAAATTTCATCTAAGAATACAATCAAGTTCCTTGTGTTCAATTTTTAAAACAAAGAGGGTTTACCACAACTTCTCGTTGTACCCTCATTTATAATAATTACTTTTCCAATAATAAGGGTTTCCACAACTTCTCGTTGCACCCATACTTTTCTAATAAGTAGAGTTTCCACAACTTATCGTTGTACCTTTTTTATTTTAATAAAACCAGCATGTTATCCCCCTCGCGGGTTTATAAAACAAGTAAACATGTTAAAAGCGAGGCTATAGACTCACCTTAGCTAATAGTGGTAATGAGACGATCGCCGACGATTAGTGATGCCCGTTTAAACACGAAATCGCAACCTACCAAATAAGGCGCGTTCGTTAAAAATCGACTTAAGTATAAATCATACTTAAATAATATAAAAATCAAAATTACAAAACCAAAACAATCCCGAAAAATTTAATAATACAAGTGTTATTACTATACCCTTTTATTCAACACTATTCTTTTAAACAATTGCACTCTCGATATTAACTCGTCTTAAGACGCCAAGTCAACGCAAGTCAAATTCTCATTTTACTTCCCTCGGACCAGTAGCTAAGTCATTTACATAATGACTTAACACTTGAGTAAATCACCATGTCCAATGGCGAATACTCAACTCACGCCACATAATTATTGAACTACATGTCTAAAATACCAATCAGCATGTACACTCCAAATGTACACACCAATCCACCCTATCTACACTTGCCCGATTTCGATGAAACTTGGTCACAAACTCACTTATAATATGAATATGACTCAGTTAAAATTTCATTCAAAAATATTACTTCTAAGACCTTCTGCCCGACACATCTTCGTGTTGTAAAAACCGGACAGATTTACGCCTTCAACTTGTAAAACTATTTTGACATATTTAAACAACTCCATTTATAAAGCCGACTCTCGGGTTTGAAAATACACTCATGACCTGAGGTTTAGACTCCAATATCAGTCCTTGAACATTTTTAAAATTCATTCTATAGTCCCCGAGATTCGATCCAAATATCGACAACAATTTTCGGATTGTGCCGATACTCGTCTCCCGGTACACAAATACTAAAACTAGCATAACTTTTCGCTCGTAATGAGTTAGAAGCTCATTCAAGCGGCAAAACGAGCGTCTTGAAGATTACTACAACAATATCAAATAATATAAGCCTATCTCAGAACTTAAACCCACGAAATAATCTGTTATAAGCTGCTGTCCCAAAATACATTTTTAGAAATAATGTCAAATAAATCTTTTGACCCATTTCCACCACTTTTATACATCTAATATCATCCTAATATGATTTTAAACAACTCATCTAACCTTAATCACCCTTGAATAATCATTTAAAAATTTACCCACTCAACAATTCAAACATGCAACAACACCCCACTCAAATATAATAATAATAACACTTATACACAACATAAAAATAGATCAAACACTACTAGTTCATCAAGAAAAATAAAATTTTGAAAAAGTTAATGCATGTGGGAGAAATTTATACCAAAATGATCCTTGTTGAATTTGCAAGATGGGACTTGTTTTAGTTTCTCTTGATCCAAGCTAAATTTGGAAAATCAAATGGGTTTTGGTGTTGATGTTTGGACGGCAAGAGGGAGGAGAAAACAAGGGAGAGAGTTTGATTTTTATAAAAATATTATATGTGTGTGTTTTAGTTAGTGGAGAATTAATATATAGTGGTAGTGGTGGAGGGTAGTTTTTGCCAATTTTGCATAGATTTTGTCTAAAATGGAATTAAATAGTTGTAAGGGTATAAAATGTAAATATTAAATTTTGAAAATATTTACGGGACTCGGTTTTGTAAAAATACTTTTTAAAAGTTAAAACGCTTCAAAAATAAAATAATATAACTTCGACACGACTTAAAACGTAATTAAATCGAAAACGTCGAAAATATTAAATATCGAGACAATCGATAATAAAACGTAAATTTTTGGGCATTCGTCGGTATCGCGATCATTCGTAGTTCTCGTCATTCGTTAAAACGTAAAACACGAGAAATAAAAATAAATACAATAAAATCATTCATATAATAATTTGAGAATATAATATCGATACTTAATGTATTTCTTGTCATTTTCATCGAAACGACATTCTTACGTTAAGTTTCAAGCCATAACCTTCTCGGTTAACCGATAATTTAAAATTCTCATTAAAATAAATATATAATACTTAATAGTCGAGATTAAAATAACGACCTGAAATTGACGGATTGTCACAGGTCAAGTTCATCAACACGCGCTGGTATCGAATCATCTGAAGTAAGAAAAGTGTCAATTTTTTCCATAAGCGAATCACTATCCTCAACGGGGATAGGAGATGGAGAAAAAGACTTGGCATTAGGCTTAGAATTCAAAGCTTCAATTTTAGAAATGAGAAGATAGACGTTTGATAATTTCTCTCGAAGAATCACGTCTTCCACCTCTAAATGAGTAAGTTCATCAGTGAACTTCTCAAGGATCGGAATAGTCAAATCAACCTCATTTCCTGGTGGAAATGGGTCTAAAGGAGTAACTTCAAAGGTGAACCTCTCAAAAACCGGATTACTATCATCCTCATTTCCCGGTGGAAATGGGTGAAGAAAAGTAGGTTCATCGAGAAACGCCTCATAATCCGAGTCGTGAATGTCATCTTTATAAGAGAGTTCATCGGAGAACTCCTCATTAGATAATTCACTAGAATTCGTATCATACTCAAAATCTTCATTTCCTTCACAAGATTCATCATTAGAATTGGAGAAAATCTCAAAGTGATTGGAAGAAGGAGAGTCATCAGAATGTGGCAAATCACACATTTCATTGGAAATACCATCAGACTCTCTTGGGTTTTCGACAAGGATCTCAACACTAGACTTTATGACTTCGTCCGATTCTGTTTCCGGAATAGTGCTAATATGCTCGTCCCCCATGCTTAGAGAATTTTCGGGTTCCACGGTGGAAGAATCAAGAATAGGAGTAGCGATGTCATGAGATGGAGTGAGATCAAAAATATCCTCATCATCGTCATCGTCATAAAGGAAAGAACGCTCGAGTTCACAAGTAGCAAGATATTTTGCTTCCTCTTGAGCTTGTTCTTTCTTTCGAATCTCAATGTTTAATCCATTATAATCTTGCGAAAGTTGTCTAATCTTAATCTCACACTCTCTTTTAAACTCCTCATCAATTATTTATCGTCGATATCTTCGAATTCCCAATTCATTAGTTATATCGTTAATCTCTTTATCAATTCATGTCTTTTCTTGCAACATATCGTCGATGCTCTTTTCAACAATTTCAACACTTCTTTGATTCATTATTTGTTGGAACATCGTTTCAATTCGTTTAAAATTTTCACTATCAAGAGAAAATAGTAGGGATTGGTCAAAACCGGAGGGAATGGAATTATAGCAAGGAATGGGCTCATAAAAATTTTGATCCGTCGGTTGACAACAAAAACTCTCGTGAGGACCTCCACAATACTCACAACAAAGATATTGTTGTGATAAACTCGGTGAATCTTGTGGATAACAATTATCATTATAGTTTTGATTGGAGCCCGGTTCTTGCTCATAATTAAGCGAGAATCAATGCGAACAATCAACACCAAAATGAGAATCGTTTCCACATAATTAACACGAGGGTGTCTCGTATGTGGGGTGTGGAGGTGGGTAAAAATTGAGAGGGTTATTCGAAAAATTCGGGTTTCTACATGAAGTAATTTCATTACAATAAGGACAAAATCCAACTCGTAAATCGTTTTGTAAATCATTTCCACAATGCTCACACGTACACCATCGACATGGTAAAAGACCATATAACGGTTCTCCACACCCTACACAACGGACGAAGGAATTCATAGAAGAATTAAAAATTGGAGGGCGAGGAGAAAAGAATTAAACATGATAGAGGATTAAGAAGATGATTTTTGGTATTTTTATTTTTCAAATCAATCATAGATTGATAAAAACAAGGAGTAAGGATAATTAATATGGAAGTAAATTATCCTCGGTCGACTTTGAAACGTAGGTGAAAACCTAAACGTCTCGAGGTTAAATAAGTAAACAACAAAAATAAGATTTATTACTACTTGAGTTGGCAAACCAATAATCGGTCGTCCCTGTGAGACCCCCAAAATCTGACATGGAACAACTAGGCAACGAGGGGGTAACACGTCATAGTACAAGAAGCAATGAATTACAGTTTATATAAAGCTGACGAAATAAAAACATGTATATTACATCATAAAAGGTCAGAGTTTTTAAACATAGGTCCCAGAGTTTTAAAAGCGGAAAAATTATATTATTTCGTCTCAATTTATAACATAAAGTTGCCCAAAATATTTAATAAACTCCTGACAGTTTATATAAAACCAATCTTTCAAAAGCATCACAGAAATCTCCAAGCAGCGATAATATCCTGCGGGTTCCCATCCAAGCAAAGCTAAGTAATAATACCTAAGATTAAACATGTAAAATCGTCAACATAAAGTTGAGTGATATTCATAGGTTTAGTAATAAGGATGTGGAACACAAGCATTCATTTGTAAAACAAGTAGTATGGAGTATGGTTATGATCATTAACCATAGTCCGAAACATTATTATTGTAGTTTAGTTCATGAACCGAAGCTTAACTCAGTGTAAGTTCCTCTAGTCAGTATTCAGCCTAAATACTCAAGTGAATAAACAAAGATTAGTGCGTCAAGGTAATCGGGACGGGGATAGTCAATCCCGATGGATCCACCCACAACATTCGCGCTTGGTAGCAGGATTAATTAACGGTTCATGATCAATGAGAGGTAACTTAAGGCTAGACTAAAAAGCAATAATATCGATGAAAATCAGTTGGAAATCCTCAAGTTCTGGAAAGCATACAATTTCTGGATAACATACAAGTTGAGGATAACACACAGTTGTTAAATGGTTGTGTTCCACCATGTAAAATCTCACCCCTCATTTAGAAACCATGTACAAGTAAAAAGGGGCTATGAACTCACCTTAGCCACGAGGTAAGTCAATCACGGTACTCAGCAACTGAGTAGAAACAATGTAGTGAGACGATCACCGACGATATGGATGCCCGGGGAAACACGAAAACCGCAACCTATCACAATAGGGCGCGCGTTAAGACTCGAACTCAATATCGATATATATACCAAATACAATATGACTCAAATGTTTTCAAAGTATACACGTTTCAAAACCATTGACACGAACCAAATGAATTCATTTATCCAACGTTACTCGTTAAAACACTTGAACACTTGAAAATGACCCGTTATACGACGCCAAGTCAACGCAAGTCAAACTATCCTTTACCCTTACTTGGACCAGTAGCTAAGTCATTTATATAATGACTAAGCACTTGAATAAGTCATCATGTCCGATGATGAATACTCAAACTCACGCAACACAAACATTAAACTAAGTGTCCAAAATAAAAATCAGCAAGTACATCCCGAATGTACACACCGATCTACCCTATCTAGACATGTCCGTTTTACATGAAAATTGGTGTCAAGGTCACTTATAACCTGTATAAGACCTCACCAAATTTTGAGCCAAAGTTCACACTTTAAAATCCATCAGCTCGACACTTTACTCGACTCCAAATTTTAGGACAGATTTGTACACTAGTTTTGTAAAACCGTTTAGACCGCTTTAAAAGTACAAACTCGACAATCCGACTTTTGAAAACACTACTAGACTCATCAAAATCAGTTTGTAAACTTTGAAAATCAGTAGTATCAACTATCTAACCAAGCCTAAAGTCCCCGAGAGTCGACCCAAAATCAGCCACAATTCGGATTGTGCCGACTTGCGTCTCCCGGTACACGAAAACTAAAACTAGCGTAACTTTTGACTCGTAATGACTTAGAAGCTCTATCTTATACCAAAACGACCGTCTCGGAAAACTCTACAACAATTTCAAATAATCTCAGTCTTTCACAGACCTTAAACCCACGAAAAAAATCTGTTTAAAGCTGCTGTCCTAAATTAGCCTTTTAGAAAACATGACAAATCAATTTTTCAATCAAAATCACTCATTCCCACACCCATAGGATCACTATACTATCATTCCTATCAACCAAACACACTCCTAAACACATGCATGTAAAATTTAACAAAAATCAAAGATTAAAAACAAGACTTTTTATGATAAAAACATGACAATCTTACCAAAAATAACACATGCACGATGATTAAATCATCATACAATCATGAAATAAAAAGTTCTTGAAATTTTGATACATGTGGGTGATTTTGGTACCAAAATAATGGCAAGAAGATTTTAAGAATGGGTCTAATCTTTGTTTTTCTAAATTCATGGTGGATGATGAGGTTTTGATGGTGTTTGTGTGGTGGTGGTGTGACGGAAAAGAAAGAGAGGGGGAGGGGGTGTGTGTTTTTCTTTAAAAAATTGAATGTGTTGTGAGAAAGTGGAAGAAAAATTGGTTTATATATGGTAGTTTAAGTGGAGGGACCAATGTTGCCAAGTTTGAAACTTGTGGACTTAAAAACAATTAATAGTTTTAAAGGGTAGAAAATGGTTATTTGTAAATATTGAAAATATTTACGGGGCTCGAGTTTCGTAAAAATACTTTTCAAAAGTTACAATGCATCATAAAAATGATTATATGATTTCTCGACACGACTTAATACGTAATTAAAACGAAATCGTCAAAAGTATTAATTATCGAAACAATCGATAAGTAAACGTAAAATTTTGGGCATCCATCGGTATCGCGATCACTAGGAATTCTCGTTGTACATTGATTTGAATAAACTCGTTGTAAAACGCACGCGGGTGATTTTAAATCAAAAACATTGATTTAAAATAAATATGGAAAAATAAAATAAAAATTTATAATTGCATACAAAGTATTTATCGATGATCAGAAAAATACTTAAAAAGTATAATTTAAAAATCTCAGGATTTACATATAAAGTATTCAAGAAAACGTAATACTTTGGAAAATTCAAAAGCACGAATAAAAAGAATAAAATAATGCTGGGAAAGTACGGGTTCTCACAATCTTCCCCCCTAAAGGAACTCTGGTCCCCAGAGTTCTCCTGAAAACAGTAGAAGATGCAAACAAGAGGAGGTAGAAAGTTTATAACAAAATTCATTGCTTCCCAGGTAATTTCTGCACCACGACGAATCTTAACGGTTAGAATTCACTATGCTTCAGTTTCTTAACTCTTTTTCGTATAACTTTTCAGTCTTGGATTAGGATAACGATCTTTCAATATGGATATACATCGAGAGATAGAGTTGTTGGAAATACGTGTGATAAACTAACGTGAATGAACACAAGAATCGCTTAAACAGGCAAAGTGCGATAGAATGAATCAAGATTGTAAATCAACAAGGGGTCGCAAATCGTGCAACTTTAAAACGTGAAAATCTTAAAATGTAAGAATCTAGTCACAAGCGAAATAGAAGGGAAATTATGAATAACATATGATCATTTAAAATACAAGAATGTAAGAATCTAGGATTTTGGTATTACTTTAAAACCTAGTTTTAAATATTTTCTTGATTAAAAGAAAATTTTACCAAGTGTAGTGATTAAAATCAAACTCTATATAAAACGAGTGAGTAAACAGTTGTCAAAATCTTTTTCTTGATCAGGACTTCAAGGTAAAAGTAACTCAGTTCAAATAGTTATTTTGATCAGCTTAAGAGCTTTTCGGGTGACTACATGAAATTATAATTAAATTTAATAATTTCATTAGATTGACAATAAAGTACGATAGAATCAAATACTTTAAAAGATACAGCTTGATATCCTTTATAAATACTAGTTATAAATTTACCAAAGAGGATGTATAGGTCTGGTACTTAACTTGAAATAGTTATTTTGGTAATTTAAACATTTGATAAAATGTATAAAATGTTCTTAAAAATTAATAATAATTTTTAGAAATTCAAGAAGGCGATTAAGGTATCAAACGATAAACACGTAACATTTTCTGGTTTTCAAAAGATGACAAGACAACAACGAATGTGAATCATATAAAGGTCAACAATCTGTATACGAGCAATACACAAAGGAATAAGACGAAATTCGTATCAATTCTTAACAAACTTGATAGAATAGACGCGTTGATGATAACAATAATAAGAAACAAAGGATTATAGCAAGTCATCGTTTCTTGAGTGCAGTTGGTGACACCAATAACGGCTTATGAAGTTCTCGGTGGTCGACATACGATCGAAAGAGAAAAGCCACACAACGAATTTTCGAATCAAAGAAAATTCTTAAGAGGTCAATTGAGAGTAAATTCAGTAAAAATGAAAACATTAGCAACGAAAAGCGAAATCAACACATGATTCACACAAATGAATTTCAAGACGACAAAGTCTAACACACATCATGACAATTACACGAAATCATCGTTCACGTCCAGTCGTAAATCATTAATCGCGTCCAGAGACGTTTCATAGGTCTACCAAGATAGATAAAGAAGATCGATCGATGAAGAGGCATAATTACGTTGAAACTCTCAGGTCTGGTATCAATGGTAAGAATTTAGGCAAATGGTAACGAAAATCGTATCATGAGGATGATGAGGTAACATGTAAAACAAAGGTCGTCGAGTATGGAAATATGTGTTTGAGGCACGCACTTTGTTCAAGAAAAGATAAGGGTTCTTATGTGTAAGTCGCGAATTGTTGATACTCGCATAAGAAGTAAAAGTTTTCTAAACTTTATTTTATCAAACTTTTTAGGGAACATAATTAAAAAGTTGATTCTTGGTTAAATATTTAAGGTGACTACTATTCGGCCTTGCATGGCTCCTTCTAAATTAAGCATAGGTGATCAGGCCATGCATAATTTAGGACTAGCAATGCGATGCTCATCTTCGTCAAACCAGTATTACAGGTCATATCATTTAAAATATGTATATAATCCCATTTGTAAAAACAAAAATCAAAATAGTTTATGAAACTATTCGCCAATAAGTTACTGGCGAGATATTTAATTCAACAATTATAATGTTACAAGGGTTCTTTATAAGACCCTATTAGAACAATTTGTGAAAATGCATTGTAAAATTAATATAAATTAATTTTATAAGATAACCTTCAAGTATTTTGTGAAGTCCAAGTGGAACTCTTGTATAATGTTTCACAAACAATACCAGTTAAATTCATGTGATGACATGATGATAGCTTACAAAATAGTGAGTGGGTTACATGAGGGAAATAAGGAGTAGTTCAAGATAGTCTATGAAATGGTTACAACGTGCTAATGTTTCAAGAGGTTTAGCAGGAATCGTCAAGAGACACGTGTCAAGATGGTAACGAACGATACGAAAGCAAGAACTTCAACCCCGGTCCAAATCAGTGGTACGATAGAAGCAAAGAAAGGAAATGGAATGACAAATACGTCATAAATAAAAGAAAGGAATAAGGAATCCGTATGTGTGCACATCGTGATTAATTTGACAATAATATACTTTTAAGAAAGTAGGGTATCAGTTAACAAATAGTACAATCACACTGAAAAGTTTCTATATAATTTCAAAAGTTCAAGATCTATGTATATGTATGACCGAACTCAAAGTTACTATTTTATACTTGTTCAAACGCAATCCTTGTTTTTAGTTTGTAATATATCATTAGTTAAAGTTTTACGAGCTCAATGAACTCAAAACGCTTGAAATCATATTTTTAAAGTCTATCAGTTTTGACTTTTGGGTTTGACTAGACCAATTAACTCATTAAACAATATTCTAAGACTCAAAGTCTAATGCATTTCGATGTAAAACAATGTTTTGAACAACTTTCTAGTTTTACCCGAGACTTGAAACTGAATAAAAAATGGACGAAAATGCCCTTGCATTAAACCTGTCAGCAAAACGATATTTTAGAACTACACAAAAATAAGTTCTTAAATTTTCACAATCTCAAATGAGCATAACCTGCTCGATTTTAATGTTTATTTGCCAAATTTTATGTCCTAAACGGACGTCTCAACAAGTAGAAGCATATTTTTATGTCTAAATTTATAAAAATATATTCTCGACACTGTAAATTTTTTGTAAAGTTTCTGTACAAAGTATATTCTTTGACACATCTTGAAATTAAATCTAAATTTCATAATAACTCAGAATTAATGTACACACAAGACTTGTGAATTCCATAAAGACGAAAGAAGATAAACTGTATAATTAATCATGTAAAGGAAACCCAGTATGGAAATGGTTCAAGAATGCCAACGGTAATCTGAGAGATAAAAAACGACGCATATCATCCGTGTCTTCGGCTGCAAGATTCAATGCAGGAAGGTCTCCTGGCGGCGTGTTTTTCCAAAAGCACAAGACATACCGAGAAAGAAACAAAATATTAACAAGTCACACTCCTGAGGCGAGGAGGTTTAATGAAAAGGGGAGGATACAAGTAGGATCGTATTCCAAACAATCGTCACATAATAAATGACGATCATGTGTTCAAGGTACAACGGATGTTGTAAGTCAAAGTCGAAACGTAGAATGGTCAATGAAATAAGATGTAATCCATGTACAAGTGTCGTGTAAAACGGTGACGTAAAAGTCGATCAAGATTACGAAAACTCACGATATTATTCAGGTACTGATTCAACAAATGCTTCGAGATGTGTGAATCACACGATGTCTTTTAGTCTTTTCCGGAGACACATTGAGCAACACAATGGTCTATAGACTGTTTTCCAAGACATTCAATCACAAATGGTCGACAAGCAAATTGGATATCTAAATAGATATATTAAAGAAATTAAACAATGAAAGCAACACGTACGGTAGTAGAATGAAAATAAGAAGTTTCGTCGAAAACAACACTTATTCGATCCCGAACAATGGTATCACAAGAGTATGCACAACATGTAACAGCGAGTCGAGAAAAACAGATGATTCAAAACGAACGAGCATATGAAGTCAGTCGTATCACGCATAAATGAAATAGCAATAGTACTTAGAAAAATGAGCATGAAAAGTTGGCAGTACACGCGCTCTGAATACAAGTATGTAACGTCATAACAATGTAAAAATCATCGTAACCAGATCAGTTCACAAGAACAAGAATTTCAGGAATACAGTAAGAGCAGATGAAATCACGGTAACAACCAATAATAATTCATGAAGCACAAAGGCTTTGAAAAAGAAAACACAGTAATTATCGTCATCAGGGTAACGTAATATTTCAAAATGTAATCAAGAGATGAAATACTATAACGATAATTAAAAGTAAATAGTAAGGATTAGAGAGTTACCCGCGCAGATATCGAACAACATTGGCAGATTCTGTGGTTGAAACTTAAAACATGAAATATTTGAACTTTCGGTTATAGACTAAGTTTTGAAAAATGACTCAGTTCCCTATAACCATCGCTCTGATACCACTCTGTGAGACCCCCAAAATCTGACATGGAACAACTAGGCAACGAGGGGGTAACACGTCATAGTACAAGAAACAATGAATTACAGTTTATATAAAGCTGACGAAATAAAAACATGTATATTACATCATAAAAGGTCAGAGTTTTTAAACATAGGTCCCAAAGTTTTAAAAGAGGAAAAATTATATTATTTCGTCTCAATTTAGAACATAAATTTGCCCAAAATATTTAATAAACTCCTGACAGTTTATATAAAACCAATCTTTCAAAAGCATCACAGAAATCTCCAAGCTGCGATAATATCCTGTGGGCTCCCATCCAAGCAAAGCTAAGTAATAATACCTAAGATTAAACATGTAAAATCGTCAACATAAAGTTGAGTGATATTCATAGGTTTAGTAATAAGGATGTGGAACACAAGCATTCATTTGTAAAACAAGTAGTATGGAGTATGGTTATGATCATTAACCATAGTCTGAAACATTATTATTGCAGTTTAGTTAATGAACCGAAGCTTAACTCAGTGTAAGTTCCTCTAGTCAGTATTCAGCCTAAATACTCAAGTGAATAAACAAATATTAGTGCGTCAAGGTAATCGGGACGGGGATAGTCAATCCCGATGGATCCACCCACAACATTCGCGCTTGGTAGCAGGATTAATTAACGGTTCATGATCAATGAGAGGTAACTTAAGGCTAGACTAAAAATCAATAATATCGATGAAAATCAGTTGGAAATCCTCAAGTTCTGGAAAGCATACAATTTCTGGATATCATACAAGTTGAGGATAACACACAGTTGTTAAATGGTTGTGTTCCACCATGTAAAATCTCACCCCTCGTTTAGAAACCATGTACAAGTAAAAAGGGGCTATGAACTCACCTTAGCCACGAGGTAAGTCAATCACGGTACTCAGCAACTGAGTAGAAACAATGTAGTGAGACGATCACCGATGATATGGATGCCCGGGGAAACACGAAAACCGCAACCTATCACAATAGGGCGCGCGTTAAGACTCGAACTCAATATCGATATATATACCAAATACAATATGACTCAAATGTTTTCAAAGTATACACGTTTCAAAACTATTGACACGAACCAAATGAATTCATTTATCCAACGTTACTCGTTAAAACACTTGAACACTTGAAAATGTCCCGTTATACGACGCCAAGTCAACGCAAGTCAAACTATCCTTTACCCTTACTTGGAACAGTAGCTAAGTCATTTATATAATGACTAAGAACTTGAATAAGTCATCATGTCCGATGATGAATACTCAAACTCACGCAACACAAACATTGAACTAAGTGTCCAAAAAAAAAAATCAACAAGTACACCCCGAATGTACACACCGATCTACCCTATCTAGACATGTCCGTTTTACATGAAAATTGGTGTCAAGGTCACTTATAACCTGTATAAGACCTCACCAAAATTTGAGCCAAAGTTCACACTTTAAAATCCATCAGCTCGACACTTTACTCGACTCCAAATTTTAGGACAGATTTGTACACTAGTTTTGTAAAACCGTTTAGACCGCTTTAAAAGTACAAACTCGACAATCCGACTTTTGAAACCACTACTAGACTCATCAAACTCAGTTTGTAAACTTTGAAAATCAGTAGTATCAACTATCTAACCAAGCTTAAAGTCCCCGAGAGTCGACCCAAAATCAGCCACAATTTCGGATTGTGCCGACTTGCGTCTCCCGGTACACGAAAACTAAAACTAGCATAACTTTTGACTCGTAATGACTTAGAAGCTCTATCTTATACCAAAACGACCGTCTCGGAAAACTCTACAACAATTTCAAATAATCTCAGTCTTTCACAGACCTTAAACCCACGAAAAAAATCTGTTTAAAGCTGCTGTCCTAAATTAGCCTTTTAGAAAATATGACAAATCAATTTTTCAATCAAAACCACTCATTCCCATACCCCTAGGATCACTATACTATCATTCCTATCAACCAAACACACTCCCAAACACATGCATGTAAAATCTAACAAAAATCAAAGATTAAAAACAAGACTTTTTATGATAAAAACATGATAATCTTACCAAAAATAACACATGCTTGATGATTAAATCATCATACAATCATGAAATCAAAAGTTCTTGAAATTTTGATGCATGTGGGTGATTTTGGTACCAAAAGAATGGCAAGAAGATTTTAAGAATGGGTCTAATCTTTGTTTTTCTAAATTCATGGTGGATGATGAGGTTTTGGTGGTGTTTGTGTGGTGGTGGTGTGACGGAAAAGAAAGAGAGGGGGAGGGGGTGTGTGTTTTTCTTAAAAAAAATGAATGTGTTGTGAGAAAGTGGAAGAAAAATTGGTTTATATATGGTAGTTTAAGTGGAGGGACCAATGTTGCCAAGTATGAAACTTGTGGACTTAAAAACAATTAATAGTTTTAAAGGGTATAAAATGGTTATTGGTAAATATTGAAAATATTTACGGGGCTCGGGTTTCGTAAAAATACTTTTCAAAAGTTACAATGCATCATAAAAATGATTATATGATTTCCCGACACGACTTAATACGTAATTAAAACGAAATCGTCGAAAGTATTAATTATCGAAACAATCGATAAGTAAACGTAAAATTTTGGGCATCCGTCGGTATCGCGATCACTAGGAATTCTCGTTGTACATTGATTTGAATAAACTCGTTGTAAAACGCACGCGGGTGATTTTAAATCAAAAACATTGATTTAAATACATATGGAAAAATAAAATAAAAATTTATAATTCCATACAAAGTATTTATCGATGATCAGAAAAATACTTAAAAAGTATAATTTAAAAATCTCAGGATTTGCATATAAAGTATTCAAGAAAACGTAATACGTTGGAAAATTCAAAAAACACGAATAAAAAAAATAAAATAATGCTGGGAAAGTACGGGTTCTCACAGTCCCTCTCAATATACGCACAAGCAAGCGGGAAAACGAGGTGGCACAAAGCACTTAAAAACCTTTTTCCTTAGACGACCTTTTATAGCACGTTGCCTTATACCCACCTTATAGTTTGTATAAATTGAGTTCAAACTTTTTATTAGTATTTATCTATTTTGTCTTTTATTTTTGTTTTGGATTCGAATACAATAGCTAGGTGATGAAATCCCAACTAAGGTCTTATTTGGAAGTAGGTAAATTTATTGTTCTACATAATACAATACATTAATCACAAAAAACACGAAAAACGATATATATACTATAAATATAAAAATAACAAAACTTTCCAAGGACGGAAAGGGTTTTCAAATCAACGATCAACAAATCTCTACGAAAGAATCGTACACAAGATCCCCGGCAACGGCGCCAAAATTTTTGATGTATCGAGAAAATGTCGGTGTATTTTAATTAAATACGTTATAGAGCAAATTTAGGAAATTACCTTTAGGAAAAGGTAATAATCCAAAAATAATCTAAAGACGAATCAATTAAACACAAGAGTGATCCCGGTTCGTATACACAAGGATCTTGTGAATTTGAGACTTTCGATTTGAATTGGACAATTGATTTGAATTCGGTTTCGGTTTTTATCTAAATTAATCCTACAAATTTTTAACCTAAAGTGCATGAATCGTACCCTAAAATTAAATCTAAAAGGCAAAATATTTAAATCTATATTTTATTTAAAATTTACTTTCACTTTTTTATTGACAAAACTAATGTAAACAAAAAAATGTTAAATTAAAATTTATTTAAAACAAAATTAATTAAAACTATATTATTAAAAGAGAATATTAAAACAATTTAAATTTAAAAGGTAATAAAATATATTTATTTTTATTTTCTTTAACTATTTAAAAACTAATTTATTTAAAATTTTAAAAATTAAACTTATGATAAATTTATTAAACGTCTGAAAATAAAAACGTATAAAAGAAAATTACATGAATGATAAACGTTTATATAAAAATTCAGTCAAAAGAAATCGTATATAAATGAATGTTAGTTAAACTTTAGCAAATAAAAGGCCTAGCCCAAATGGTTAAGACAGTTGATTGTTAAGGGGGAGGTCTCGAGTTCGAGACCCCCCGGGGACAAATTTTTTGTGATTAATATTTTGGAGCACAGTTTTTAGTATTATAGCCCACCAAACAGTTCGTTTGGATAAGCTGATATATCAGTATATTGAAACAATTAAATAACAGCAAACATTCTCAAATATATCAGTAAACAACATTATCTACCAAATCTATTTAGCAAACAAAATCAATTTATAAATTCCAGACAATAAGCAATATAATTCAGACAGTTTCAAAATCTTTATCAACAGATACTCAAATATGTTGGAAATACGTTTTACGTATTTATGAAGGATCGGTCGCTCCAACGATAATTATGTAATGGGCTCGTGATCTATTTACTTTATGTATAGTCCATATAGCCCACATGTAGGGTGGGCTATATATATCCCCTCCTAGCATGTTAAGAGGGGTTGTTGATTATCATTTCACACATTAATCATATCCACCTTCTCTCCTTTCTCTCTCTAATCCCTCATCTCATTCCTTCATCTTCTTCTTTAATTATCAATCAATCATCCATCTTAATCCATCAAATCCATGATATAGAATAGGCCAATAATCTCGTAGACCTTCAATTGGTATCAAGAGCCAAGGTTTGATTGGTTTATTCTAGCTTTTATTTTCTTTTTAATTTTGGTGGGTTTTGATTTAATCATGCTTAAACTTTAAAAAGTTTGTATTTTTTATAAAAAAGTTTATGTTTTTATGTGTTAAATCATATCAAATCTTCAACTTTACTTACTTTTTAGATAAAAAATCACAAATTTTTATATAAAAATCAAAAATTTCTTTATCAAATCTTAAAAAGTTTGTGTTTTTATAAAAAGTTGGTGTTTTTTATAAAAGTTTGTGTTTTTCTTTTTTTAATTTTGTATTTTTTTTATTAAATCCTTTCTATTTTGTTTGCTTTTTTGTTTGAATCTCTTAAATTGAACTTTTAATTTTGTTTTTTTTTATTTTTTAATCAATTTTACCACTTTAATTTTTGTTTTTATTAGTTTTTTTTTTTTTTTTTTTTTTTTTTTTTTTTTTTAAGTTTTTATAATCAGTTCTTTTTTATAATCATTTTAAATTTTCTATATACCAGTTTTTATATATAATTTTTATTATATCTGGGTTTCGTGTCTGTCCAGTTGTCCAATACCAGTCCTTCAGTCCTTTATCATCAAGGTTATCAAGTTTTTCATCATATCAGTCCGCTTCATCAAAAATATCAGTCCTTTATAAATTTGGTATGTTTTTCAAATATATCTATCCGCTTCATCAAGTTCCGGGTGAACAAAGTTCCGAACGAAACAAAGTTCCGAACGAAACAAAGTTCCGAACGAAACAAAGTTCCGAACGAAACAAAGTTCCGAACGAAACAAAGTTCCGAACGAAACAAAGTTCCGAACGAAACAAAGTTCCGAACGAAACAAAGTTCCGAACGAAACAAAGTTCCGAACGAAACAAAGTTCCGATTCGGAAAAGTTCCGAACGAAACAAAGTTCCGAACGAAACAAAGTTCCGAACGAAACAAAGTTCCGAACGAAACAAAGTTCCGAACGAAACAAAGTTCCGAACGAAACAAAGTTCCGAACGAAACAAAGTTCCGATTCGGAACTGTTCCGATTCGGAACTGTTCCGAACGAAACAAAGTTCCGAACGAAACAAAGTTCCGAACGAAACAAAGTTCCGAACGAAACAAAGTTCCGAACGAAACAAAGTTCCGAACGAAACAAAGTTCCGAACGAAACAAAGTTCCGTTTCGGAACTCTTCCGAACGAAGCATCCAAATTCAAACTCAACGGGTCTTAAAACAAACAAAAACTCAACACTCAAACCCACTGACTCCAACACGACCATCGTCACACCCTCGTTCAAAAAGCCTCGAAAACCCTCACTCTCGACACATCAAAACCCAAAACAGTCATAAACCAAACACATACCCTCAGACAAAACTCAACTCCCCAACAACTCTCGATTTGCACACCCTCGCACATAAAAACTACACAGACTCGACCAAACTTCCTCACTCTCACTCCCAACTGATTTCTCACTCGAACACCAAACACACTCACGACTCCAAATAACCCAGACGCGAGACCAACATCACAACAAAACAACCTCTCCCTTACACTCTCGATTTTCAAAACACCACAAGCAAGACGCGACAGATGAGAGAGGGACTCAACAAAATCAAAAAATTAAAACATTAATGAAAAAACCTACCCGAGACCACATAGAATGATCTTGCAGCCACGCCTTATGTTTTTTTTTTGGATTAATTATTCGCATTTATAAGATTTAATTGAGTTGTCGATGATCTATTTCACTTGATTCGTGGGGTGTGATTATCAGAAATCACGATTGAGATTTAAATTTTTAAGGGGAGTAGTTTTTTTTTTGTTTTTGAGGTGTAGTTTTAAGGTGGGGCGGAGGTATATACAGTGGAGCGGAGGAAACAAGAAAGAAGAAGATTGGGAGAAGAGATTGGCTGGATCTAGATGAGAGAAGGGATGGGTGAAAAAATAACGGCTGGTGAAAAGTTGTGATTTGAAAGATTTAAATTAGGGCACCATCTTATTTTATATTTCCCCTATTAACTCACTCATGGACCAGTGATTGCCACGTTTGTTTGTTTAAACTGTCATTTGTGTCTCACAAGCCACGTTTCTTTGTTTTTCATGCCACGTCTTTTTTAAGATCATTCATAGCGTTGATTGCTTTAATGGGGCCAACTATCAAACTTTAAATTGCACAAAGTTTATACTAATATTATATTTTAAGTTATATTTAGTTATATTTTAAGTTATATTTAGTTATATTTAGTTAAACAGTCGAGTCAAGACGTGACAAAATTTGAAGACAGAAAGACGAGACAAAGTGACGGGATTTTTTATTTTTTATTTTTTTTAGTGGTTACGGATATTTTTTTTTTGGTATTATTATTTGAAAGTGAAGACAAATTTTTTCATCGCTAAGTTATCCTTACTTTCAATAAGTCATCCTTACCTTATTTTTCGTCAATATTCAATGGATCCATTGAATTCGAAATTTCAAGAGGGAGACTTGCATCGAATGCACGACAAAGCTAGAGAAAGTGGTATAAATTCATTTCAAATGCTTCAATATCATCTAGTCACTCTTTCACGGCTTCAAGGAGGGAGCGAATTTGTGACAATCTTTGGTCAAGATCGTCATATATTCATGGACTCAATGTTCACCACTTTGACCGAACTCGCCGAGCAATTCAACCGTCACAACTTTAATCACTCTGCATCGTCAATTGCTTATAAGGCTCTTGTGATACAACTCACGCCTTTCCTCCAATTCAATATCATCAAGTCTGCAAGTTCAGTAATTTGCCAATCGTTTCTTCGAGATACACATACCGAGCTTCGAGTTTTCCGTGATACAATTTTGAAACTCATGTCATCGGTCTCGTCTTCGATTTATGAAATATCTCGACTTCAGCAAGGGTATGATAATGGAGTGCAAGACTCTTCGATGCAAGAGGAAACTGATCATACGGTTGACAACTTGGAGCCTAACGATGGCAAGAGCACGGAATCAGGAGGACAACATGATACCAGTGGCACGTCAGGGAATGTTCACGAGATTTCTCTTGATGACACCTTACCCATTTATGACGCAGAGCCTGCAAACATGGTACAATGTAATGTCGTTTATGATGTATATGCTGATGACATGCCGCATATTGAGCATTCTGAACCTAATTATGACAAACATGGGATGGAAACGAGTGATAGCAATACCACTTCTGATTCATCCGATGTAAGTCATAATGGGGGAGAGATTGTTCAGAATGCTATAGTACATCATGATAATTGTATTATAACTGCTTCAGTGACTGCTTCTGATTCCAAGATTAAAGAGCTCGAAACGATCGTAGCTCGGCAATCAAAAGATCTTGAGGATGCCAAAATTGAATTTTCAAAGAAAACAAACAAATTTGAAACATATTTTGAAAAACTTGAAAAATCAAATGTTGTTCTTGAAAGAAAATTGGATCAAAAAGTGTTAGATTCTAAAGCTGAAAAGGATAATCTTTTGAAACAAATTCAACTGCTTGAATCTAAGTTGGCATCCCAAGATAACTTGCTCAAAGAGAATGAGACTTTAAAGGCCCAGGTACAGGAAAAGGTTTTTGCTATAGCTGCGTTGAAAAACGAGTTAAGGAAAAGTAAAGGACCTAGTGTGGACACTAAGCTTAAAAAACCATCAATCTTGGGGAAACCGCCTACAAATCAGTTCGTCAGACAACCGATTGTCAGACAACCTACTGCATTTAGATCCGAGCGATCACTATCCTCGAGACCGCGGTTTGCCTCCCAAGTTGATTTGGGTCATATTTCTAGAACAGTCACTCCACCAACTAGGCCTAATGTGACTAAATCAGTTTTAGCAAAACCTCATCACATGATTGCCCCTAGTTTCTCTAAGAATAGTTCAATGAACACGTCTAGAACTAGTTCAACTGATGTGCGCCATGATTTTGGTCAAAGGGAAGCTATTCAAAAGACACATGTAAGAGATAGCAATGTCAATCCTAGTCACATGCCTTCTAGATTACCCAACACTGCTAACCGTAGCATGTCATCTCCTAGGAGCATCGATCAAACATCTAGGAATTACTCGGACATTAAATATGCTACCTGTAAAACATGTAGAAAATGTGTCTTTACGGCAAATCATGATTCCTGTATCAAAAAATTGCTTAATGAGGTGAACTCCCGTGCTAGACTTAAATCCCAGTGGATCGCTAAAATCAAACCCATTGGTAAAATGTGGCGCCCCACTGGTAGAACTTTCACTCTTGTAGGAAACGAGTGCCCTTTAACTAGGATAGTCTCCGATTCTACTAAGACTACTAGGGAGGAAATTGCAAAGGATGATACATCACTTAAGCCTGAACTTAAGATTTTCTATAAAAGGAAACATTTGCCAACTAAGACAAGTGAATCATCCCCTCAGGCCACCTCTGACACAAGAAAAGAAAACCGTGAACCCCCACGTGCTTCTAAAATAGATATCTCTAACCCATGCAAAAGTATACAAACTCCTAATGAGAATGCAGGTACCAAAGTTGATGTTCCAAAAGAACGAAGCGGTCCAATCGTTGTATACCGTTCAACTAAGGACACTCTCAGAGTTTGGTTGCTGAAGAAGCAGATATCAGAGAAACTAGTATCTCAGGGAATTCATGGTTAAAGCTTGTATAGGACTTACAGTCACATAACAGACTGTAACTCGATCTCCAAAGACAGGAAAGTTCATCCCGATGATGACTTATCCTAACAACGAGAAATTAATTTTTCTCGGGCATGAGCTTATATCAAAAACATTCCAAGTTTTTAAGCTCATGCATAATGGCTCCTCGTTAAATGACAGACGACGACCCGGACTTCAAAGACAGGGAAGTTTATCTACGCAACGATAACTTACCCTCTTAACAAGAAATTAATTTTTCTTGGACACGAGCTTACCCTAAAACCATTCAAAGGTTTTAAGCTCGTGTATATGGTTTATCATTAAATATCAGATGGTAACCCGTTCTTCAAATAAAGGAAAGTTTATCGCCGATGATCAACTTATCCTTACAACGAGAAATTAATTTTTCTCGGACACGAGCTTACATTAAAACCATTCAAAGGTTTTAAGCTCGTGTATATGACTTACAGTTACATGTCAGACTGTAACTCGAACTTAAAATAAAGGAAAGATTATCTTATATGATAACTTATCCTCTTCATGAGAAATTCACCTTTCTCGGTCATGAGCTTGTATTAAAACATTCGAAGTTTTAAGCTCAGAAAGGAAAGTGTATCTTTTAAATAAAAGAACTTTTCCTCGTAACGAGAAATTAACCTTTCTCGGTCATGAGCTTTCCGTTAAAACAGTCAAAGTTTTCAAGCTCATGAACACGACTTCTAAGTAAATGTCAGCTTAGGACTCGTCCTTCAGATAAAAGGAAAGTTTATCGCCGATGGTAACTTATCCTTAAGAACGGGAAGTTCACAACTTCTCGGACTTGAGCTCGCTTTTAAGATATTCAACATTTTAAGCTCAAGTAATTGTTTTTCAAAACTTTGAACACAATTTTTCGAGAATTTCTCAAAAGGTTTTTCTAAATCTTTCAAAATTGTGTGTTCAAAAACGTTTTGATAAAACGAGCATGTCTTCTGGAATCGATAATATTTACGAACCTAGAAATGTCATTAAATAATGACACGGGGTTGTAAATAAAGTTCGAGCAGAAGTTCAAATGATTTTAAAACATGCTCAAAATGGTTTGCTATTATTTCAAATAGCAACCCGCTTTTCATAATCAAGTCAAGCATTTCACCGGAAAGCTTTGACTCAACAACGGGAATTAATTTTCTCGGGGACGTGACGAGGTGACCAACATTCGTGAACAAGAACCATGTGAATCTTTCATATGATGTTCTCCATCATTCAGGTCCTACCTCGTACATTGTTAATCTTGTGAATTCATTATTATATATGATCTTTGCACGTAATAAATACCTTACACTTGTGTTTAAAAGGTATTTAATTTACGTTTCAGCACACCCTCATTAATTTGAGGGGGAGCTTGTGTAATTCATGAAGATAATTGGACTTGCATTTTTCTTCCCAAATTTTCTTAAAATGCTATTAAATCAATTGATATTAAAAATATCGATTGGGTTAATATTTTTAATATGGGGGAGAAAATGTGATTTAATATGGGATATGATCAATCATAAATGGTTTGACTTTACGTGATAGCTCATCCCGACATGTGCAAAATGTTTTCGGATATCGTAGCATATGTTAAGGGGGAGCAAAATGGATTTGCACTTCAAAATGGATTTCATGGTGACATACACTTACCCAAAACATCTCTATTCACGACGGTGAAGATTGTGGTGACATAAGGATGGTAGGATAGGTTAAAGTCCAATGATTTCTCTAGAACCGGAGGAATCTTCCCAAGGAAATTCCATAGCTAGAAATAGTAGTCCTTAGGAAAGATGGAGAAAGATTGTGAACGTAGCTGAATGCCGACCAAGTACTTAAGTTAGCACTGGAACAATCACAACAAGGTGCTAGTGATGACGTATTGGTATGCATTGAAGGGGTTGAAGAATGAAAAAGAATTGTAAAGATAAAGGGTGTAAAGAAAGAAGCCCTCCTTACAACTTTAGGCAGAAACCGGGTCAATACATATGCTATTGAGATCATTTTTGTTAATGATTCTCGATATTGAAGAAAGACATCATGGACCCAGTGATGCAATGCACAACCCTTCCCAGCTAACTCAAATATCTCTTAAAAGGTATTTGTTTTAATCACACGGAGATCAACACATTATCTATTGGTTTATTCACTCCGAATAAATTGGTATTGAAAAGGTGGCACTCCTCTCCAGCCTCCGATCACTAAAAATCCAAAATGCACGATCGAGTCTAGAGCCATTTGGGATCATCAAATATCTCATTAGGACACACTTTCATATTTCCTTGCTTCTTCACACACTGTGAAAAGTAAGAAAGATCTTAAGAGTCCTACGCAAAATCTTCATGATCTTGCCTGAACATCCGAGTAATACGAAAGTATTTACAATGAAGATGGAAATCCTTCTTGAGCGAATATCAAAAAGCTCATGGTAGGTGACTTGTGCGATTTTTTATGAATCAAACTTGTGATAACTGGAAAGCAACAGTGGTTTAATTCTTAAATGAATTTAAACACGTTCCAGGCCTCTATGCAATATCTTAATGATCTTGCCAGAACATTCAGAGTAATACTATTAAGTATTTACAGTGACGAATAGAAATCCTTCTAGTGTTAACATCAAACAGCACTTGGTAGGTAACTTGCAAGACTCTATATGAATCAAGCTAGTGACAACTGGAAAGCAACGATGGTGCGGTTCTTAATTGAACTTCACTTGTTCCAGGAACATGAATTGACGGCTTCAAATCATGCGGATAATATTATCCAAATGATTCACTCTTTATGTTCGCAGTCTGATTTGGACGGTCGAGTAAAGAGAACGGGTTTACCCGCGAAATCTTGTCAAGGAGGTTCTTTATTGAAACTACCTGCCACAAGTACGATATTTAATATCGTCCAACGGTCTTCACCGACCGGAGGTAAAATGCTACCGAATTAGAATGAAATGTTCAAGGCCATTTCATCCGTGTATATTGTTTTGTTGCTAACTGTCTTATGCAGCGTAACAAGAAGGTGGCATTGCGGTGTACAAACCAGAAGAAGTCGTCACCACATGCTTATACTACATACAAAATAGTACTTCAACAAATTCAAGAAAGCCTGAAGGTCAAGTCTTCCGCTGTATCAAACTCTGAAGCTTTCAAGAATTTAAAAGTATAAGTATGTGGAACATGAAGTCACAAAGAGGCAAATATCACAAGTGAAGAATGCACAAGGTCAAGGCAAGGAAACATGCTCAAGACTAAAGTCAAAGATCACATCAAGCATATTCAAAAGAACAAGATCGAAGACTCAAGCATAGATGCTAGGTTTAAGATTTTGTAAAAAGATGTGACCTCCCTTAGGGGGAGATTGTTGGAAATACATTTTCCCTATAAAGTCTCGGTCACATCTTAGTTAGCATAGATCACGAGTTATAGACTATTTAGAACTTTGTTTCTTGGAGCGACCTCCCTTAGGGGGAGATTGTTGGAAATAGTTTTACATATTTATGAAGGATTGGTCGCTCCAACGATAATTATGTAATGGGCTCGTGATCTATTTACTTTATGTATAGTCCATATAGCCTACATGTAGGGTGGGCTATATATATCCCCTCCTAGCATGTTAGGAGGGGTTGTTGATTATCATTTCACACATTAATCATATCCACCTTCTCTCCTTTCTCTCTCTAATCCCTCATCTCATTCTTCATCTTCTTCTTTAATTATCAATCAATCATCCATCTTAATCCATCAAATCCATGATATAGAATAGGCCAATAATCTCGTAGACCTTCAAAATAAATTCTAGCAAATAAAGCTCACTTAAAATAACATCAATGAACAGAAAGTATATCAAATTCGAATAATCCTAATATCAGCTGTTCAAACTGATTCTAATATCAGCTTTATCTAAAACACAATATCAGGCGAAACCCAATTATATAGTAGAAGTGCTGCTACTAACATGACTGTTATACCTTTAACAAGCCAAAACCAAACAATGCTAACAATAAAACAAAATACCCACAAAAAATCAAAATCACAAATAATAAAAGACTGAAATTAAACAAATTCATCTTTCATTCAGCAAACCATATAGACTCAGTCTCCAAAATAAATGGTTCAGCAGATCTTAAGTATTCAAATATATGGCCATTTTCTAAACGTATGTAATAACCAGTAAGCAATTCATCTTAGAAAATTTACAAACTCAATTCAACTAATAAATCTTTTAACAGTAATCTAATTCCACCTAAAATAAAAACTTCAGCAGCCCTTTAACAGATTAATTGACTATCTCACATAAATCTGATAACAAGCAAGTTCATTAAACTCTATAACATAAACCATAAACAGATTATACCACCAAATCATATTACACTTAAACAAATTAGACTACAATATGAGAAATTAACGAGAGCTTAATCTTAATTTGGAAGATCCTTTGATGTCGAAGAGCGGTGCTGAACCGTCTTATATCTAACTCGACACTAAACCATCAATAAACCTCGAACCATGATAGGTGTGAAAACACCCATCCTTTTTACCACTTAATTACAATAATAACCGAGCCAAAACGTGTATTTTATGTCTTTTATGTCGGAATTATGCGTGGTTTGTGTTTTTGTTGTGATTTAGGACGAAATTGTGAAAAGTGGAGAAAACACGGCCTTTACGGGCTTTTATTGAAGAAAAAGATGAAAGATGAAGTCGAGAAGTCAAGAGTGGAAAAACTCAAGTCTAATTTATTGAAGAATTAAAAGACGAGTTCAAAGAAATCCCGAGCCAAAAGTCATTAAAGTCCAAGATTAAAGAAGATTTAAAGGCTTAAGGACTAATGGTGCAATTAAGAAAATAATAATGCAATTAAGAGAAAATGAAGGAGGGGAGGAAGCTTCCTAATCCTCTCCTATATATAGACCATTAAGTTAATCATTTCATTTTTTGTTTGCTAGAGTGACACTAGTTCTTCCACCTTTACTTTTATACACATTTAATTACCTTGCACCTTTAATTACTTGTCCATTTAATTACCTTGTCTTGCACCTTATTTTCCAAGTAAGTTTATTTTTATTGCACCTTTACTTTACTTATTTTTATCTCTCATTATACCTTTCTTTCTTTGCTTGATCTTTATGTTTATATGCTTATTGTGTTGCTTATTTGATTAAAGATTGTGTTTTTATGCTTTTGATTGTTTTAGATCATTGATTTTTATAGCTTATTGTGTTTATCTTTAAGTTTTTAAAGTTTTTATAAAAGTTATTTTTATATAAAAGTTGTTTTTCGTAAAGCTTATTCATTTCGTGTTTTAAAAGTCTTTAAATTTCAGTTTAGTAGCTTTTTCTTATACGGTTTGCCTTAGGATTTTCGTTGTGTGCTTATTTGATTATTAGCTTATTTTTCTAGCTTATTTTGTGCTTTTTCCTTCGTATTCCGATCTGGTAAATCGGAAAAGGGTTATACATTCCGACCAGCACTCCATTGCTTGGTCGGAAAAGGGTTTAGTAATATTCCGATTGGAGGGATTGTGTACATTCCGATCTGAGGTAGTAGTGATATTCCGATCTGGACTAGTGATAGGATTCCGATTGGTATCTCATTCCTCATTCCTCATTCCGATCAAGTAAGTTGATATTCCGATTGGGAGGTAAGTTTGGTATTCCGATTAGGAGAGGTGACATATTCCGATCTTGGGGTTCCGATCCACATTCCGACCAGGGGTCATTTTTTATTCCGATCAGGCAGGTAAGTTCACATTCCGATCAGGGTGTTTTGGTTATTCCGATCAGAGGTAAGGTGACATATTCCGATCTTTGGGTTCCGATTAACATTCCGATGGGGAGGTTTGCTTACATTCCGATGGTGAGTCTGATCGGAATATATTCCGATTAGGGTAAATTTTTATGTTTTGTCTTGTTTAATTTTTAAAGTTATCATTTTAATTCTTTGTCTAATTTTAATATTCGTCAAGTTTTAATTCTCGTCACGCTTTAAATTTAAGTCATTTAATTATTTACTTTTCAAAGTTTTTAATATTGCAACCCTTCTTTTAATTAGACTTAGATTTTAATTTAACGCCATTTTATTTTATGCCATTTTTACTTTAACGCCATTTACTTTTACGTCTCGCACTTTTAATTTAAAATCAACCAAAAATATTTGTTTCACCAAAATCAACTGAGTCGTACTTTAAGCCGGAAATCAATTCGATTAGACACACATCAAAGAACTTTTTAACTGAGTAAAATCGAGTAATAAAATGGCGCCGCTGCCGGCTCTTTTCGTAAAGATTAACGATTTTCTGTGAGAGACGCGTTGCTTTTTGGGATCCGTTCATTTGTGAGCGTTATTTTTCTTGCTTAAAAAATTCAAAAAACCATAAAAATTAAAAATTGTCAAAAAATCCATAAAAATTAAAAATATTAAAAATCCAAAAAGATTTTATTTTTATTGTGTATATATATTGTCTTTGCGTTTGGTATTGTTTTCTTTTGTCTTTGTAGGTATATGCGTACTAGATCTTCTAATTATCAAGAGCCCGAGCCTCGAGAAGATTTAAGTATGTCAGGTGTTAACAACAACAATAATCCACCGCACCTCAACAATAACAACAATGTTCTTCCACAGCCCGATCTTCGGACAATGGAGGAGCTTTGTCAACCTACCATGTTTGGACGAGGAGGACCGATTGCGCCGATGCAAATCAACGCTCCTGAGTTTTCGTTGAAGCACCACATGATTCAGCAAGTGCAAACTAACCCATTCCGTGGATTGCCTGATGATGATGCCAACAAACACCTCGACAAGTTCGTTACAATCACCCAAAGCATGAAGTTGCCTGGTGCCACAATGGATGTTCTTCGCCTTCAACTCTTCCCACATACTTTATCACATCATGCCGAGAAATGGTTTGATCGTCTCCCGAAGAATTCTATTCACACTTGGGATGACATGACTCAACGCTTTTTGTCGCGCTACTTTCCACCATCCATGGTCACGAGCCTTCACAATCAAATCAGCGGTTTCATGCAAGATCCCGATGAGTCTCTTTTTGATGCTTGGGAGAGATATAATGTCTTGATTGATCGTTTTCCAAACCACAACATGCTTCTAGTCACATTGATTGATACTTTCTACAACGGATTGACTTTTCGTGATCGTGATACGATTAATGCAGCCGCCGGTGGCACATTCATGAAAAGGAGACCCGAGGAGTGTAGAGAGCTTATTGAGAACATGACTACTCATCACAAAAAATGGGATTCCTCTGCTTCTTCAAGGAACAACCCGAGAGTCAATGTTTCTTCTACCTCAGCAAACCCTGATATGACCGAACTCACCCGCATGATGACTAAAATGAGCAAAAGTATCACGCTTCTCGCTTCAAACCAACAACAACAACAAGTTAAAGCGGTTGCCAATCCTTGTGAAACATGCGGCGGTCCTCACTCATACACCGATTGTCCTTCAACTCAAGGAAATCCGGAAAATCTGTATGCAGCTTACGGTAATTATTCACCGGAAAATTACCAAGCTCGACAACAAGGGGATAGAAATCTGCTGAGTTACCGGTCCCACAACTACCTTTCACCCGGTTTTTCTCCTCAAAACCAAAACCCCGCCAACAACTACAATAGAAGCAACCAAATCCCACCAAGAGATTCTAATCCTTATCACCCACCCGCTCAACAAACCCCACCCATTAACCTCGATGTTGAAGCCATCATGAGAACCCAAGGTGAGCAAATCAAGAATCTGCAGAGCCAAATTATCAATCTTAAAGGAGATATCACCAAGCAAGGAAATGAGATTAGATCCAAGCTTCGAGATAATATTCAATCCTCCTTCAGCAATCAAACCAATGATTTAAAGACTATGCTTGCTAGTTTCTTGCCCGCAGCTCAACCTTCTTCTTCGAGTTCTCTACCTTCAAACACCGTCACCAATCCGCGAGCAAATGTGAGTGCTATTACTACTCGTAGTGGAATTACCATTGTCGATCCACCAATCCCGCCCCCATCATCTACACCTCCTCCACCACCATTTATCCCTACTCCTCCTACACCTAGTATTAGTGCACCATTACCGTCTCCGCCTCGTCATGACGATGTACCTAGGAAGGACCCTTCAACATCTCAACCTTTACCTGCTACACCTTCTACACCTTCACCACCCAAACCCAATATCCCTTATCCCTCTCGTTTAGGCAAGACCAAAATGCTAACCAAGGATGACTCTGAAGTGTCACGCTATGTGAAGATGATCTCTCAAATGAACTTCAACATTATCTTTCTTGAAGCACTTGTCCACATGCCCAAATTTGTTAAAGCATTTAAGGAATTGCTTAACAAGAAGGAGAAGCTGATTGAGCTCGCCAACACACGCTTAAATGAAAACTGCTCTGCAGTTATTCTTAAAGAACTTCCGGAAAAGCTTGGAGATCCCGGTCGTTTTGTGTTGCCTTGCGTGTTCAACAAAACTGAAGAATTTACTGCCCTTGCTGATCTCGGGGCCAGTATTAATTTGATGCCTTTGAGTGTTTGGAAAACACTATCATTGCCCGACCTCACTCCAACGAAGATGACTCTTGAACTTGCAAATCGCACTCTCGCTTACCCCGTTGGTATAGCCGAAGACGTGTTCATTAAAGTTGACACATTTACTTTCCCGGTCGATTTTGTCGTAGTTTATTATGAAATGGACCCTCGTATTCCATTAATACTTGGTCGGCCATTCTTGAGAACCGGACGAGCTTTAGTTGATGTGGCCGAAGGTGAGTTAATCTTAAGAGTCGGGGATGATGCACAAGTTTTTAAAATGGGGAAGCTTACAAGTACATCCTTTGGAGGACGAGAATCAGTGAATATGATTAATGTGCTTGATGACTTTGTTTTCTACAACAATCCTCTATTTGATCCTTGCATCGATAATCCACTTTTTCATGATGATGTGGATGATTCTCGCTCTAATTTGGAACCTTCTCCTATTTATGATTCTCCATCGGTCTTTGATGCTTATGATGATGCGTCTAGCTCAGATACGGATGATTATGATGACCTTACTTCTGAGTATCCCGATCTGCCCACATATGATGATTTCGATGAGGCTGATACTCTTTCGAGTGATTCTTCACATAATGAAGATCCTCCGCCATCACTCGATCCTACTTTGGACGATTACTCATTTGAGGAAGACTTCTCTACATTTCTTAACACTTATTTCCCTCATGAGAGTGATGCTCCTCCTTATGATTTTGAAGATTATCGTCTTGATCCTACTTTGGATTTGAAGAACATTCTTTCTAAGGAGAAGAAACCGGTCGACACCAATATCCGCAGCACGTATGAGTTAACACCTCTTTGTCCATCTTCTGAGGACGAGGTTGTGCTTCTTCGCGGATCTTCTTCACACTCTGCTGAGCCTGAGTGCTATTTTCCCCTAAAGGAAAAGGTGTTCGACCCTGGTATTGATATTCTTCAGCCATCTCAGTATCCACCTAATGAAATAAAAGGACACATCTTTGGAAATTTTGAAGATATTCTTGCACCTCACCATACTTGCTTCCACCGTGCTCCATCACTGCTTAAGGGAACCTTGCCTATTCTTCTTTGGCTTGCCTTGTTCGCCTTAAGCTTGTGCTATTTGATGGACAAAAACTATGTCTTTGATCCCGGTGGATATATTTCATGCTTCTTCCTATGATGATCAAGGTCGAGTCAGGCTCACGACTCGGTTAACAAAAATCAAGCGCTTCTTGGGAGGCAACCCATGCATCTATCTTTTAGCTTTCTTTATCCTAAGTGTAGGGGAGACCCGTTGGGTTTGCTATTTCCTCTCCTCTCTTCTCTTAATCAGGGATTCAAGCGCTCAATGATCCACTCTTGATGATTCTTGACGACCCGTGATTCCGTGATCACTTCTTCCCGGTTCTATCCTAAACTCTTTTCGATTCACTATTTTATATTTTCCAATATTAAAATAGGAATCTCTTTAGTTGTCTTTTCCTTAGCGAGATTTAAACAACGTGCACAATGTCCTAAGTGTAGGGGAGTTTACTCCCACATGCTTAAACATTGAGGACAATGTTTATGTTAAGTGTAGGGGGATTTCTATCGAATTTAAGTGCCCTTTTCCTTGTATTTGTCCTCATTTTAACCGGAAAATCAATTTTTCGACATTTTTCAAAATTTTTTGATCTATTTTGGCCTATTAGTTTTTCTCTTTGTATAGTTATTTTTCTTTCTTTGTTAGAATAAATTTTTAATAAAGTGGTTTTAATTTTCAAACGTTGTGAATCTTTTGACTCAACCCGAGTTTACTTATCTAAGTTTACTCTAGCTAGTATCCTTAACGTGTTTAAGTCAAGTTTTGCTAGGCTTTTATATGGGGAGCTATAAAACGCGAAAGTCTTAACTCTCACGGGTTAAGAACAAGAACTTTTCACAAGTTCCTATAATTGATCCTAGAGAGTCGTTTATCAAGGGAACTTTAAAATGCGATTTCTAAACTTGAAAAAGTCTAAGAGTTTGCAAGATCCTATAGGCGACTCGAAAACCCAAAACTTTGATTTAATAGGCTAAGCATCCACGAGTCTCATTCCTTGAGATTTTAAACTGTGGAGAACGAGAGATGATAGAGTCAATTATAAGTTTGGTATTCTTTCGGGAATTTATGTGAGTTAATTATGAGCCTATTCTCCCATCGCTTGCTAATAAATTTATCTGCAATAAATAACGTTGAACGATTTGAAAAGTTACTTAGCTTCTAGCCCAAGATCGTTTAAAAGTTGCTCGGTATGGATTAGAGTTCATAGCCAAGGCATAACTTATTAAAGCGGGATGCGAAGATTGGCGAGTCCGAAAAGGCCCTAACAAGGCATGAGGGCTATATTTTGTTGCTAAAGATCCAAAGTGATGTGAAGAATCATTTATCGAAAATCAATATGAAGGATCGAGACACACGATGAAAAGCAAAAACTCCCCAAAAGTCATGGAGAAGTCTATCCGAAAAGACCCTAGCAAGGTATGAGGATAAATGAAGCCAAGTCCAAAAAGGAGGCGGATCGTTGTATATCAAAGTCCAAAATAAAGATTGGAGAAAAATGAAGAAGTCGTGGTCAAAGTATGAATCTCTCAAAACTTCAAGTGAAAGAAATTCCATTATGAAGAGAAGACCATAATTTCATGAACGTCTCTCAAGGTTTGAAGTATGAAGTCGCTGCCAAATATCGGTCCGAGAAAGGTCTCAAATCGCGAAGCGAGTTATGCCAAGATATGAACTTTATGAGGTCCCGAGAAGCAGTTTTAAAAGATTTTGTCCTTTAGCTAACTATTGATTAAATCATTCACTTTATTTTCGGCCTAATAAACTATCGAAATAAGTCAAACAATGTATCCTCGTGATCATTCAAGACAACAATAAAATATAAGAGATACCCCTAGGAATAAGGGAGTCTAAGTGAGTAATTGGCCCACATGAGTTCTGTTGAGTCCAAAGATCTAGACTCATCTGGGATATATAACAATGATTGTAATGCACAGCGGAACATAATAACAAACACAATCAAAGTTATTAACAAGGCTTTCTTATTCATAAACTGCTTACTAATAAGCTACTAACTGCTCCTGGTGCCTTATAGGCTCGACACCAGGAGGAACACTCACACACCTTTAGTTTACATTGTATCTGAATGAATGCTCAACATGTGTGTCTAACCCTCTTTATATAATAGAGGGACTAGGGTTTACAAGTCAAACCCTAGCTTACTAACTAAGCTAACCTAATATTACATATTAGGTCCTTATTGTTTCTTCTGTCTTCATCTCTGCCTATAGGTTTTGTAATCATCAAATCTGTATGTCCCAACAATCTTCCCCTATTTGATATTACAAAACAATGTGCATGAAGAAACAATGCTCGAACATGTCATCACGATAATAAGCTGCACATCTAACTATTCTTCCCCTTTTTGTAATCAGCAAATAGGGTCTTGTGCAACTCGTAGACGCTTCCCCTTAAGTGATGCATGTAGATGGTTAAGTATATAAACAATCATACTAACCATCTCTTGAATCTTGAACTCAGTGGCATAGATCATTTCTTCCTTCAGTATGAAAAAGACATGCTTATTACAATATCATGTAATAAAATGTCTTTGAATAATTCTTGTAGTCAATATATGCATGGCGATCACATACAATGGCCGATAGTCTCAGTGAGCTCTGACGGATCAACCAGAAACCACTCGATGCTTATGATCATGCTAATTTTGTGATGATCATATCATGAACTGTATGGTATCATATGCCCCCCAAATATTTGTAAAAGAGTGTGTAACTGTTCCAGTTAAGAATTATAGCATAAACTGAATCTCCGAAACGATCTATACCCCCGTCAAGATGAACGCCCCCTTCTTTTTTTTTTATATATTTTTAAACGAACAGCAGGAACCAGCAAAAACCACCAGAAGAAACCATAACGTACCAGTAGGAACGACCAGTAGGAACGACCACTAGTAACGACCGGTAGGAGCGACCAGTAGGAGCGACCAGTAGGAACGACCAGTAGTAACGACCAGTAGTAACGACCAGTAGGAACTGACTAGTAGGAATCCACCATGAAGGCTAAGCTTCCCCTCGATTCATGTATGCTTCCCCTGAAGAAGTGCATGTCCAATCCGATAGGTACCTTGGAGTGATCACTGATGAAGAAAATCAAGTATAACGAATTTGATGAAGAAGTGGAACCTCCCAAACTTGTGTCTGATATCATGCATTTTACCCAGTTTTTGGTACACGGGAACGGATAACCCTCACAACTATAAGCCAGCTGTTAGCTATAACAATATATTTAGGCAAAATGATATATTTTTGATCAAAATGACAAGGTGTATTGCTCACCAACAGTTTTTGGTACATGGGAACTGCTAACCTTCACAACTATGAGCCAGTTGTGAGCTATACCAATATATTTAGTCAAAAGACAAGGTGTATTGCTCACCTAAATGCTGATATAATAAGAAACAAATTTGTGAAACTCAACTACAACATCAAATAAATAATCAAGCATCAACTCCAATGACCAGAAGGACCCATAGCTCACCAGTAGGAATGACCAGTAACGACAACCTACCAGTAGCAGCTCGAACCCCGTTCTATTTATTATTATTTTTTTTTTCATTCTGTCACCACAATGTCGCTAAGCTGTTGTTGTTGCTGTTGTTGTCCAGCCCATCATAACTCCATCACGTGAGACCACGTTCAGATCAGAAATCAGGAAATCAGGAAAATAAAATTCCGATACTTTAGCAATCCTATAGCCATCACACGTTTTCATAAAATATCCCATCCAAAATTTGTTCCCTTATTTTCGTGTGTCATAACTACCTTCCAATATTCACACGTCCATATTGGTCCAATATTGATGACTTATTTCACATGTTTATTCACACGTCTCTGACTCCATATCAAATCGTAAATATGGAATCCCATATAGAATCCCATTATGTGTCCAACTATTACGCATGCAAATCCCTTAATTTACGTAGTCCATAACCGTTTCCAAATAAATCATGGTCAACCTAAAAAGGCAGGGATTAAAGCAATACCTTTCACATATGGAAATCATGTCACAGCCATAAACCACGTTCCATCACATCCACGTCAGGCAATCATGTGAGATTCCTAAGAATCAGGACCATTGACCATATTATACTATGTTTATGTACCCACGTTGTTGTCCATAAAATCAGGAAGTAATTAGTTAATCTCCAAATCTCACGTATCATTTGACCAAGTAGTTGCAGATAGTACGTGCGTCTTCTATGCATATCCCTTGAATAAAAGACTCACGTGAAGACCTTTAACCATAGTACATGTCATAGGTTAGTCACAATCAACAAGGACAACTACCCCACGTCTATTTCCTTAATTCTGGTGAGCACATATCTCGTCCTATCCCATGGTATCTCATCCCTTTCCCACGGAATATTTTATTCATGATCACATGTACTGGGAATCACATATAGTCTTCTCACGTCACTTTCTTTAAATCAAAAGCTAGAGTCAAACGTAAGTATTTGGACAGTTTGTTACCAGCAACAGCTTTTCAATTACCATTCCTAGGGTTTTAATTATCTCAAGAAAACCCTAAGAGATTCAAGCAGCAACAAATATCCTTATTTCTCTTGCAGTCCTGATCGAATCATAATAAAAGAATAACTAGGGTTTGAACAAAAACCCTAATGATCTTTAATCAGGACAGATAGTCCAGCAACAAGAAACATCTTTTGTTCATGGTATTCAATCTTGGCAGCAAACATTTTTAGTCCTACTAGGGTTCATCATTGATCAAGGATCAACTCACCAAATCTAGTAGAACAGCATCATGATCAAGGACGCAGCAGCATCGAATAACATCAACAACTTCAAAGAACCAGAATCACCAGCAATAGCAACATCATATGAACAGCAGCAACAATAATCATCTAGGGTTTGTTGGGAAAAACCCTAGATCAGCAACTTGATTTATTTAAAACAGAAAATAAAATGAAAACCTTGTAGATCAACCAGATCGAGAGCCAACAAGCTCTGATACCACTTGTTGAGTCCAAAGATCTAGACTCATCTGGGATATATAACAATGATTGTAATGCACAGCGGAACATAATAACAAACACAATCAAAGTTATGAACAAGGCTTTCTTATTCATAAACTGCTTACTAATAAGCTACTAACTGCTCCTGGTGCCTTATAGGCTCGACACCAGGAGGAACACACACACACCTTTAGTTTACATTGTATCTGAATGAATGCTCAACATGTGTGTCTAACCCTCTTTATATAATAGAGGGACTAGGGTTTACAAGTCAAAACCTAGCTTACTAACTAAGCTAACCTAATATTACATATTAGGTCCTTATTGTTTCTTCTGTCTTCATCTCTGCCTATAGGTTTTGTAATCATCAAATCTGTATGTCCCAACAAGTTCATGTTAGTTTGCTAACTTATAATAACAATGATCTCGTTTTTAAGCTTGGTTTGGAGAAAGTGAAAACTTGAGGATGATGATCATTCATGACATTTCCAAAACCCAAGGTATGCTTTTTGATTTCTTTACTTTCAATGTTTATGATTTTCTATATCTTTATAAAGGCCAACGTGGATTGATTATGATGAAAAGTGTTAACATGCTTTGTAACTAATGCATTGCATGAGGACACTGCAATGGTCAAGTGTAGGGGATTTGATAGGTGTGAAAACACCCATCCTTTTTACCACTTAATTACAATAATAACCGAGCCAAAACGTGTATTTTATGTCTTTTATGTCGGAATTATGCGTGGTTTGTGTTTTTGTTGTGATTTAGGACGAAATTGTAAAAAGTAGAGAAAACACGGCATTTACGGGCTTTTATTGAAGAAAAAGATGAAAGATGAAGTCGAGAAGTCAATAGTGGAAAAACTCAAGTCTAATTTATTGAAGAATTAAAAGACGAGTTCAAAGAAATCCCGAGCCAAAAGTCATTAAAGTCCAAGATTAAAGAAGATTTAAAGGCTTAAGGACTAATGGTGCAATTAACAAAGAAATTAAGAAGGAAGGGCCTAATGATGCAATTAAGAGAAAATGAAGGAGGTGAGGAAGCTTCCTAATCCTCCCCTATATATAGACCATTAAGTTAATCTTTTCATTTTTTGTTGGCTAGAGTGACACTAGTTCTTCCACCTTTACTTTTATGCACATTTAATTACCTTGCACCTTTAATTACTTGTCCATTTAATTACCTTGTCTTGCACCTTATTTTCTAAGTAAGTTTATTTTTATTGCACCTTTACTTTATTTATTTTTATCTCTCATTCTACCTTTCTTTCTTTGCTTGATCTTTATGTTTATATGCTTATTGTGTTGCTTATTTGATTAAAGATTGTGTTTTTATGCTTTTGATTGTTTTAGATCATTGATTTTTATAGCTTATTGTGTTTATCTTTAAGTTTTTAAAGTTTTTATAAAAGTTATTTTTATATAAAAGTTGTTTTTCGTAAAGCGTATTCATTTCGTGTTTTAAAAGTCTTTAAATTTCAGTTTAGTAGCTTTTTCTTATACGGTTTGCCTTAGGATTTTCGTTGTGTGCTTATTTGATTATTAGCTTATTTTTCTAGCTTATTTTGTGCTTTTTCCTCCGTATTCCGATCTGGTAAATCGGAAAAGGGTTATATGTTCTGACCAGCACTCCATTGCTTGGTCGGAAAAGGGTTTAGTAATATTCCGATTGGAGGGATTGTGTACATTCCGATCTGAGGTAGTAGTGATATTCCGATCTGGACTAGTGATAGGATTCCGATTGGTATCTCATTCCTCATTCCTCATTCCGATCAAGTAAGTTGATATTCCGATTGGGAGGTAAGTTTGGAATTCCGATTAGGAGAGGTGACATATTCCGATCTTGGGGTTCCGATCCACATTCCGACCAGGGGTAATTTCTTATTCCGATCAGGCAGGTAAGTTCACATTCCGATCAGGGTGTTTTGGTTATTCCGATCAGAGGTAAGGTGACATATTCCGATCTTTGGGTTCCGATTAACATTCCGATGGGGAGGTTTGCTTACATTCCGATGGTGAGTCTGATCGGAATATATTCCGATTAGGGTAAATTTTTATGTTTTGTCTTGTTTAATTTTTAAAGTTATCATTTTAATTCTTTGTCTAATTTTAATATTCATCAAGTTTTAATTCTCGTCACGCTTTAAATTTAAGTCATTTAATTATTTACTTTTCAAAGTTTTTAATATTGCAACCCTTCTTTTAATTAGACTTAGATTTTAATTTAACGCCATTTTATTTTATGCCATTTTTACTTTAACTCCATTTACTTTTACGTCTCGCACTTTTAATTTAAAATCAACCAAAAATATTTGTTTCACCAAAATCAACTGAGTCGTACTTTAAGCCGGAAATCAATTCGTTAAGATATTGAGAGAACTTTAACTTTTTACGTACAAAATCTCATTCATTAAACCACCATGAAACATCATGGATCTCGTATGAGTCACAATCCAAAACTCAAACTCGAACCACTCGAAATCACCAATAGTTTTGTTTCACTTATCCAGTGGGGATAAGTTTTAATCCACTTTCATTCTTATCAATCAAATAAACTACTGATAAAGCTTATTCGACTGATTTCAGTTATAATATCAATAATTATAAAACAGATTTTGCAAGTAAATGATAAAATATCAAACGCAGGATAACAAGAAAAATGATTCTGAAAATTAAACTTTTTATTAATCCAAATCAAAAATTACAATAAGAAAATTACAGATCCTATTTAATACTAACATTATAACATTACAAAAAGAAAGGGATGATGATACAAGATAAATTTGGGGGTATTTATAACCTAACCCGAGAGGGTGTTTGTTGAGGAGAAATGATTTCAGGCCATTGGATCATCTTCTCTTCATCTCTCTCTTTTCTGTTAAGATCCAAGGGTTGTAACTTACCTTTGATTACGCGGATTGCCAGCATGTCACTTATTGTGTTTCTTGTGTTAGTTTGGTGGTGAAGTGGCAGACTTTGATTAGCCCTCTGACCGATAGCAAGTGTATTGTAACACCCCCAAATTTATACAACTCAATACAGCGGAAGACTAGTTGGTGTTATGGGATAGCACATTACTCACATCATAGACAACGCATAAAAATCGCGTTGTTTAATAATAAATCATTTCCATTCATAAATATCAAAGTTACATCGGTCCCAAGTCATGATATTTCATACAAAGTTTTACAAAATATTTGAATGGAAAATATTGTTTAAGTGCGGGCCATGAATTCTTGTTGTCTTCCCGAGAATTACCTTCAAGTACTTGAGATAAAACATGTTAAAAGAAAAGGTCAGCGATAACGCCGAGTGAATTCATAGAGTTTAATAAATTCCATCAATATAATATCAGTATAAAATTATTACTGAAAATCATTTTGTACAAATCATTTTAATAGGCCATAAAATAGCCAAATTCATTTTATACAAATCCTTATCGAAAATCATAATATAGGCATTTGCCGTAAAAATCATTATACGAGCCAATGTCGTAAAAACACCATACAATACGTCTTATGACGTTGTATAAGATCAAATAAAAACCGTTATATGAATATGGTTATGAAAATCAAAACACAAACATAATATCATTAGTATGACCCTGTATTGCTAGTCAGGCAATACATTGTAATTCGAAGCGTCTAGTAGTATTTCGTTAGTTTTGGATTATTACAAGCCGCATGACATTGTTACCTTACTAAACCAACAACGGGTAGCTAACCCGATCCACAATTTGCCCATCTAAAGTAGCGTGTCGTCACAAAGGTCACGCTATGGAAATTTTCTCATACATAAATTCGCTTACCAATCAATATGGCACGACGGGGATCAACCGTCAAGGCGCGAACTGGGGTGATCGTCCCCAAATAGTACTATTAAATGCATAAGCGTCTACCAACTCCCGGTAGTTCACAATTCATGCTAATGGGACTTTTAGTGACATAACCTAACTTTAATAATCCATTTTATTTCATCTATCGGGTCCATTAATCATTTATCGGGTCATACAATCGGGTCATTCAATCATTCGGGTCCAAAATCAATAAACAGACAATCGGGACAAATGGTGTCCTATTTTATAAAACTAACATGTTATCTCCCTCGCGGGTTTATAAAACATTTATAAAAACATTTAAAAGAGTGCGAGGCTATGAACTCACGTTGATGTGGGAAGGCGGGTTATCGGCAATTCGGACGTACGGTACGTGCTTCAATCACGGAAACCTAGACAAATAATACTCGGTCTTAGACTCATGTCCAATGACTTTATAAAAATACCAATTATGTATACATATGATGATTTTATATATATGATGATCAAGTGGGTTTACATATCCTCATTTACTCATTTTTGTGTTATGTGTCGATAACTTTTACACTAGTTTTCTCATTTTACCTATTTACGTGTTTTAGGTCCAATAAACTTATTATAAGTTCCTTAACTTGTTTTAATCCTTGTTATACTTATTTTATCAGTAAGTATATTTTCCATGTTGGGCCCAAATGGGTTAAGCCCAATAAGTTCTTTTTACAAGTTTTTATCTTATTTATTTCAATTATTAGCCCAAGTATTAGTCCAATATGTTTACTTAGCTCGTTAATGTCCGTATGCCCTATAGTTCGGGTTTTATCGGTTTTTACTTGTTATACATGTCTATATATCAGTATATAAGTTTTATAAAGTTTTCATTAGACGGGTCCAACCATCTAAGTTTTATTTAACAAAAACGTTAATTTTTACGGCAATAGCCGAAAAAGTCGTAAAAATCATGTTTATAGTTTTATAATTTATAAAACTTAACAAGTTACCATTTTTATAATATATACACTTATTCCACCTTTTACATATTTATATAAATAGAATCCATAAGTTAGTGGGTTTTAATTTATATTTTATACATTAAAATTTTGAGTGCTTATATAATAGTATTATTCTTTAATTTCCAAAAATCTGATTTTTATCTTCACTTTCACCAAAACTGCCATATCTTGAGTTCTACATGGAGATAGAAGCTCAAATTTTTATCACATAAACTAAATGATATTTGCTACATTTAACTCTTCTATAGCTACTGTTGAATCATCTTCTAAATATTTTCTAAAAATCGTCCAAAACAGTAACCTCGGATTTATACCTTAAACTTGTTTTGATCATATCTCACTCATTATTTTGATTCTATTACATGGCCAACTCTCACATGTGTACAAGACCCATAGCTTACTGTAAATCCATTCTACTTCATCATTTTATCAGTTTACCATATGGTTCTTTACTGTTTTTATACAGCCTATTATTTAAACAAGATTTACCCCTTTTTACTTATAGTTTTTCATCTTTTTATCCATGATTATCAACAACAAATCCCCACATAATATTTTTATCATCAGATAATCATCATATACATATACAATAGGAAATAAAATACATGTTTACATAATCAAAATAACAAGAAGTTGAGGAGGACAATCTTTATACCACCATGATGATGTAGGTTGATCAAAACATAGATTTTTGATGGAGAAACTTGTGGATATCCATGACCATCTTCAAGACCACCATGCTCCATGAACTCCTTGTGGGAAATCAGCCCTACTACTCCATGAAAATTCCTCCTTGGATGTTATAAGCACCACCAATCAATAGGGTTTCAAAGTGGCTTCAACATATGTGTAAATAACACATGACTTTGTGGTGGATTCAAGATCAAATTGGGTGTTTTTGTGGTGGATATGGGACGGCCAAAAATGGAGTCAAGAGAGAGAGAGAAGTGGTTTTGCATGGATGGAAATGAGGAGAGTGGTATGAGTTGTAGCTAGTTTTGTGTAGTGGAATGCTTACAATGTAAGCTAAGCCATGTGTTTAGCTAAATTGTTACGGTTATGACACATCATAGATGTGTTGTAGCAACATGTTGGCCGGTTTTGGGGGTGGGACAAGTGTCCCACTTGTCTCATCCCCATTTATTTACGGGTACTCCTCGATTCTAGTTTCCTCGATTTGCGTGCCCTCGGGTCGTTTTACGAAAAACGTTTTTATAAATTATGAATCAACGTCACAAAACGAATCCAATAAAAATTGTCTCATCAAAAACGGAGTTCGAAAACGTAAATACGTAATCCTAAGGTTTCCGGTTTAGTCGTAAAGGACGTTAAAATAAAATCGTAAGTCCTAATCTCTTCTCGTAAATTTGTGAGTTTATGAACTAACACAAATTTAAAACTCCAAAATAATATTCACAGACAAATTTATTTTCTGAAATGTCGGACTGTCACCAAAGACGGTGTATGTAAACGTGAGCACGTAACCTTGAATCCTCCGGTTTAGACGTAGTCGATGCTACTTCAAGACGTAAATCCAAATTTCTTCCCAAAAATAAGTGAGTTCATATTGTACCATTAAAATAATGTTTTCAAATAAATATTGAGAATAAAATATCAACCATAAATTGACGGATTGTCACAGCATTTACCCCTAAACAGGATCTTTGTCCTCAAAGATCATCTTACCTTATTACTCGCTTCTTATAGAGTTAAAGCCATGTGGGTATTTCCTCCACATTCGGTCTTTTCTCACAAGTGCAATTCATTACAATACGCGAGTTCTATCAAACATAACTACGGGAATAAGATCAGGCTTAATGTTGACTTACTTTCTCTATCCATGATGTTCACGGGTTTCTGATGAATGCAACTTTTCGCCGATCTAAGCTTTACTAAGAACAGTCAAATTTTCACTTGATAGATATTCCATCAAGTTCGATATACGAAACATAATTCACACAGCCTTTGAAGTCCTAGGGTAGATCCAGCTTATATGCCTTTCAAACCAATCTTTTATATCATCTCAATGGTCCCAAACAACGGGGACTTATATCCCATGATTTGTCAGATCATGAATTCATTTTTCCAAGGTTAAAATTTTTGGCATAACTTCGCTACCCATTTGGCACTTCAAGATCTACATTTCACATTCACATAACCTCTTGCCCACTACCGGCAGTCAATAATCAAATCCTAACTTCAGCAATCATTTCAGATCTCGCGGGTCGGGTATTTTGTAAGGTTAGGTTCGCCATCATAGGAAACCTTAAACCTAAGAGACATGTCCAACTCACAATGGGTGTATGTCGGGTGTCTTTATCTCAACTCCTGCTTACAGATGCTCTAAGATTCAGATCCTAACAAGATTCGATCTCGATCCTAATACGATAATTATCAATGATAATCCTTCCAAAGGAAAACGATTATACGGTTCATTACCAAAGGTCAATCATTCAAACACAAAACAGCACTTATATTACCATGTATCGTTACTTTACCTCGTCCCTTCGATTTGGGGTGGTACATAGTACTCTCATCAAGGTTCGTTCTCAATGATTTCTGAGCAAATCTCTAGAAATTCGATGCGAAGCGAGGATCTTGATATAGATGATCGATACAGGCACGCTATGTTTACATAACTCTTTTGCATTTATCATTAACGAGAATGATATTAGCAGATTTGGTCAGTCTGTCGACGATGACCCAAATCGAATCAAATTCAGATGATGACCTTTGCAATAGCTAGACGTTTACTAATGTATGAGGCGATGTCTGCCTTCATAATTGCCATTAGTACAACTTCTTCAGACAAAGATACTTTTAGTCAAAAATGACATACATATAATACTTATACTTACAAATTCCAATATAACTATATCTCACAATCCTCTATTTTTAGGCAACCACAAGTGGTCTTTAAAACATTTAACGCTATCGGCTTCTTAATTTTTAATGGTTCACATTATCCGCGAACCCCTTTTTATTATTTATATTATCCTTCTTACAAACATCGTTTATTTTTATATTGTTCGGCAAATTATTTTGCACAATCATTATTAAGGAACGTGTCCTAATTGGTTCTTTATCTTTTATACATAATGTGTCAGTATTTACGTTCACTTTCCTGATGAAAGAAATATCATAACCGTATTTATTCAAAATTCTTTCTTCATATCTTCTAAGTTTCAGTTTCGTCTTATCTATCATTTTTATCAGTTTTTCTCAATCCGGCGTTTAAAGCGTCGATAATTATTACAATTAATTAAATAATAATTATTAAATTTTTATGAAACGTAAACGTAAAAATTTTAAATTTCTTAGTTCGACGAATTATATAAAATGTTCAAAAATAATTTGAATTTAATTAACAAGATTTTTGTTGATTTATCGAAAATATTTAATAAGATTTCGTAAATGTTCGAAAAACCTTTGTTTATACTTTGGTCAAAGTTTTCTTAGTTTGAAAAGCAAAAACTGTCGTTTTAAGTTTTCAGGTTATGGTATAAATGGTTTACTCAATCCTTCTTAAGTTATCTTGAGGTATACACAAACATTTACCCCTAAACAGAAGTTTAGTTAAATGGTTTGTGTATAAGGGAATAATCCCTTAAAAATCCTTTGTTAAAACATTTGTCAAAATATATTTGCACTTTCTTTTTGGTAAAACCCATAGTTCTAAATGACTTCTAATTTTTGAAAAGTCAATATACATATCTCTTACCATCATTAATCAAACGGTCATTTAAGGTAAAGGATTAAGTCTTTAATCTCATGTTAAATATTTAAGGTATAGGTTTTCATTGTTCGGCCAATTTAGGGCAATATATAAATAATTATTAACTTCATTCTTATTCTTGTAAACAAACAAATGGTCCTTAATGATCACGAGCATGAATTTATCAAATTACAGCCCACACACGTGATTCACAAAATTTATGAATGCTACATGTGCATTGGTCAATCCAAACGACATCACGTGAAACTCATAACGTTCATTACAAGTACCGGATGTAGTGATTGGAGTAGATAATCTTCTTCGTAGATGCGAAGTTGATGATAACCATGCTGAGGATCAAAAACCTTGTAAATGATCGAACAAATCTTCCATTTCGAGTTATGGATATCGTTTTCTATTGTCAATTTACTCAGTTCACAGAAATTTATAAATATAAGGAATGATAACACCATAGCTCTTCATGATGACAGGCTTGGTAGAATAAAATCTTTCTCTGACAACTCTCTCAGTTGTACGGTAATTCCTTAAATTCAGATGGTGCTGACGTACAGTGCACAAGCCACAAGTGCAGCACCGGAAACATAATCAATACCAATTTCAACTTGCCTTAATAGCAAAAGTCTAGGTAATTTACCAACAAATACCTCCTAAAGTTTCAGATAACATAAACATCTTTTAATAAATTCATATTAGGTTCTTTCTAGATTACAATATCTATAACTAGTTCACAACCATTTACGGTATAATCTCAAGTCTAAATGCAGGATACGGGCATCCGTCAAGAATTATTTAGTTCACTTTTGATAATCAACATCTTATCATTTTAGGGGAATTCTATTCGAGTTCCCATCAGTTAAGACAATTTCGTCATGTCATAATCAATCAATCCATTCCACTGGCACTATCAACTTTCCAGTCTCATTGCCGTCGATAAGATGTGAACTTCTCAAAAGACTAATAATAACTCATAATCTTTTACAAGTTCAAGGATATTAGGATTCACAACTACTACTAAAAGAGTAAGGTCAACGCATAATCTACGCGAGAGAACTTCAAATCAGATACAGACGAAAACATTTAACGAATATGAATATATCCCATGTTTTCATGATTCGAGTACGCATTCGAAAGCTCCTCGGATCGTTACCCAGGTCATTCAAATGAAATCAAATCAAAAGAAATGATAAGAATGTCAATACATCCAGTCGGGTATCAACACTCGGTAATCAAATACTTTTCCTAAGAATCTCACTACAGGAGAATTGGACAAGAAAGAATTTTCAATTGTCAAATAAGACAATTTCCACAGATGAGTAGATTCAACTCAGAAGAATAGATGCTACAGGCACATATGTAGGTGTCCCTAACAATATGTCCTTATTTCGCACTTTTTGCAGATCTCATAAATCTTAATCTTTCACAATCTTCAAAGAATATTTAGTGTTTATTAACCAGTTTTATGGTGACTACTAATCAGCCTTGCATTGTCAATTCCAAATTGTATGTAGGCGCGCAACTATATACAATTTCAAGATTAACGATGCAATACTCAGTTCGTCAAAAATTTTATCATCATGTTTATAATAAAAACATTTACATGTTTAATTCTTAAATAAGAATCAAAATAAATTTACAAAGATTTTCCTTGTTATGAAAACAATTAGGTTTTCCAAAGTGTTTTATAAACAGCTTCATTTCAATAACAATCACTTATAAATCTCACTATGAATAATCCTTATAGTGATGAAAATTCAATTTTTCTCAAAGGATACCGTTTTAACTTTATGAAAACAATGTGTGATCTGCAAAAGAGTGATGAAGAGTTGTTCACCAAGATCTTAACTACAATATGATAGGAAATGAGCTTAGCCAAATAATCATGAGGTTCATGACCTCGATGGCACTTACGAAGAATGATTCACATCGTAACTCAAATCAAGATGAGTACTTGTTCAATGGTTGCATCACTAATGCGAACATTAGGGCGAAGCAATAAAAGATAGATAACATCGATACATGTAGAATTTAGCAATCAAAGGTAGTCTTTTTCATTAATCACAAACAAGTCAAAATTGTACGGTAACACATTACGTATCACTATGTCGTACAATTCTCAGAACTCATCCTACCAACTGATGTCTCAGTTAAGTTAGGGATTTTTAAAAGATACCACAATGAATACTAATCTACAAGAGTCATTAGGTGTTCCACATTTCCCAGAAGATCCATCGGTCTCAATTCAGAAGAAGATTTCTTCAATTTATTTCTTGGACACTAGGCATCCTCGTTAGTGGACAATGGCCTAGGAACAACCCTTAACACGAATCAACAATCAATTAAAACCTTATAATCTAATCACAGAACTTAACGACTTCCTCTTATCAATCTCATATTCCATACGGGTTAAATTTTACTTTATTCAAGTTTCAATCAACTTATACTCAATTCGATATCCTACCTCGTTCTTCAATACTTACAACCTTATTCTTCGGCCTTGTAAAGGCAATACGATCTCAATATGAATCAACACTTAATTTCCAATCCTATTAGCTCTTACAACAACAATTATCAAATGAGTCATTAATATGAAATGACTTGATCATTCAACTAGACTTCTCGGAAAGGTATTAGTGGCATGAGGCTTTTGGGTAATGGTTCCAATGACAGCCTCAAGTGCAACATTCACCCTTTCGATTTCAAATTTAAGAATTGGGTGACAACGAATCAGATGACATCCTTCCAAGTGGTAACGTTTTGTCAAACTCCACTCTATAAGGAAAGATCGTCATTACATCGATATCAGTTTTAATCTCGCCAATTCTTTTTCAATATCACAATCAACTAACATCTACATTTCTACGAATATCAACTATTTGTTGGGATCATAAATATCCACAACTTGGTTTAGATCTAGGATAGTAATAAGTGTGTAAACACTTATCTTTTTGCCACTAAAATCAAGGAAAAACAAGACCGAATCATGTGTTTATTATCATAAATGTCGGAATTACGCGTGGTTTTGTGTTCTTGTGTTAAATTAGGTACAAATGATCAAAAGAAGAGAAAACACGGGATTTCACGGTCAAATGTCGAAGAAAAGTCAAGAAAGAGTCAAGACAAAGATCAAAAGACAAAAGTGTGCCAAGTTCGCGAAAACCGACAAGAATCAACACGAGAATGAGGAGAGAGATCTTAGAAGCCAAAACCGAGCTCAATTTTAGAGGATTATATCATTTGTCGAGTAAACGAGCCAAGTGGGTCCCACATCTAGGAATTGGGCCCAAAAGCCCAAAATGGATATCAAGTTATTTATCTTAGAAGTTAATTGGCCCATTATGGCCCAAGCTCTAATAAACGGGTACAAGCCCAATTCTTCTTTTGGCACAAGACATAATGGTTTCACAAATTGGGTCAAAAGCCCATCCAATGAAAGAAAGAAACGAAAATAAGAAAACAAGTTTTTCTTTTATTGGCCGGTCAACTCTCACAAATTATCACCCCAACCGTTACCCCCATTTCCCAATTAAATAAATAAACTTTCCCTCACCCTTATCCCTGCACCTTACCACACTTGATTAACCTTTTCCCTCAATTCACACCCTCGGTCAACCCTGGTCAAATACACCAACACACACAAATTTATTCCCTGCACCTCATCCCCACAATAAACAAATTTCATCCCATTTTGTTTTATCCTTACACACGGTTCACCAAACCAATTATTTAACTCACCCCACTTGATTCATTTATTAAAACGTTTTTTTTTTCACTCCCCACTTACCTTCGATATTAACAAGAAAAGAAAAAAAAAAAAAAAAAAAACCCACACCCTTTTCTCCTCCCAAGTCCAGACGCATCCTCTCTTCCCATTTTTACTAACCCTAATTTTTACCCATCAAGAAATTAACCAAGAGAAAAAAGGGGCTTTTGTTAATTTCTATTAATTCACATCAAAAGAAAATAAACCCCCTTTGTTTTCGGATCAAGAACCCACAAAGTGGTCCTCATAGCCCTCCAACGTGGCAATCCGAAGGCACGAGTGATTTGGACCGTTGATTGGAAGAATGAAGAAAGAGAAAAGGAAGAACGGTCCTGATTTGAAGCCGTAGGCACCAAGGAAAGGTTTGAGGGTTTTCTCCTATAAAAACCCCCATTTCTCACAATCTTCATAAGCTTTTCTTTATTTTTAATTTCAGTTTTTTTTTTAATTAAATTAGGAGTAGGATTTAATTAGTTTTAATTTTTGCAAAATAGATTAGGATTTAAATTGTAATTTTAATTCCAGTTTTGTACTCTTTTGATTATTAATGAAAAGTTAATTTTGTTTAATTTCGTCTCAATTTTAAGTTTCTGCCAAATTTAATATTTATTCTTGAATCTGAGTTTTATTACTGTTCGTCTTTATATTAGTCGATTACTGTTTTGTTTTTGAACATTGTTTTTGTTATAATAATTGTTATTTTCATTCGGATAAAAAAAAAAAAAAAAAGATAAATAAAAAAAAAATAATATAGAGGAAAGTGAAAAATAATTCTCCCCACTGGAGATTTATAAGTACTGTTCGAATAGGAATAGTTGTTTTGATTGAAGATCTTTGGTTCGTTGGTTACTACTTACGGTTCGAAGATGATATTGATGATGTTTGTTGATGTTGAATCGGTCTAAAAGTCCGCTCAGCGCGTGACTTCGGCTCAAAGGTTTCGACAAAAAGGTTCGATTCTTCTTTTATTTTTATTTTTTATTGCTTATGCTTATGTTTAGAATTTGCTGAATGTTTATTGTTTGAGTTCTGTTTGGGTTTCGATTTAGTAGATTTGCTTATCAAAATGCTTTAAGTGTCTTAGCTTATTATAGATTTAAGTTAGTTTGTTTAATTGTTACACTGCTTATTTCGGGTTGGATATTTGTTATAATGTTTTAAAATGTCAGTTTTATAGCTTATTTGCTTCTTCGGATTGTTTTGTTTGCTCATTTAGAATTTCAGCTTATATGACTTTTTCCTAGTTAGCTTTATTGGTATCAGCTTATTTGGTTCCAGTTTTTTTTGATTCAGATTTATGTTTGGCTTATTTGCTTATTCTAGTAGCTTATTTAGTTTTTCAGCTTTTTCAGTTGTTGCTTATCGGTTAGGGTGCTTATTAGTTTCGATTGCTTATTTGGTCTTTAGTTATTTGTTTTAATTGATTTATACTGCCTTTTGTTATTTGGTTTCTGTGTTTATTGCTTGACAAAAGCAACAGACCTTTTGGTCTGTTTGTTTTAAATTCTGTCCTAATATAAAAATCAAGTAACAAAAATAATAGCTAATATTTGGTCTGGGGTGGGATTCGACCCCCAAACCTTTCGTTCACCAGCCAAGCACCCCAACCATTAGACTAGGCATCTTTTTGTGTTATGTTTCCTTTCAATTAATTATTATAGTCTTTTCTTTTAGTGGCAGTTTTTAATAGCTTAAACAAGTTTTATGTTTGATTTAAATTTTAAATAGTTTTTAAAATTAATTCTGTTTTTATAAAATAATAAAAAGATAAAAAATACATTTTAATTTTTTTAATTACTTTTAAAAATTAGTTTAAATTTTATTAGTTTTAAATTTAGTTTAATTAAAGTTTTTAGTCTAAAATTAATTAGGTGTAAAGTTTTAATTTAAAATTGTTTTATTTAAAAGTTTATTCTTAGTCTTAAAATTAAATTAGATTTATTGCAAATAGTTTTTAAGTAATTAGATTAAAAGTTTTATTTTTATATAATATTTATTTAAAAAGTTTTTATTAGATTAATTTTTAAATTAGATTAGTTTTATTTAAATTGTTTTATTAGTTTTTAATATTTAATAGATAAAACACCAAAAAAATAGATTTTACCAAAAACAAATCAAGTCGTTACGATAATTGCTAATCAATTCGAGTGAGTCGAGGAACGATAAAAATAGAATATAAAAAGGGTAAACAAATTCTCAGTTTCAAAATGGCGCCGCTGCCGCTTCGCTCGTACGATTGACGATTTTTCGTGAAGACGTTTGGATTTTGGGATCCGTTCCTTTGAACGTTACGTTTCTTGCAAAAAATCAAAAACACAAAAAAAATCAAAAACTTAAAAATACAAAAAAATTAAAAAAAATCACAAAAGCAATTTCTTTCCTAAGAATTGCACCAAAAAAATTAAAAAATCCAAAAGTAATACTTTTTCCTAAAAGTATTACACCAAAAATATTACGTATTATTGTTATTTTTCTTATTCGATTTCTTTCGTTTTTCTTGTGTATATATTTTTCTAAAAAATACAAAAATATTCTTCTTTATCCTCTATTGTGTTTAATTCTTTTTCTCAACCCCTCTTATTTATAATTCTTCATGGATTTGTCTTGCGTTCGGTGTGGGAGACCATGGCTCGGTTTTCCAATTTGTCCATGGTGTACTTGTGCGAAGTGTGGTTCCGATATCGACGATATACAATTTGGATTTTGTCCAATGTGCAATTCTAGAAATTCGTACTTCTCCTCTTACACAAATTTCTCCCATCCTCCCGTCTATGACAATCCCTATCATGCACCGGGTTTTTCTCAATACACGTGTTGCAATCATTGTGGGGGTCCTCACGATACTTCTTATTGTCAACCGATGAATTATGAGCCACATCCGTGCTATAATTCCGGTTTTCAAAATTTTGAACCCCCACAAAACTCCGTCGTTCATCAACCTTCTTTTAAGGAACAAAGCACTAGTTTGGATGAAATTTTAGAACGCTTAAAACAACTCGAAATTAGCTTGCATGACGAAAGACAACAAGAGCGAGTTTCTACTCTTAGTGTTTATACTCCTCCTCTTGTGCGTTCTTACTATTTTGATGACGATGAGACTACTATTTCTTGGAGTGATCTTTGTGCTCAATGTCCTAGTGCAATTGTAATTCCTTCTCTCAATATCCCAAATGCATCTAAGGATCTTGATACATCGAGTGAGATTAGCGATTTTGGGCTCGACAAACTCTTTGATGAAGTTTATGATGTGCCGACTTTTGCTGAGCTTACGGACACGGTCGTTCCGATAGTCCATGATCACATACTCACAAATCCAAATGCAATAATTGATTCTTCCAATAAGAGTTCTATATGTGGTGAGTATGATGATTTCGTTTTCGAGCCCGAGATTAAGGAAATTATCGACCGAGAGCTAGCTCTTTTACCTCCACTTCCACCTACAAGTGAGGTCGATTTTTCCAATCTCGAGGCCGAACTTGATGAGTTGGAACGTCTTATTTATAATAATGACGAACCAACTCACATGACCACACATCCAATTCTCGAGGAGTTACCTAATAAACACTCCTCTAATGAGAATTACGTTTACCACATTCGTGAGGATTTAACTTATCAACAAATCCCACAAATGAATGATGGTTTCGTACTTGATCGTGATCTCTTCGAGAGAATTTCTATCATCCTCAATGAGGGGAACGACAAACCTTTGTTTGACGAGCCTATCTATGATGAAGAAATCGAAGAGATTCACGTTCATGAGGATGATTACTTTGACCCGGGAGGTGACATTGACCATTCTTTGATTGATACCTTTACGGCTTTGCCAAATTATGACCATCCTATGTCTTTGGGGGATGACAATTTGTCTCCTTTACCCACCCCACCTCCCGTGGATCACGACCTCACATACTTCTCGTATGTTGAGCGGACTTTTCTCCCTTCTATGACTTATCCTCCTGCCTCTCATTTATTATGTTCCTCCGGGACCGAGGATAAGATTTTTGATCCCGGTATTTCATTCGAGGCTTCCCCATGGACCATTTAATTCGGGGTCGAGTCAGGCTCGTGACTCGGTTAACAAAAACAAGCGCTTCTCGGGAGGCAACCCGATGATCTATCTTTTATCTTTTATCTTTTATCTATTTTCTACAATAAGTGTAGGGGGAGCCGTGTAGGTTGTTTGTTTGTGTGTTGTGATTGTGTAGGTACATGTGCTTTGATGATCCACTTTTGGTACTTTTGACGTGACCCGTGTTCCCGTGTTACCCGTGTACCAGGTTCCTTCGATAAGTTTTTGCTATTGTGATTCTATCTTAAAACGAATAAATGTAATCACTTTAGTTGTCCTTTCCTTAGCTCGATTTAAACAACGCACTCAATGTCCTAAGTGTAGGGGAGTTTATTCTCCCTTATGCTTAAACATTGAGGACAATGTTTATGTTAAGTGTAGGGGGGCCTTCTATCGAATTTTAGTGGCCTTTTCCATGAATTTGACCCCATTTTTACCGGAAAATTTTTAAAAATTTTCAACGTTTTTCAAATTTTTGATCTATTTTGGCCTTGTAGTATTTTTCTTTTATTTTCTTTTCTTTTTGTCATCGCATCTTATTTATAATTTCTAATTTCAAAAATAAAGTCAAAAATAAAATAAATAAATAATAAATAAAATGGTTTTAACAAGTTTAGATGTCTTTGATATATTAGGCCCGTCGTGAATATTTTGACTCAACCCGAGTTTACTTATCCAAGTTTACTCTAGCTAGTATCCTTAACCATATGGACCTTAATTGGTTTATTAGGCTAAGCATCCACGAGTCTCATTCCTTGAGATTTTAAATTGTGGAGAACGAGAGATGATAGAGTTAATTATAAGTTCGGCATTCTTTCATTAACTTATGTGAGTTAGTTATGAGCTTTTTCTCCCATCACTTGTTAATAAATATATTTGCAATAAATAAGGTTGTACGATTTAAAAGGTTACTTAGCTTCTAGCACAAGATCGTTTAAAAGTTGCTCGGTATTAATTAGAGTTCATAGCCAAGGCATAACTTATTGAAACGGGACGCGAAGATTGGCTTATCCAAAAAGGCCCTAACAAGGCATGAGGATACCCGAGTCCAAAAAGGCCCTAACAAGGCATGAGGATTCACTTTTTGCTAAAGATCCTAAGATGATGTGAAGATCATTAATCCAAATCAATATGAAGGATCAAGACACACGACGAGAAGCAATTACTCCCCTAAAGATCATGGAGAAGTCTATCCAAAAAGACCCTAACAAGGTATGAGGATAAATAGATCCAAGTCCGAAAAGGAGGCGGATCGTTGTATATCAAAGTCCTAAATAAAGAAGAGGATAAATGAAGAAGTCGTGGTCAACGTTTGAAGCATCTTTCACTCCTATTGAAGATGTATACCAAAATGAAGAGAAGACCATAATTTCAAGATCGTCTCTCAAGATTTGAAGTTTGAAGTACAAGCCAAATATCGGTCCGAGAAAGGTCTCAAATCGTGAAACGAGTTATGCCAAGATATGAACTTTATGAGGTTTCGAGAAGCCGTTTTAAAAGATTTTGTCCTTTAGCTAACTATTGATTAAATCGTCCCACTTTATTTTCGGCCTTAATAAATTATCGAAATAAGTCAAAAATGCATCCTCGTGATCATTCAAGACAAAAATAAAATACAAGAGATACACCGTAGGAATAAGGGGGTCTAAGTGATTAACTAAACCACATGAGTAAGTGTTTGTTGTGCTAACTTGTAATAACAATGATCTCGTTTTTGAGCTTGGTATGGGGAACGTGAAACTTGAGGGTGATTAATATTCATGACACCAAAGCCCTAATCTAAGTCTTAGATTTCTTTACAAGTTTCTTCCATCAAATAACTTCAAAGTTAATAAATTTTTATAATTTTTGTTTCCTTTAAAGTTTTTATCTTTTCATCATAGTAGTAGTGGTAATAATTATAAAGGCCGAGATGGATTGATTATGAGAAAAATGTAACTTATGCCTTAAAATAATGCATTGCATGGGGTCATTGCAATGATCAAGTGTAGGGGATTTAATAAGTGTGTAAACACTTATCTTTTTGCCACTAAAATCAAGGAAAAACAAGACCGAATCATGTGTTTATTATCATAAATGTCGGAATTACGCGTGGTTTTGTGTTCTTGTGTTAAATTAGGTACAAATGATCAAAAGAAGAGAAAACACGGGATTTCACGGTCAAATGTCGAAGAAAAGTCAAGAAAGAGTCAAGACAAAGATCAAAAGACAAAAGTGTGCCAAGTTCGCGAAAACCGACAAGAATCAACACGAGAATGAGGAGAGAGATCTTAGAAGCCAAAACCGAGCTCAATTTTAGAGGATTATATCATTTGTCGAGTAAACGAGCCAAGTGGGTCCCACATCTAGGAATTGGGCCCAAAAGCCCAAAATGGATATCAAGTTATTTATCTTAGAAGTTAATTGGCCCATTATGGCCCAAGCTCTAATAAACGGGTACAAGCCCAATTCTTCTTTTGGCACAAGACATAATGGTTTCACAAATTGGGTCAAAAGCCCATTCAATGAAAGAAAGAAACGAAAATAAGAAAACAAGTTTTTCTTTTATTGGCCGGTCAACTCTCACAAATTATCACCCCAACCGTTACCCCCATTTCCCAATTAAATAAATAAACTTTCCCTCACCCTTATCCCTGCACCTTACCACACTTGATTAACCTTTTCCCTCAATTCACACCCTCGGTCAACCCTGGTCAAATACACCAACACACACAAATTTATTCCCTGCACCTCATCCCCACAATAAACAAATTTCATCCCATTTTGTTTTATCCTTACACACGGTTCACCAAACCAATTATTTAACTCACCCCACTTGAGTCATTTATTAAAACGTTTTTTTTTTCACTCCCCACTTACCTTCGATATTAACAAGAAAAGAAAAAAAAAAAAAAAAAACCCACACCCTTTTCTCCTCCCAAGTCCAGACGCACCCTCTCTTCCCATTTTTACTAACCCTAATTTTTACCCATCAAGAAATTAACCAAGAGAAAAAAAGGGGCTTTTGTTAATTTCTATTAATTCACATCAAAAGAAAATAAACCCCCTTTGTTTTCGGATCAAGAACCCACAAAGTGGTCCTCATAGCCCTCCAACGTGGCAATCCGAAGGCACGAGTGATTTGGACCGTTGATTGGAAGAATGAAGAAAGAGAAAAGGAAGAACGGTCCTGATTTGAAGCCGTAGGCACCAAGGAAAGGTTTGAGGGTTTTCTCCTATAAAAACCCCCATTTCTCACAATCTTCTAAGCTTTTCTTTATTTTTAATTTCAGTTTTTTTTTTAATTAAATTAGGAGTAGGATTTAATTAGTTTTAATTTTTGCAAAATAGATTAGGATTTAAATTGTAATTTTAATTCCAGTTTTGTACTCTTTTGATTATTAATGAAAAGTTAATTTTGTTTAATTTCGTCTCAATTTTAAGTTTCTGCCAAATTTAATATTTATTCTTGAATCTGAGTTTTATTACTGTTCGTCTTTATATTAGTCGATTACTGTTTTGTTTTTGAACATTGTTTTTGTTATAATAATTGTTATTTTCATTCGGATAAAAAAAAAAAAAAAAAAAAAGATAAAAAAAAAAAAAAATAATATAGAGGAAAGTGAAAAATAATTCTCCCCACTGGAGATTTATAAGTACTGTTCGAATAGGAATAGTTGTTTTGATTGAAGATCTTTGGTTCGTTGGTTACTACTTACGGTTCGAAGATGATATTGATGATGTTTGTTGATGTTGAATCGGTCTAAAAGTCCGCTCAGCGCGTGACTTCGGCTCAAAGGTTTCGACAAAAAGGTTCGATTCTTCTTTTATTTTTATTTTTTATTGCTTATGCTTATGTTTAGAATTTGCTGAATGTTTATTGTTTGAGTTCTGTTTGGGTTTCGATTTAGTAGATTTGCTTATCAAAATGCTTTAAGTGTCTTAGCTTATTATAGATTTAAGTTAGTTTGTTTAATTGTTACACTGCTTATTTCGGGTTGGATATTTGTTATAATGTTTTAAAATGTCAGTTTTATAGCTTATTTGCTTCTTCGGATTGTTTTGTTTGCTCATTTAGAATTTCAGCTTATATGACTTTTTCCTAGTTAGCTTTATTGGTATCAGCTTATTTGGTTCCAGTTTTTTTTGATTCAGATTTATGTTTGGCTTATTTGCTTATTCTAGTAGCTTATTTAGTTTTTCAGCTTTTTCAGTTGTTGCTTATCGGTTAGGGTGCTTATTAGTTTCGATTGCTTATTTGGTCTTTAGTTATTTGTTTTAATTGATTTATACTGCCTTTTGTTATTTGGTTTCTGTGTTTATTGCTTGACAAAAGCAACAGACCTTTTGGTCTGTTTGTTTTAAATTCTGTCCTAATATAAAAATCAAGTAACAAAAATAATAGCTAATATTTGGTCTGGGGTGGGATTCGACCCCCAAACCTTTCGTTCACCAGCCAAGCACCCCAACCATTAGACTAGGCATCTTTTTGTGTTATGTTTCCTTTCAATTAATTATTATAGTCTTTTCTTTTAGTGGCAGTTTTTAATAGCTTAAACAAGTTTTATGTTTGATTTAAATTTTAAATAGTTTTTAAAATTAATTCTGTTTTTATAAAATAATAAAAAGATAAAAAATACATTTTAATTTTTTTAATTACTTTTAAAAATTAGTTTAAATTTTATTAGTTTTAAATTTAGTTTAATTAAAGTTTTTAGTCTAAAATTAATTAGGTGTAAAGTTTTAATTTAAATTTTTTTTATTTAAAAGTTTATTCTTAGTCTTAAAATTAAATTAGATTTATTGCAAATAGTTTTTAAGTAATTAGATTAAAAGTTTTATTTTTATATAGTATTTATTTAAAAAGTTTTTATTAGATTAATTTTTAAATTAGATTAGTTTTATTTAAATTGTTTTATTAGTTTTTAATATTTAATAGATAAAACACCAAAAAAATAGATTTTACCAAAAACAAATAAAGTCGTTACGATAATTGCTAATCAATTCGGGTGAGTCGAGGAACGATAAAAATAGAATATAAAAAGGGTAAACAAATTCTCAGTTTCAGATAGCTAGAATTGCTACGAGAATAGCTTCGATTAATTTACTAGGGGATTTAGGGTTACTTGTGACAATTTACGTCGTATAAATACCTCGTATAAAAATCATAATAATCATCAAACAATCATGTAATAAAATTACATCATATATATATATATAATCCAAGTTATATATATATATATTAAAATAACACTTCTCAGTCTGGCCTTGTCGGTAACTCGGGAATTCTTCGGCACCGTTATAGTCAAAAGATTTTTAGACATTTTTAGAAAATGTTTATAGTTAAAAGAGTTTGAAATGTTTTATTCAAAACCTTGGTTTTAAAAATCTTTCGTTCTCTATAACGAGAGCTCTGGTACCAAACTGTAACACCCCCAAATTTATACAACTCAATACAGCGGAAGACTAGTTGGTGTTACGGGATAGCACATCACTCACATCATAGACAACGCATAAAAATCACGTTGTTTAATAATAAATCATTTCCATTCATAAATATCAAAGTTACATCGGTCCCAAGTCATGATATTTCATACAAAGTTTTACAAAATATTTGAATGGAAAATATTGTTTAAGTGTGGGCCATGAATTCTTGTTGTCTTCCCGAGAATTACCTTCAAGTACCTGAGATAAAATATGTTAAAAGAAAAGGTCAGCGATAACGCCGAGTGAATTCATAGAGTTTAATAAATTCCATCAATATAATATCAGTATAAAATTATTACTGGAAATCATTTTGTACAAATCATTTTAATAGGCCATAAAATAGCCAAAGTCATTTTATACAAATCCTTATCGAAAATCATAATATAGGCATTTGCCGTAAAAATCATTATACGAGCCAATGTCGTAAAAATCATGTTTATAGTTTTATAATTTATAAAACTTAACAAGTTACCATTTTTATAATTTATACACTTATTCCACCTTTTACATATTTATATAAATAGAATCCATAAGTTATTGGGTTTTAATTTATATTTTATACATTAAAATTTTGAGTGCTTATTTAATAGTATTATTCTTTAATTTCCAAAAATCTGATTTTTATCTTCACTTTCACCAAAACTGCCATATCTTGAGTTCTACATGGAGATAGAAGCTCAAATTTTTAACACATAAACTACATGATATGTGCTACATTTAACTCTTCTATAGCTACTGTTGAATCATCTTCTAAATATTTTCTAAAAATCGTCCAAAACAGTAACCTCAGATTTATACCTTAAACTTGTTTTGATCATATCTCACTCATTATTTTGATTCCATTGCATGGCCAACTCTCACATGTGTACAAGACCCATAGCTTACTGTAAATCCATTCTACTTCATCATTTTATCAGTTTACCATATGGTTCTTTACTGTTTTTATACAGCCTATTATTTAAACAAGATTTACCCATTTTTACTTATAGTTTTTCATCTTTTTATCCATGATTATCAACAACAAATCCCCACATAACATTTTTATCATCATATAATCATCATATACATATACAATAGGAAATAAAATACATGTTTACATAATCAAAATAACAAGAAGTTGAGGAGGACAATCTTTATACCACCATGATGATGTAGGTTGATCAAAACATGGATTTTTGATGGAGAAACTTGTGGATATCCATGACCATCTTCAAGACCACCATGCTCCATGAACTCCTTGTGGAAAATCAGCCCTACTAATCCATGAAAATTCCTCCTTGGATGTTATAAGCACCACCAATCAATAGGGTTTCAAAGTGGCTTCAACATATGTGTAAATAACACATGACTTTGTGGTGGATTCAAGATCAAATTGGGTGTTTTTGTGGTGGATATGGGACGGCCAAAAATGGAGTCAAGAGAGAGAGAGAGAAGTGGTTTTGCATGGATGGAAATGAGGAGAGTGGTATGAGTTGTAGCTAGTTTTGTGTAGTGGAATGCTTACAATGTAAGCTAAGCCATGTGTTTATCTAAATTGTTAAGGTTATGACACATCATAGATGTGTTGTAGCAACATGTTGGCCGGTTTTGGGGGTGGGACAAGTGTCCCACTTGTCTCATCCCCATTTATTTACGGGTACTCCTCGATTCTAGTTTCCTCGATTTGCGTGCCCTCGGGTTGTTTTACGAAAAACGTTTTTATAAATTATGAATCAACGTCACAAAACGAATCCAATAAAAATTGTCTCATCAAAAACGGAGTTCGAAAACGTAAATACGTAATCCTAAGGTTTCCGGTTTAGTCGTAAAGGACGTTAAAATAAAATCGTAAGTCCTAATCTCTTCTCGTAAATTTGTGAGTTTATGAACTAACTCAAATTTAAAACTCCAAAATAATATTCACAGACAAATTTATTTTCTGAAATGTCGGACTATCACCAAAGACGGTGTATGTAAACGTGAGCACGTAACGTTGAATCCTCCGGTTTAGACGTAGTCGATGCTACTTCAAGACGTAAATCCAAATTTCTTCCCAAAAATAAGTGAGTTCATATTGTAACATTAAAATAATGTTTTCAAATAAATTTTGAGAATAAAATATCAACCATAAATTGACGGATTGTCACATGTATCATCCAATGAAAAGAAGGGAATGACGTGTGCGAGTGCCACGTTGGATCTTCCGGTGCATCATCTTAGGCCCGAATTTCTTGGGCTTTAATTAAAGCGCGTGACTCTCAATCTTTGGTGGAATGGAAACCCCTAAATTGGATTTAGGGTTTGTTCTTGGTTGGTTTCATTTTTTCCTCTTCTGCGTCTTTTCTTTGTTCTTTGGTTTGTTCTTGGTTGGTTGGTTTCATTTCTTCAAAAATGGATGTTTGGGTTAGTCTAATAAACTAAGACAAAGATACCTTTGTGGTCTTGTATTGTTGGCACACTTGTGATAGCTTAGAAGTAGTGTAAACTCACTTTTGTTTTTGTCTTAAAGCTTAAAAATCAAGTTGTTGTCTTGTTGTTTTTCTGTCTTGGAACAACCAGTAGGATAGATAATAGTTTAATTCTTGATTTTTGTAGCTTGATAAACTTATTTGGTGTTAGTTATCAGAGGTATAGTACCTCTGATGGTTCATTTAGGTTAAAACTTACTTAGACTTTCAATTGTGAACTTAACTTTGTCATTTTTGATCAAAACCTTGGTCAAACACATCAGCTGGTATTAATTCTTTGTTTTGAAGTGTTAGGCTTAGATTTCTAGGAATTGAGTATTGTTTAGGTTAATATACATCTGTTTTAGGTTATGTAAAACCCGCGTTTTTGAAATACGAAATATGGTTATTTATGAAAATTTGATAGTTCTAGTTCATTTCTAAAAATTCATTTTATTTCTGAAAATTCATTTCATTTCTTAAATTTCATTTCATTTCTAGAACACATTAGCAGGCGAAACCCAATTATACAGTTATGTTCAAACTGATTCTAATATCAGCTTTATCTAAAACACAATAGCAGGCGAAACCCAATTATACAGTAGAAGTACTGCTACTAACATGACTTTTATACCTTTAACATGCCAAAACCAAACAATGCTAACAATAAAACAAAATACCCACAACAAATCAAAAATCACAAATAATAAAAGACTGAAATTAAACAAATTTAGCTTTCATTCAGCAAACCATACAGACTCAGTGTCCAAAATAAATGGTTCAACAGATCTTAAATATTTAAATATATGGCCATTTTCTAAACAGATGTAATAACCAGTAAGCAATTCATCTTAGCATATTTACAAACTCAATTCAACTAATAAATCTTTAACAATAAACTAATTCCACCTAAAATAAAAACTTCAGCAGCCCTTTAACAGATTAAATGACTATCTCACATAAATCTGATAACAAGCAAGTTCATTAAATTCTATAACAGAAACCATAAACAGATTATACCACCAAATCATATTACACTTAAACAAATTAGACTACAATATGAGAAATTAACGAGAGCTTAACCTTATTTTGGAAGATCCTTTGATGTCGAAGAGCGGTACTGAACCGTCTTATATCTAACTCGACACTAAACCATCAATAAACCTCGAACCACCATAAAACATCATGGATCTCGTATGAGTCACGATCCAAAACTCAAACTCGAACCACTCGAAATCACCAACAGTTTCGTTTCACTTATCCAGTGGGGATAAGTTTTAATCCACTCTCATTCTTATCAATCAAATAAACTACTGATAAAGCTTATTCGACTGATTTCAGCTATAATATCAATAATTATAAAACAGATTTTGCAAGTAAATGATAAAATATCAAACGCAGGATAACAAGAAAAATGATTCTGAAAATTAAACTTTTTATTAATCCAAATCAAAAATTACAATAAGAAAATTACAAATCCTATTTTAATACTAACATTATAACATTACAAAAAGAAAGGGATGATGATACAAGATAAATTTGGGGGTATTTATAACCTAACCCAAGAGGGTGTTTCTTGAGGAGAAATTATTTCAGGCCATTGGATCATCTTCTCTTCATCTCTCTCTTTTCTGTTAAGATCCAAGGGTTGTAACCCACCTTTGATTACGCGGATTGCCAGCATGTCACTTATTGTGTTTCTTGTGTTAGTTTGGTGGTGAAGTGGCAGACTTTGATTGGCCCTCTGACTGATAGCAAGTGTATCATCCAATGAAAAGAAGGGAATGACGTGTGAGAGTGCCACGTTGGATCTTCTGGTACATCATCTTAGTCCCGAATTTCTTGGGCTTTAACTAAAGCGCGTGACTCTCAATCTCTGGTGGAATGGAAACCCCTAAATTGGATTTAGGGTTTGTTCTTGGCTGCGTTCATTTTTTTCCTCTTATGCGTCTTTTCTTTGTTCTTTGGTTGTAACGATGGGAAAAAATTGACCAAAGATAGTATGTATATATTTCTCACAGTCTACTTATCTTTTCATGGGCCTTTGACCCAGTTAAGCTAAATACTTCCAACGTCCATATTGATAAATGGAATTGGGCCTTTGAGTCTAGATGGAAATAAATCAATCCGTCACATTATTTCATTGATTGAATTTTAGATTGGGCTTTGAATCAAAAGTAAATTAACTTTATCCAAATTGGGCTTTTAGGCCCAATACACAAATGTGGGTCCCACTTGGCCTACTTAAATCTATAAAACTTGAATCCTCGAAAACGAACTTGATTTTTGGCTTCTTGCTATTTCTTCAAATCTTGTGTCGGTTTTGCGGTTTTCGTGATCTTGGGTACCTACACACATGAAACAAGAAACATGCATATACAAGGCCATATTCATACATTTTATGCATTTTATGTTCATTTATTGATATAATTGATATGAGTAATTTCACTCATATCAGTGTTCGTTAAGGCCTTGCCAAAGAAGTGGCTTAGTTTTTGCCAAAGCTTGAGAAATGCTAATCACATTAAAGATTGTGATCTGGCTTCTCTTTTTGGGAAACTAAAATATGAAGAAAACTTAGTTGATAGGATTTATGAAGGCTCCAGGAAGTGTAAAGCACTTACAATTGCTACACCCTTGTCAGCAGCCTTCTTCAATGAAGCTATCATTTAGGACTACCAAGATAGTCCTGATGATGAAGAAGACACAAGAACTAGTGAGGAATATCTGAAAGACCTTCAAGAGGAATTTCATGAAAGAGCTCTTCTGGCCAAGTCTTGAAGGTTCTTTAAGAAAGGGGGTAGGTTCTCCAGCACCACAAAAGCCACAGCTGACACTATGTGTTTTAAATGTAGGTTGCCTGGTCACTTTGCCAAGGATTGTTATTCCAAAACATCCATTCTCTCTTATCCTTCACCAACTCAGTCTAGACCATCTGATCAATCTCCATTCCAAGAAAAACAAATTGCTTCATCTTTTTTCAGCAAAACAGGGCTGAACTAAGGCCAGCAAAAGACTTCAAGGCAAAACATAGAGAGATCAAGGCTAGACTGGCTCTAATTAGCACTGAAGGCTCTTCTTCAAAGCCCACTAAACAAGAAAAGAACAAGGGACTTGTTGCTGAGGCTTATGAATGGGATGAAGAGGAAGTATCTTCAGATGATGATGAAATTGTGAATGTGAAAGTACTGATGGCACTTGCTGATGATGAAGGGTCAAACTCTAATGTTGTGGCCAAAGAAAGTGCTCGAAATGGTGAATTGGTCAATATCACAATAAAAAAGGTACAAACTCTTCTTGAATGAGAAGATAAGGATGTCATTAAATTTGTCTTTGATTACCTGTGTATTGATCAAAAATTTGTTGAAGAACAAAGAAACAATTTGCTTGAAAAATATCATAAAATTGTTCTTAAACTTGATGAGTTTGAAAGTAAGCTAATAGAGCTAAAAGAGGCTAAACTTGATTTACTTACTTTTCAACAGTTGACCACAGAAATCATTGATGAAAACAAATCTTTAAGAGTTAAACTAAAAGAAGCAAAAGATATTGTTAATTCATGGCTTAGAAACTCTGATAGGGTTAATCAATGCATCAATGAACAAATTCCTGCTCAAAAAAAGGAAAATACTTGGTGCTGAATGATCCTCCAGCACCAACTCTCATGATATTGTCTTTGTCAAAGTCTCAAATGAGGATGGTAGCTCGATCCCTGACATTGTAAGGTCAGGTGAAGAGAATTTACCAAATCATGACACTATACGTATCCTTCTCCCTGAGTTTCATGCAAATGCTGATTCATCAGCACCTGTTGAGTCTTCAGTTACTGAAGATGGCTCAGATGATGATTTAGAGAATAAAGTAAGCACCCCACTTCCTCCTCTGGAGAAGTTAGATGGTGTTGAACCCTCTACTAGACCAAAATCAATCTAGTCAATCATCAAGTCTCACACAACATACAAAAGTAGTGCTCCCAAGCATGTCAAAATTATCACATCAAAGAACTCTTCAACTCCTGCTAAAGGTTCACATATGGGAACTACTTCTTCAATTTCATCAAATAAACTAAAGAATGCTAGAACTGAGGAAGATGATAGAATGTCTCTTGTCATGCAAGAGATCAATGATCTTAAATTACAACTCAGGCAACAACAAAAACCAACTTGATTTAGGGATGAACCCTCAAAATCTCCATATTATAGATACAAGACATGTAAGACTTATGCACAAGACTTAACCAAATACGAATACCATCATGGATTAAACCAAAAGGAAGATTAGATTAGATGAAGAATAAAGAGAAAACAAAAAGGTCATGAATTCCTAGTGAGAGAAAGACATATGTTTCTCTCTCTCTCTATGTTCTATGGAATGGAAAACACACACACACAAATGAGGTGTTTAGTGCCTTTTATACTACAAGTGTAAGAGTAGAAGGCCTTCCTCATTTGTGTGTTCGGGACTAATTCCCGTTACATACCAAACATTATACTAGAACTCTCAACACCATTATGTAGCATTTTCCACGAGCTTCGCAACAGTATATTATATGGCCATCACTTTAAATACGGCTAACAAGACACAATTTAAAAGGGCTTGTGAATTGTGTGGTTTAAACAACCATCTCACTGAAACTTGTCTGAAAGTGATTTATTGTACCAAATGTGAGAGAACTGACCATCGCACTTGTGAACATACTGAATATATGCTTGCTAACACTAGTGTTGATGCTCATAACACCGGGGCATCCCATTCCAAGCAAAACATGCCTTTCCCACCATGTGTTCATTGTGGTATGGGCAATCATCATTCAGATGACTGTCACTATTACCCTGTTTGTAAAGTTTGTGGAAGTTATGACCATGACACTCATGGACATAATCGTGTAATCTCTCTCAGAAGAGGCATCAAATTTAGGAACCCAAACTCTATTACCAAATGTTGTGAAACATGTGGAAGCAATGTCCACACTACATCTAATCACAATCATATAGAGTGGGTTAGAAGAGGTGAAGCCCTTCAGGCTAAGAAAGCAAATGTTGTTCAAAACTCTCCTTCCTCTTATAAGCAATCATATTCATCATCCTCATCAAAAGGACCCTTCAGATCTAGAACACCTTCTAGATCTAAAACACCCACCCATCAAAGGTGGGTTTCAAAACAAAACTGACCATTTCCTTATCTTGTGTAGTGTGATCTCAGGAAGCCTATTTGGTACTTGGATAGTGGTTGCTCAAGGCATATGACTTGAACCAAAAGTCATCTTCACAAGTATAAGGAGGAACCAGGTCCTAAAGTAGTTTTTGGTGATACCTCATTAATAAGTGTGAAAACACTTATCCTTTTACCACTTATTTCCAATATTAACAAGACCAAAACGTGTATTTTATGTCGTAAAAGTCGGAATTATGCGTGGTTTGTGTTTTTATTGTGTTTTAGGACCAAAAGATGAAAAAGGAAGAAAACACGGGCTTTCACGGGCTTTTATCGAAGATAACGAGAAAAGACGAAGTCAAAAGATCAAGAGTGCTTCAAGAACGGATGTCCAAGACCTATTCTGAAAATTTATCGAAGAAAAAGTCTAAAGACGGAAGTTTAATGAAGTCGAAGAACTTAAGTCTAAATTAAAGAAGAAAATTATTAAGACAAGTTCAAATCCCGAGACGACGTCGAGAAAAGACAAAGAATTAAATCGAGTCGAGAAGACGTGAAGAAAGAAATAAAGAGGAGGCAACACATGCACCTCCCCATTTTCCTATAAATACCCTCCTAAACACATTTAGGAGGGTTGGTTAGAGTTAGCTAGTTTCATTTTCAATTTTTTCCTTTCTAGTTTTGAGAGAGAGAAAGTTCCAAACTTTTTCTCACTAAGTTTTTATCTTTTCTTTCTTTTAATCTTTCAAGATTAAGCTTTTTGTATTTGGATTCCATTAATCAAGTTCAAGTTTAAGCTTTTAATCTTTAATCTCTTTCTACCTTTCTTGATTTTAGTTAATTTTGATCCGAAATGTTGATGATCCATGTTTGATCTTGATGTTTTAAGGATTAAAAAGTTCGTATTTTTATCATATTTAAGCTTTCATACGGTTAAGTTTTAAGATCCTTGTGCTTATTGGATTATTTGTATTTTTAGCTTATTTACTTTTGAAAAGCTTTCTTAAAAAGTTTCATTTTTTTATGGTTTGATTTAAAAGATTGCTTATTTAAAGTTTGGAAAAGTTGTTATTCGTGCTTATTTAGTTTGTTTCATTACTGATTTGGTTAAGTTTTGGTGTTAGCTTATGAATATAGCTTATCACTAGCTTATTTAAGAATCACAAGGTAATCGGAAAAGGATAAACCCTTTTCCGATTGAAGCATTCCGATTAGCTACCCCCTCATTCTGATCACCTTGATCGGATTAGGGTTTAACATTCCGATTGTGGGTGGTTTGATGACATTCCGATTGGACTTATTTCTTTAATTATTCCGATAGCCTGATTCTTTGACATTCCGATTTGACTTGTTTTTAATCATTCTGATAGCTTCTAATTCCCATATTCCGACTGCTCTCTTTTACTGGATTCCGATTGGACATTCTGATTGCACCATCATTCCGACTGCATGACTTGTTTGGTATTCCGATTAGTGATATTTTCCAACATTCCGATCATACTTTCCGAAAAGCATTCTGATCAGATTCCGATTTGGCATTCCGATGGATTAGTTTCTTGTTTTTATAAAATTTTCAAGTTTTAGACTTATTAAGTTTTCAAGTAATTTTCTAATTTTGTCTTTAAGTTTTTAGCATTTATTTTTTAACTCGTCATTTTAGATTAACCTTTAAAGCTTTTACTTTACTCAACGACATTCACATATTTGATATTAGTTTAAAATAGATAATCAACCAAACCATTTATCTTCCACCAAGAACAATTGAGTCACTCTTTCTACCAATAATCAATTCGAAGAGATTTGGAACAACGAATTTTGATACTTGGAATTCCCTTGTATTAAATGGCGCCGCTGCCGGCTCTTTTCGTTAAGATTAAAGGTTTTTAGTGAGAGAAGCGTTGGATTTTGGGATCCGTTCATCTTTGAACGTTATTTTCCTTGCTTTAAAATTTTCAAAAATCCTAAAAATATAAAATTTTCAAAAATACAAAAAAATTAAAAAACATAAAAAACCAAAAATATTTCTTGCTTTGTTAGTTCTTTTGCAGGTGTATGCGCACTCGATCAACGTCTTATCAAGAGCCCGAGACTCTCGATAACTTAGACATGGTCGGTGTACACAACAACAATAATAATCCACCTCAAAACAACATGAATAATAACAACAATGAACCTCTACCGGACAATCGCCCTATGATCGAACTTTTGCAAGCACATGTAGAGGGCAACCACGATGCTATTGTCATACCCGCGATTGGAGCCAACAACTTTGAGCTCAAATTCGGATTTATTCAAATGGTCTGTGCTCAACCATTCTTGGGACGTACCATTGATGATCCTCATGACCACATCAAAAGGTTCCTTCAACTCACGAATACGGTCAAATTCAATGGGTTTCACAAGAGGTAATCCGCTTGCAACTTTTTCCCTTCTCTTTAGAGGGACAAGACCGGCATTGGCTTGATAAGGAACCGCCACAAAGTATTCTTACGTGGACGGACTTAGAGACCAAATTCATAAACTACTTTTTCCCACCCTCTCGTACTACCGCTTTGCGGAATGAAATCATTACTTTTGAACAAAAGTACGATGAGACCTTTAGTGAATCCTGGGACCGTTTTAAAGAACTTTTAAGAAAGTGCCCACAACATGGTTTTACCAAGGTGCACCAAATTAATACTTTTTACAATGGCTTAAGCATGAATGACCAAGATTCACTAAATAGTGCCTCGGGGGGGTAATATTTTGGTTAAGTCTTCTAATGCTGCTTGGGATATCATTGAGAACAAGTCTAGAGTGCAAACCAAGAGTGTTCGGACCAATGTGGCTAGTGCTAGCACTAATGAGAGCGACAAGAGACTTGATAAGCTTACTTCGCTTGTTGAATCACTTGCTCTCCAAGCCGTCAATAATACCAAAGCTATCACTGCCCAAGCCAATGCTATGACTCAATCTTGTGATATATGCAGGGGATCTCACTCATACACCGATTGTCCTTCGACTCACGACAATCCGGAAAATGTGTATGCCGCCAACGGTACCTATTCTACGGGAGGCTATCAAGCACGTCCTCAAGGTTACCGCAACTTGCTCGGCTATCGCTCAAACAACTTTCTTTCACCTCCCGGTTTTCCCCCACAAAACCCAAATAACCTCAATCGCAACAATCAAAACCAACCACGTGCTCCAACTCCATATCAAAACCAAAGAAATCCATATCCACCTCAAAGAAACAACCAAGTTTACCAACAACCTGCTTATCAACCACCCGCCTACCCTGCTCCCCCTCCCAACCAACCCACCGCATTACACCAAGATGTTGAAACCTACATGAGGACTAATGATGTGATCGTGCAAAATCTTCAGCGGGAAATGGCCAACATGAAAGCAGATATGGTGAAGCAAGGGAATGATCTTCGAGCTGATATACGAAACACTTTGGCAAGTCAAACGAATGACTTGAGGAATATGATGGCTAGTTTCTTCCCTAGTAATCAAGCCTCTGGATCGGGTTCTCTTCCGAGTAACACCGTTGCTAATCCAAGAGGGGAGTTGAAAGCAATCACCACTCGTAGTGGAAAAGGTTTAAAGGAACCCGAGCTTCCTACACCTAAACCGGTGATTGTGACAAAGGAAAACGAGTCTCCTTCTCCGAATCCTCCATTTTCTATTTCTACAACTTCTACTTCTCTAATTCCACCACCTTCTACCCCTCCACCACCCAAGGATGTGAGTGCGAATTCTATCCCAAAGCCTTCATCTCAACCCAATATACCTTATCCTTCGAGGTTGAGGAAAGAGAAATTGAAGAACAAGGATGATATTCAAGTTTCGAACTTTCTTAAAATGTTCAAACAACTGAATTTCAATATCTCCTTTGCTGAGGCTCTCGCTCACATGCCTAAATATGCGAAGATGTTTAAAGATCTTCTTAGTGACAAAGAGAAGCTTCTTGACATTGCTCAGACCCAACTTAATGAGAATTTCTCTGCATTGCTCTTAAGGAAATTGCCCACCAAACTTGGTGATCCGGGTCGCTTCTTGATTCCTTGCAACTTCCCGGGAGTAGAGAATTGCATGGCCCTAGCCGATCTAGGTGCTAGTATTAACTTAATGCCATTAAGTGTTTGGAAGCAATTATCTCTCCCCGAGCTAGTCCCCACACGAATGACTTTGGAATTAGCCAACCGTACGGTTGCTTATCCAGTGGGGATAGCCGAAGACGTCTTCTTCGGCGTTAACAAATACACCTTCCCGGCGGATTTTGTTGTCGTTGACTACGAGATGGACCCCCGTGTTCCATTAATCGTTGGACGTCCATTCTTGAGGACCGGTCGCACTCTCATTGATGTAGCCGCGGGCGAATTAATCATGAGAGTTGGTGACGATAAAATCGTCTTCAACATGGGTAAACTTTCTAAGCAGCCTTCGGAAAACGAGAGTGTTAATTTCATTGATGTTCTTGATGAGGCTTGTGAAGAACATTTCAAAGACGCTTGTAAAAGTGGTTCTTCTTCTCTACCCACTGTTGAGACCGTTGCCTCTATTGCTCCATCACTAACTCCATTTGGAGAAAGTGATTTCATCTTGAAAGAATTTGAAGCAACTTTGGGAGATGTGGACTTAAAATATGACGATTCTCCCTCCAATTGGGATGAAGACATTCGTACCATTGAGAAACTTCTCAATGAGGACCATACTTCTCCACCATCTCCTAAGGATATCTCTATCGATGAACCGAATTTGACTACTCCTTCCATCGAAAATCCTTCGGATTTAGAGCTTAAGGACCTACCGTCTCATCTCGAGTACGTTTTCCTTGAAGACAACAAGAAGTCACCCGTGATCATAGCTAAGGACTTGAAAGAGGAAGAAAAATCCCGACTTATCGCCGTGTTGAAGAATCACAAGAAAGCTATTGCTTGGAAGATCTCCGATATTCGTGGAATTTATCCTCACTTTTGCACACATAAAATTCTCATGGAGGACGACTTTAAACCCACTATTCAAAGCCAACGAAGGGTGAATCCTAAGATCCATGACGTTATCAAAAAAGAGTTTATCAAACTTCTTGATGCGGGAATGATCTATCCTATCTCGGATTCACCGTGGGTTAGTCCCGTCCATTGTGTGCCTAAGAAAGGCGGAATCACCGTTGTTCCCAATGAAAACAACGAGTTGATTCCTACTCGTCTCGTTATAGGGTGGAGAGTTTGTATAGACTATCGCAAACTCAATGATGCTACGAGAAAGGATCATTTTCCCCTTCCTTTCATGGACCAAATGCTTGAAAGTCTAGCGGGTAATGACTATTACTGCTTCTTAGACGGTTTCTCCGGGTATTTTCAAATTCCCATCGATCCCAAAGACCAAGAGAAAACCACATTCACTTGTCCTTATGGAACATTTGCCTACAAAACAATGCCTTTCGGCTTATGCAATGCTCCTGGGACATTCCAAAGGTGTATGATGGCTATCTTCCATGACATGGTTGAAGAAACTATGGAAGTCTTCATGGATGATTTCTCGGTTTATGGCGGTTCTTTCTCTGCTTGCCTTGCCAATTTAGAACGTATGCTTAAGCGGTGTGAAGACACTCGCCTTGTTCTAAATTGGGAAAAATGCCATTTCATGGTAAAAGAGAGCATCGTGCTAGGACACAAAATCTCCAAAGCCGGTCTTGAAGTGGACCGTGCTAAAGTCGATGTTATTGCAAAATTGCCTCCACCTTCAACCGTGAAGGGTGTGAGAAGTTTCCTCGGTCATGCGGGCTTCTATCATCGATTCATTCAAGATTTTTCTAAAATCGCTCGCCGGATGACCCACCTCTTGGAAAAAGATACTCCTTTCATCTTTTCCAAAGAGTGTCTTGAATCCTTCAATCTTCTTAAGGATAAGCTAACTAAGGCACCGGTCTTGGTTAACCCTAATTGGGAGCTACCTTTTGAGTTGATGTGTGATGCTAGCGACTTTGCTATTGGAGCGGTTTTGGGCAAAAGAGTGAACAAACACTTCCAGCCAATCCATTACGCTAGCAAGACAATGACGGGGGCTCAATTGCATTATACCACTACCGAAAAAGAGCTTTTAGCTGTAGTGTATGCTTTTGAAAAGTTCCGCCCCTATCTTGTCCTTTCTACCACCATCGTGTATACCGATCATTCCGTGTTGAAGTACTTGATGACTAAGCAAGATTCTAAGCCAAGACTTCTTCGTTGGGTTTTGCTCCTTCAAGAATTCAACATTGAAATTCGTGACAAAAAGGGAGCTGAAAACCTAGCCGCGGATCATCTCAGTAGACTTGAGGATCCTTATCCAGGGGATCATCCGAACAAAGAGATCAATGACTCTTTTCCCCTTGAGGCCTTAATGTCTATCAACTCCAATCTTGATGACACCCCGTGGTTTGCGGACATTGCAAACTACTTAGCGGGTGGAATTCTCAAGGAAGGATTAACATCCCAACAAAAGAAAAAGTTCTTTAAAGATATTGAACATTATTTCTGGGATGACCCTTACCTTTTCAAACAATGTGCGGATCTTATCATTCGTCGATGTGTTGATGGGCCGGCAGCGGTACAAATCCTTGACGCTTGCCATAAAGGACCCACCGGTGGTCACTTTGGTCCTAATTACACCGCGAAGAAACTATTCGACTCTGGATTTTATTGGCCCACCATTTACCGTGACGCTCACGAAATGGTTAAACATTGTGATGCCTGCCAAAGACAAGGCAAGATCACACATAAAGATGAGATGCCTCAAAATTTCATACAAGAATGTGAAATCTTTGATGTATGGGGCATCGACTTTATGGGGCCATTTCCATCATCTAAAGGGAACAAGTACATCCTCGTAGCCGTTGACTACGTTTCAAAATGGGTTGAAGCTAAGTGTCTCCCTACGAACGATGCGAGGGTGGTTGTGAACTTTTTGAAGCAACTTTTTGCTCGATTCGGTGTTCCTCGTGCTATAATCAGTGACCGCAGGACTCATTTTTGAAACGATCAATTTGCAAGAGTCATGGCTAAGTATGGTGTCAATCACCGTCTTTCCACCGCTTATCATCCTCAAACCAATGGTCAAGCCGAGATTTCCAACCGTGGATTGAAGCGAATTCTGGAACGTACTGTGGGAGAGCATCGTGCCTCGTGGGCCGATAAGTTAGATGATGCTTTGTGGGCTTTCCGTACTGCTTATAAGACCCCGATTGGTTGTACACCTTATCGTCTTGTGTACGGGAAAGCATGCCACCTCCCTATCGAGCTGGAACATAAGGCATACTGGGCCTTGAAGTGGGCTAACTTCGACATCAACAAAGCCGGTGATCTTCGGAAGATTCAACTCAACGAGCTAAATGAACTGAGGAATGAAGCTTACGAGAACTCATTGATCTACAAGGAGAAGACCAAGATCATCCATGATGAAAGGATTAAGAACCGAGAGTTCAACGTTGGTGATCAAGTCTTACTTTTTAACTCTCGGTTGAATATCTTCTCGGGCAAATTGAAGAGCCGCTGGTCTGGTCCCTTCACCGTCACCAAAGTCTTTCCATATGGCACCATTGAGCTTTCTCAGCCAAATGGGCCCAATTTCAAGGTGAATGGCCAGCGTTTGAAGCTGTACTTTGGTGAGGACATCTCTCATGAGATGATTTCATCCCTCACCACGTTTCCCATAAACTAAATTTGGGTCGAGTCAGGCTCGTGACTTGGTGAACAAAAACAAGCGCTTCTCGGGAGGCAACCCGTGATCTATCCTTTATCGTTTTCATAATAAATGTAGGGGGAGCCCCGTATGTGTTTGTTGTCTTGTTTCTGATTCTTTACAGGGATTCAAGCTTCACAGAGCACCTCGATGCCTTTTGACGAACCGTGATCCCGTGTACCCGTCTTCCTAGGTCTATCCTAAACTGTCGTGATTCAATATTCCATATTTTATATGTTCACATTGAAATCACTTTAGTTGTCCTTTCCTTAGCATGATTTAAACAAAGTGCACAATGTCCTAAGTGTAGGGGAGTTTACTCCCACATGCTTAAACATTGAGGAAAATGTTTATATCAAGTGTAGGGGGGACGTCTATCGAAGTAAGTGGTCTTTTCCATGAATTTTCCCTCATTTTAACCGGAAAATTTGATTTTTCGACATTTGTCAAAATTTTTAATCTATTTTGGCCTAGTTGTATAGTTGTATTTTCCTTTGTTATGGGTATTTTCTTTCCATTGCTAGAATAAATTTTCAATAAAGTGGTTTAAAATTTTTTCAAAGTCGTGAATATTTTGACTCAACCCGAGTTTACTTATCTAAGTTTACTCTAGCTAGTATCCTTAACGTGTTTAAGTCAAGTTTTGCTAGGCTTTTATATAGGGAATTTTAAAACGCGAAAGTATTAACTCTTACGGGTTAAGAACAAGAACTTTTCGCAAGTTCCTATAATTGATCCTAGAGAGTCGTTTATCAAGGGAACTTTAAAATGCAATTTCTAAACTTGAAAGAGTCTAAGAATTTGCAAGATCCTATAGATGACTCGAAAACCCAAAACTTTGATTTAATAGGCTAAGCATCCACGAGTCTCATTCCTTGAGATTTTAAACTGTGGAGGACGAGAGATGATAGAGTCAATTATAAGTTTGGTATTCTTTCGTGAATTTATGTGAGTTAATTATGAGCCTATTCTCCCATCGCTTGTTAATAAATTTATCTACAATAAATAGGTTGTACGATTTGAAAAGTTACTTAGCTTCTAGCCCAAGATCGTTTAAAAGTTGCTCGGTATTAATTAGAGTTCATAGCCAAGGCATAACTTATTGAAGCGGGATGCGAAGATTGGCGAGTCCAAAAAGGCCCTAACAAGGCATGAGGGCTACATTTTGTTGCTAAAGATCCAAAAGTGATGTGAAGAATCATTTATCGAAAATCAATATGAAGGATCGAGACACACGACGAAAAGCAAGTACTCCCCAAAAGATCATGGAGAAGTCTATCCAAAAAGGCCCTAACAAGGTATGAGGATAAATAGATCCAAGTCCTAAAAGGAGGCGGATCGTTGTATATCAAAGTCCAAAATAAAGATTGGAGAAAAATGAAGAAGTCATGGTCCAAATATGAAGAATCTCTCAAAACTTCAAGTGAAGAAATTCCTATTATGAAGAGAAGACCATAATTTCAAGAACGTCTCTCAATGATTCGAAGTATGAAGTCGCTGCCAAATATCGGTCCGAGAAAGGTCTCAAATCGTGAAGCGAGTTATGCCAAGATATGAACTTTAAGAGGTTCCGAGAAGCAGTTTTAAAAGATTTTGTCCTTTAGCTAACTATTGTTTAAATCGTTCACTTTATTTTCGGCCTAAATAACTATCGAAATAAGTCAAACAATGCATCCTCGTGATCATTCAAGACAACAATAAAATATAAGAGATACACCTAAGAATAAGGGAGTCTAAGTAAATAATTGTCCCACATGAATTCGTGTTAGTTTGCTAACTTATAATAACAATGATCTCGTTTTTAAGCTTGGTATGGGGAACGTGAAACTTGAGGATGATAAACGTTCATGGCAGCCAAAACCCAATGTAAGTCTTTGATTTCTTTACTTGTTTCTATCTTTTTATGTTTAGTATTTAATAAAGGCCAAGGTGGGTTATTTATGATGGAAAATGTAAACCGTGCTTTAAAAATTAATGCATTGCATGAGGGCATTGCAATGGTCAAGTGTAGGGGATTTAATAAGTGTGAAAACACTTATCCTTTTACCACTTATTTCCAATATTAACAAGACCAAAACGTGTATTTTATGTCGTAAAAGTCGAAATTATGCGTGGTTTGTGTTTTAGTACCAAAAGATGAAAAAGGAAGAAAACACGGGCTTTCACGGGCTTTTATCGAAGATAACGAGAAAAGACGAAGTCAAAAGATCAAGAGTGCTTCAAGAACGGATGTCCAAGACCTATTCTGAAAATTTATCAAAGAAAAAGTCTAAAGACGGAAGTTTAATGAAGTCGAAGAACTTAAGTCTAAATTAAAGAAGAAAATTATTAAGACAAGTTCAAATCCCGAGACGACGTCGAGAAAAGACAAAGAATTAAATCGAGTTGAGAAGACGTGAAGAAAGAAAGAAAGAGGAGGCAACACATGCACCTCCCCATTTTCCTATAAATACACTCCTCAACACATTTAGGAGGGTTGGTTAGAGTTAGCTAGTTTCATTTTCAATTTTTTCCTTTCTAGTTTTGAGAGAGAGAAAGTTCCAAACTTTCTCTCACTAAGCTTTTATCCTTTCTTTCTTTTAATCTTTCAAGATTAAGCTTTTTGTATTTGGATTCCATTAATCAAGTTCAAGTTTAAGCTTTTAATCTTTAATCTCTTTCTACCTTTCTTGATTTTAGTTAATTTTGATCCGAAATGTTGATGATCCGTGTTTGATCTTGATGTTTTAAGGATTAAAAAGTTCGTATTTTTATCATATTTAAGCTTTCATACGGTTAAGTTTTAAGATCCTTGTGCTTATTGGCTTATTTGTATTTTTATCTTATTTACTTTTTAAAAGCTTTCTTAAAAAGTTTCATTTTTTTATGGTTTGATTTAAAAGATTGCTTATTTAAAGTTTGGAAAAGTTGTTATTCGTGCTTATTTAGTTTGTTTCTTTACTGATTTGGTTAAGCTTTGGTGTTAGCTTATTAATATAGCTTATCACTAGCTTATTTAAGAATCACAAGGTAATCGGAAAAGGATAAACCCTTTTCCGATTGAAGCATTCCGATTAGCTACACCCTCATTCCGATCACCTTGATCGGATTAGGGTTTAACATTCCGATTGTGGGTGGTTTGATGACATTCCGATTGGACTTATTTTTTTAATTATTCCGATAGCCTGATTCTTTGACATTTCGATTTGACTTGTTTTTAATCATTCCGATAGCTTCTAATTCCCATATTCCGACTACTCTCTTTTACTGGATTCCGATTGGACATTCCGATTGCACCATCATTCCGACTGCATGACTTGTTTGGTATTCCGATTAGTGATATTTTCCAACATTCCGATCATACTTTCCGACCAGCATTCTGATCAGATTCCGATTTGGCATTCCGATGGATTAGTTTCTTGTTTTTATAAAATTTTCAAGTTTTAGACTTATTAAGTTTTCAAGTAATTTTCTAATTTTGTCTTTAAGTTTTTAGCATTTATTTTTTAACTCGTCATTTTAGATTAACCTTTAAAGCTTTTACTTTACTCAACGACATTCACATATTTGCTATTAGTTTAAAATAGATAATCAACCAAACCATTTATCTTCCACCAAGAACAATTGAGTCACACTTTCTACCAATAATCAATTCGAAGAGATTTGGAACAACGAATTTTGATACTTGGAATTCCCTTGTATTACTCATCAGCTACTACTGAAGGATTTGGTTCAGTGAAATGCAATGGTATAGTTTTCTCAAGGGTAGCATATGTCAATGGATTGGAGCATAACCTCATCAGCATGAGTCAACTCTGTGATGCAAAATACCTAGCCCTGTTTGATGACAAAAAAGGTACGATCTTCAATTTCACTCATGAAATTGAGATGATTGCTCCCAGAATCAAAGATGTTTATGTCATGAACATGAACTCTACTAAGAAGACATGCTTCTTTACTAGAACTTCAAATATCACTAAATGGCTATAGCATAAGAGGCTCTCACATCTAAATTTCAAAACAATCACTCTACTGACAAAACACAATCTTGTTATTGGTCTTCCTTTACTTGTCTATTCCAAGGACAAACCTTGCTCAGCATGTGAAAAAGGGAAGCACCATAGGGCCAGTTTCAAAACAAAACAAACTTTCTCAATCAATTAAAGTCTTCATCTACTTCACATGGACTTGTTTGGCCCCGTATCACCTAGGGCCATTTGTCATGAAAAATATACACTTGTCATTGTTGATGAGTACTCTAGGTACACTTGGGTATATTTTCTAACAAAGAAAATCCATGCACCAGATGCCATTATGTCTTTCATTAATAGAGTTGAAAATCAAAATGATACTCATGTCAAACAACTCAGAACTAACAATGGCACTGAATTCAGAAATCATACCCTGATCAAGTTATGTGATGATAAAGGAATTCCACAAGATTTCTCATCACCGTACACACTTGAACAAAATGGTGTGGTTGAAAGAAAAAACAAAACCTTGATTGAAACAGCAAGAAAAATGCTTGCTGGATCAGCTCTCTCTAAGCATTTTGGACTGATGTTGTAGCCACTGCTTGCTACACTCAAAATAGATCCATAATTGTGAAGAGACACATGAAGACTCCCTATGAAGTCTTTAGGGGAAGAATTCCAAACATCTCATTCTTACATGTGTTTGGGTGTCCAGTATTCATTCACAATCATAAGGATCACCTTGGTAAGTTTGATGAAAAATCTGATGATGGTTACTTCCTTGGTTACTCACTAGTATCTAAAGCATATAGAGTCTTCAAACAAGAAGACAATGTATTGAAGAAACCTTTCACACCACTTTCAATGAAAGTTTTGAAGCTCTCAAGTTTACAAATACATCAAATGATGAACTTCATATTCATGAAACTCACAATTATCCATCTGATGAATTTCAACACTATGAGCCTTCTCAAAGATATCAAACAAGCAATTCAGTTCCTTATATTGATCCATTTGAAGATATGACAAGTCCTACAAAAGGAAATCCTCCAGTATCAAATACTGATGGCTGTCAATCAAATGATCAAAATGATTAGTTCCAAAATGATCAGTCTCAAAATGATCAAAATGAACAGTCTCAAACAAATGATCAAAATTGTAACACCCCATTTGGATAAATGGACCATTACGTAACAATCATGGCGTGTCATCAAATCATGTAAGGTAAATGTCTAAAACATTAAATGGCCATAAAGAATCCAGAAACAAACATCGGATCCAACATAAGCTCCACACACGAAATGCATAAATAGAATGTAAAGGAAAGGTCTAAACAATGTCCAACAAAGCAAAAGTATGTAAATGTATTAAAGAATGAAAGAAGACTGGCGCCTCATTCCATGCACTTACTCTTGAATCCTAGATTTTCCCTTTAGTACCTACCGTATTGGGACATGGAAAGAGAAATACGTCTGAGCAATACGCTCAGTGTGCGGATATATAACATAGATTGTAAAGCATAAACATAAGCAAGTAATGAAATGAAATGAATAACAGCGGAATAAATGTATGTCTTGGAAAACCTGGTTTAAGTTCATAAGACTGGTTTATATTTTTGAAAAAGACTTATGTTTAGTTAATCTTAAAAATCCGTATTTTAAATATGCCCGGAGTCCATATAGGTCATGTTATATCAACGTGCATGAATACTTAGAGGGGTGACCTCATCATGCAATTAGAGGGGCTGCCTCTAATTAATATATAAAATGAGTGGAGGGATCAGCTCTTGTAACGGATGCAAGGCACACAACGCAGTTACCATGAAATCATACTAACTTGTCCTAGGATGCACCCATTCGCCCCACATGATAATAGTAACATAGGCCAAATAACATAAAGGGACTCTGCGAGCAATCACTCTCACCGCAGAAGAGTCAGAACACCGGTGCCTCTAGTGCTATGGTTATGGAACCCCCATAAATAGGTGAAACTGACATGCATGTATATAGCTCAAGCCATCTAAAATAATCATAACATATACTGATGTGTTTATGACACGTAAACTACTGTGGAAAACAGATGGCTACAAATCGGGAAATCCTAAGTATAGGAAAGAATGTTCTTACTGAAGGACGGAATATCCGTACCTTATGTCTAGTAAATGAAGACGAAAACGAACGCAGAAGATCACAATAGCTACATAATGAAGGGACATGAATAAGAGTCGGTTTTACTTATACATACTTGTTAATTAGTTTACTTGACGTGTTCGTACTTATTATACTTGTTATTGTCTTGTCTTATTATTTCATGTCTTAATCAAGTGTTTCTTATAGTTGTATGTGTTTTAGTTTCATGTATTTCATGTTTTAAGTGTTATAGTACTTGCTATAACATAATGGGTAACTTTCTAAAAATAGCAGGTTTCTATATATAATAACTTTCCAAAAATAGCAGGTTTCCATATATAATAACTTTCCAAATATATTAAGTTTCCTTAAATAGTAAGTTTCTAAAAATAGAAAGTTTCCATAATTAGTAAGTTTCCAAAAATAGAAAGTTTCCATATTTAGCATGTTTCTATAATTAGCATGTTACCATATTTAGTGTATTTCCATAAATAGCATATTACCATATTTAGTGTATTTCTATATTAACATGTTTCCATAATTAATCGTATGCTTATAACATGTCATGTATAATTATATTATAAAGTTTAATAAATAATAAATACTTAGCTTAACTTATTATTATTAATTAATAATATCATGTCATGTTATCATAAGTTAATATTAATTAATAATATTACATATTTCATGTTATTAAACTTTACCATAATAGATATTAATTAATAAACCTAAGTTTTAATTAATTAAATCTATGTTCATGAATAATTAAATAATTAATTATTTTAACATAAGTTTATTTAAATAAATGTACATACACATTTGATGACGTATAGTTCCTAGTCGGGCTGGATAGTCCGACTCATGGGGACTACCCGTATCCATCAGGAATGGATTAATACTTATGCGATGTGCGTACGGCCCAAGAGGCCTGGTAAGTCGCTGTCGCACATACGGTTCATTGCTTAACCGTGTTCTCGTCGCGCTGCGACAAGATCAGACAAGAATATAATCTATCTTATGATTATATTCGCCTAAGGAAAGGGGATATACACTTAACTCAGTTATGCGATAAGGATCAATCTATATTGAGTCATTATCTCTTCCTTAGGCCGCAAGAATAGGGAGCCCAGCCAGGACTCTCTCGAGTATAAAAGGAACCCCCATGGTTCCACAAAGGTACGATACACACAATACCCTAAACCCTAACATACTCAAATCGATTACTTACTCTCACGCCGGAGTCTAATCGTTGGTCACAAACCCACGGTAAGCCTAACGGTGTATGTTTTAGTGCCCAGGGTCCTTAAAAAAGTTTCACTTGGTGCAAGAGCCGGAGTCCACAAGATCCCGAATTAAGCCTAATTCGGGTCAAGATCGATCCATCTAACTTTTGTATCAACAAGTTGGCGCCATCCGTAGGACCCTACACTAAAGCTCTAGGTAATGACGAAAAATGGTATGGACGAAGGCCATCGAAGATCCTCGATGGTAGATGGTCACATTGCATCCGTGAATGTTACTCCTGGATCTGCCAGCGAGGCAAACAGTCAGGATGTAACAAATCCACCTTTCAGAGGAACAGGTGTACTATTCTCAACTCCCCTACCTACTGTTGAGGAAAGAAACGTAGAACAGGAGTCAACTCAGCCTCCTCCTAATAAACAAAAAAGAAGGATACCTCCCGCATCAGAAGAAAGCGAGGATGTAATCGCTACGGAGGCGCTCGCGATGGAGGAATATGTAGCTAATAATCTACAAGCCCTCATCCCACTAGTTTCCAAACACAGGAAAAATCAAAAGGGAGCGAAAGGAAAGGAGCAGGCAGAACACGATCAATCCTCTGAAAGCAATCTATCAAGATCGGTGATAACCACCCTACAAAGCGCATGCGTGAATGTAACTCCTCATATGACCAAGGCTTCTCACAACCTTGGAGAAGAGCTAGGAAAAATGCTTTCACGAGACGCATACAGTATTACTCGGATACAAGAAAGCGTCGCATGCCAGCAAACGTAAAAACGTATGATGGCACCTAAGATCCGGAAGACCACCTAAAGGTCTTCGAATCCCAAGCAGGCATTGAGCAATGGCCAGAACCTGTATGGTGCAATATGTTCAACTCTACACTCGTAGGAAACACGTGGATCTGGTTTGACAGACTTCCGCCACGAACAATTAATGGGTATCAAGTATTGCGGAAAGCATTCAAAAGAAACTATGTGCAAAAGAAAAGACATGATAGGAGTGCTGTATCACTCGCCAGAATTAAGCAGAACCAGGGCGAATACCTGGAGGACTTTTTAGAACGTTTCAAGAGCGAATGTCTTCAAATAAAAGAATGCCCAGAGATCTTGAAAGTATCTTGCTTCATCGCAGGTATACGCAACATTAATCTAATAAAAAAGCTGAATGAAAGAACCCCAGAAACCTTTGATAGAGTACTACGACGAGTAAGATCCTTCATACAGGGGGAATCAACTGCCTCAGAAGACATACAAAACGTCCATGGTTATAGACCCCGCGACGCGCTAATAAAGGGTCTAGTAGGCAAAGCAAGCCTGGAGGTCTTGATTACCAAGGAAATAAAAGAGAGGGGCGAGCAAATAACTTCAGGTTTACTCCCCTTAAGTTAACTCCGAGGGAAATCCTTATATCAGAAGGTGCGAACTTCCCAAGACCATTACCAATGACCACCCCGGTAGAAAGGCGCATTGGAAACAAATATTGTGAATATCATGAAGAGAAGGGGCACGCTACGAATGAATGTATTCAGATGCAAAAATATATCGAGAATATGGTAAAAGAAGGTGTTGGAAATACGTTTTTACGTATTTAGAAAGGATCGGTCACTCCAACAATATATGCGTAGATTGGGCTCGTGATCTAGTTATGTAAGTATAACCCATAAAGCCCACATGTAGGGTGGGCTATATATATACCCTTCCTAGCATGTTAGGAAGGGTAGTTGTTGGTTTCACATTTGACTAATCAAACATCTTTCTCTCATTCTCTCCTTTCTCTCTCTAACTTTCTCTCTCTAACTTTCTCTCTCTAGTTCTTCTTATCCCTCTCTCTTTTAGATCACTATAACACTTGTACAATCCTAAGAAATCGTGGACCTACAAATGGTATCAAGAGCCATAGGATGATTGTATTGTTTATGTGTTTGCGTTCTTGATTTTCTTGCCTATTTTGATCTAAATCATTCGAACCAATTTTTTTGTGTGTTTTTATGGTTTTTTCTTGATACAAATCTTCTACATAGTTGTGGTAGAGATTTGGTATATTTACTTTGGCTAAAAACACAAATTTTTTGGGTGTTTTGATCATTTTTTGGCTTAAAATCTCGAATTGGTTGGGTTTTGTCCGAGAAAAGTGGAACTTTTGATCACGTATTGCGACTGACTCCATCGCAAAGCTTCAGGGTTTTCATATTCCGATCGCGTATTCCGATCGTATATTTCAATCGCGTATTCCGATCGTGTATTCCGATCGTGTATTCCGATCGTATATTCCGATCGCTTATTCTGATTGTGTATCCCGATCGTGTATTCCGATCTGGATTCTGACGAGCATTGCGATCGCATTCCGATCTACTTTGCGATAGCATTCCGATCACATTGCGGTAGCATTCCGATCTGCATTACGATTACATTCCGATAGCATTCCGATAAGCATTCGATAGCATTCCGATAAGCATTTCGATAGCATTCCGATCCGTATTCCGATGGGTGATATTGCGATGGGTATTGTGATGGGTGATATTGCGATGGGTACTCCGATTGATTAAATTTTGGCATTGCGATACAGTGACAAGTATTCCAAGATTTTTCAAAACGTGTTTTTGAAAATTTTTAATTCGTGAGTTTTTGTTCGTCTTGGAATTGTTGGTTTCTCGAGAAAAAAATATTTAGAGGATTTAGTCATTTTTCTTCACTACTCGAAGGGATTCAATCTACAACAACAACCACAATTACTTTTCTTCATTGATCGATCGACAAGTAATCCTTACCTTCATTTTCCATCGAATTTTAATGGGATCGTTGAATTCGACATCTCAAGAGGGAGAATTGCATCTAATGCAAAACACAGCTAGAGAAAGTGGTATAACATTATTTCGACTACTTCAGTCTCATCTTGTAACCCTTTCATGGCTTCAAAGAGGAAGCGAATTTGTGACACTCTTTGGTCAAGATCGTAACATATTCATCGATTCAATATTCCTCAACTTGAACCAACTAGCTGAGAAACTTCATAAAGAAGACTTTTATCACTCTGCATATAAAGCTCTCGTGACCCAACTTACGCACTTCTTCCACTTCAACATCGCTAAGTCTGATAATTCAGGGATATGCCAGTCATTTTTTCAATACTTACATACCGAGGTTCAAGATTTCCATGGTACACTATTAAAATTCATGACATTGGTCTCGTCTTTAATTGATGAAAGATTCCGACTTCAGCAAGCGTATGATAATGGAGTGCAAGAATCTACGATGCAGATGCAAGAGGAGAATGGTCATACGGTTGACAACTTGGAGCCTAAAGATAGCAAGAGCATGGAATCGGGAGGATAGCATGATACAAGAAGCATGTCAGGAAATGATATAGACATCTCTCATGATGACCCCATACCTGTATATGACGAAGAGCCTACAAATACGATACAACGGAATGTGGTATATGATGTCTATGCCGATGAACTACCGCATATTGAGCATTCCGAACCTAATTATGACAAACATGGGATGGAAAAGGGTGATAGTTTTACCATTTCAGATTCATCCAATGTGAGTCAAAATGAGGGAGAGATTGTTCAGAATGCTATAATACATCATGATAATTGCTTTATAACTGCTTCTTTAACTGGTTCCGATTCCAAGATTAAAGAGCTTGAAATGATCATAGCTCAACAATCTAAACATCTTGAGGATGCCTAATTTGAATTTTCGAAGAAAACGGACAATTTTGAAACATATTTTGAAAAACTTGAAAAGTCAAACGTTGTTCTTGAACGAAAATTGGATCAAAAAGTTCTAGATCCTAAAGCTAAAAATGATAATCTTTTGAAACAAATTAAGGTGCTAGAATCTAAGTTGGCATCCCAAGATAGATTGCTTAAAGATAATGAGACCTTAAAGACTCAAGTACAGGAAAAGGTCTTTGCTATAGCTACGTTGAAAAACGAATTGAGGAAAACTAAAGGAACTAGTATGGACACTAAGCTTGAAAAACCACCAACCTTGGGGAAACCGCCTACAAATTAGTCCGTTAGACAACCGACTGCATTTAGATCCGAGCGACCATAATTCTCGAGACCGCGGTTTGCCTCCCAAGTTGATATGGTTCATATTTCTAGAACAGTCACTCCACCAACTAGGCCTAATGTGACTAAATCAGCTTTAGCATTGTGACACCCTAGAATCGAGGTCATTAACGATACCCTAAATTACGCTAATTTTTGAAATTTTTAATAAATTTTAATTTCTATATTTATAAGTATTTTGGTTAAAGCCGATGTTCGAGGTTATAATTTTTACGTTTGACGTTTTAAGAAGGACGATGACGATTACGATCCCGAGGGATGCCCAATTTCATATAATTTTTGACGATTTATCGATAATGTAATTTTTCGAGAATTTTATTTACGGTTCGTGTTAAGTTGAGTCGGGTGAGTTTTATAGCCTTCCGAGTACATTTAAAGTATCCCAAAAATATTTTGGAGCGTTCGGGAAGATTTCCGACTCCCGTAAAAATTTCAAAATTGGCAAATGAGTCGAACCCGCAAAGTTTTGAGGACGTTTTTCATTTAAGGCCAAAAGAAGCTAAAAATTGCACAAAGGCCCCTCCCAACCCACCAAAAAGGCCAAAATGGACATAAACACAAACACACACAAAATTTACACCAAAAAAAAATCAAACACTCTCCCTCCTCTCTCTCTCAAACCGACGGACACCCCAACCCACAAGAAAAATCCACCAAAAATCTTCTTCCACTTGATTTTTCAAAAATCTAAGGTTAGACCACACTTAGTTTGGTCATTCCCCACATGTTCATGTGCTCAAATCCCACATGCATTAACAAAAATTTTTCAAGATTTTTCCATATGATCCAAATTCGTTTTTGAGGCTAAATGAGCTAATGCATGTTGATTTTAAGTGTTATGGAAGTATAAACACCAAGAAAACCCACCAAAATTAATTTGGTTGTGGTGATTGGGTCACCCAAACCCCACGGCAATGGGGGTGTTTGGGGAGCCATGGTGGTTGTTGATCTTGCATGTTATTGTTGTGTTTGGTTTGTTGTTTTAGGATGATTCACATAGGTTTTATTACTTGCATGTTCATTTTCTTTGATTCTTGATATTGAGATTGGTTGATCAATAGGGGTAGGACTGAAATTTGATGTTAGGATATGTTTGGGAAAGCTTAGGATGATGTTTAGTGTTGGTTAGAAGGCTTGGAATCGAGTCTAAGTGTGTTTTTGGTATGGTCATTTTTAGGCAGAAACATTTGGTCCATTTCATAAAAATGATTTTTGTTCCAGGTCTTGAAAACTAAATGTAGTTGTAGAGGGTTTTCCTAGCTTTAATTTGGTATAAGGTAGAGCCCGTGACTCAAAACGAGCTAAAAGTTATGACATTTTAAAGATCGGGTACCGGGAGACGAGGACTTTCATAATCCGAATTTGTGCAAAGTTTTAGTCAAATCCCGAGGGTCACAAGTATAAATTGGTAAATGTTCAAGGGTCAAAATTTGGTCCCTAACCTGTGTAAATGGGTCTATATGTTGACTTAGGAGTCAAAGAAGTCAAAGGCATTTTTCATATAGGTCAAAGAGGTCAAAATTGGTCGAAGCGCAATTTCAGCCCGTAAAATGTAGTCGTGGAAAAGAGTTGCGTAACGGGTCGTAAAAGTAAAAACTTTTATTGGGCTTAAAAACATGTTATCTACAGGTCTTATAGGATTTTTGGAAATTTTGTCAAATTTTATAAGTGTGGTTTAATAAGGTAAAACAGCCCGTACTTTAGTCAAGTACCGGTGTGAATGAGTAAAAATGGACAACATAAGTAATGAGAACAAATGGTATAAGATGAGTGATACTTGTTGTTTTTGTTTTTGGCGTGAGTTATACTTGTCCTAAGTGACTAGTATATATGTATTTTATACAGTACCGTAAGTATTTAAATGAGATTACTCATTACGCGTTATTTGTGATAGGTGTTGATTTAACCGGGCATCCGTTTCGTCGTCAGTGATCATCCCTCGAACTACCGACTACTTAAGATATAAGGTGTGAATTTATAGCCTCGCTTATATTATTTCAAATTGTTTTACCCGCGAGGGAAATGCATGCTAGTTTTTAAAATGAACGTATATCATGAATGATTGTTAGACCCGGAAGTTGCCTTAGAAATTGTGTTGAGTACCAAAGTTGCAAAAGACCCTAAATTCATGAACTATTAACTATTGTCCTGCCCTCGAGTAGGGGGAAATAGCCGCTTATGCAATTTGTAGTACTACGGGGTTAACGACCCAATGCTAGCCGAGAAGCTGTACTTATAGTAAGTTCTGCGGTAGATTATTTTGTATGAGAAATAAGGTATAATTGCAACTGATGCCTTTAGAAGGGGCACTGGTTTCATCTAAATCATGCCGGTATATTTACGCGGGTGATTGAGTTAACGGATTAGTGTCATGAGCTTAAACACAATTGTCAGTATCCTGATTATAGTTTGTTTGATCGACAAGACTATAAATGATCACGAATGGTTTTTATTATATATACGTTCAAATGGATTGTAAAACCTATGAATTCCACTCAACGTTTTCGTTGACCAAATTTTTGGCATGTGTTTCAGGTAACCGCTGAAGTGTAGGATGGAGCATGCATGGGATGGATGTTGTGTGTACGGCTTGGAGTCCGCTTGTTTTTCCCTCCTTTTCTACTTAAACAATTTTTAAGTTTAATGTTATGTTGTCGTAAAACTGAAGTTTTGGGTTGAGATTCATGGGGACCGAAAACGCTAAACTCTGTGCACTATTTGGGGTTGGAAAAACTGTGGACATGCATCATCTAACAATTTTAAATTTCAAGTTTTAAGTTGACGTCTTTTAGCGTCGTTTGATATATCTTGTGTGCAATGAATACTGTGTAGCACCCATTGTTGTAGTTCCGCTGCGCATAACAATTGTGGGGGTGTTACAGATTGGTAATCAGAGCCACGAGTTATAGAGAACTAGGTCGTTTTTGAAAATCCTAAACTATAACTTTTGGTGTCGTAAGAAAGGGTCCAAGCACACACAACTATCCTGCATGGCTCCGGTAAGATTTATTGTTGTATTTATGGCATTTGACGTATACTTTTGAGTAAAGTATATATGTGGGTAATTATTATATAAGTATGGAGATTACTATATGTAGACGTTGAATTTTACGTGAAATATCCGACATCGTAATTTTTTGTATTAATCATGCATGAGCATCATATTATTACATTTTGGGCATATGTACCACCTTTGCATTGCATTTGCATGCATATATTTATAATTATTGTATAATTACTTATGTACCCTCCGAAATTCGCTGTTATTGCAGGAATGGCCGAGGTACCGCCCAACGATAACGGAAACGATTACGTCATAGGTCACGAAGGGGGACCGTTTCCTCCGAACCCGTCGGACAATAATAATGGATAGATCGCTCCAGAAGACGAAATAGGGCCGGAAAACGACAATGGCGAAAGTGAGGTGGATAATTTCAGCATGAGTAGTGACGAGCATGAGGATTCCGAAGAAGAGCCCGAGGAGCTATTGGATGATGGCATTCCCGAGGATGCCGTAGGCCAGACCGAACCCGATTTGTTTCAATCCCCGAATTCGCCGAAGGGTTATGAGGTACCACCGACCGGTCGTTATGAGCAGCAACCCTTTGATCGCCCGATGGACAATTGTAAGGATTATTTGAGAACCGTGCCAGGATTTGTTCGAGAAAGTATTGGGAGCAGTGGAGAGTCCAGCAAGTCATCCAAGTCGCCATCGATTCATGAGAATATTGCAAGGGTCTACTTTCCGAGACCGAGGCACTACTGGGATCCCGCAGGTCGTTTGGGGAGGATGGAAAGGTTGATGTATGAGCGGTTTGTAGTTGAGACTAGGGTGATTAAGAAGTTTGATAAGACTGAAAGGGAACATCAAAGACTGTTGGAAAGGACTTCAAGAATTGCGTATGATGGGATAATGAACACAAGTGCCATCAACAGTTTAAAATCAATGGTTGCAAATTTAAGCGCTAGTCTTGACCGTGTTAGGGAGGATCAGGTGAGGTTGTCGAGGATGCAGAGTTGGGAGCATCGTGTGAGGGATTCATTGCCCCCGGATTGGAGATTCGTGGACGATGTGGAGATGGAGGCGAACGACTTCATGGTTCAGCCGCCTACTGGAGGTGCTTGTATTTCGGTGGGAAGTCAGGTAGCGATTGAGTATGGATCCACATCAGGGACGAAAAAGGAAATGGAATGTGGGCCAGATGATAAAGGAAAAAGAAAAGTGGATGATGTGGATGAGGACGTAAGTGATGAGGAAACCGAGGAAGACAACGACGAGCCGCCATCCAAGAGGCCGTGTGGATCACCACATGCCTAGTTACTTGTTTTGTATTTTCTTTGATCATTGTAATTGAACTATTTTAGACCTTTGTATGATGGTATTATGACGAGAAACTCAAGTACTTGATGTTTTGTGGTGAACGATTGTAGTGGCAATACTTGTCACGATTTTGGTTAATTATCAATACAATCTATGTTACCTTTCATGATCTGTGATATGTCTTAAATTTGATCTTTTGTGGTGTGAATTGATGAATATTAGTAACTCCGTAGTGATGGGTCGTTGTATGTATTTTATGTCTGGGAAACTTGATATGAATACTTACATTGTTTTTCTATTTTCTTTGTCTTGCAGAAAGAGATATTCGATAACACCATGCCTCCAAAGTTGACCGCCGATCGTGTAAACACAATGATTCAGGAAGCTATCGCGAATGCGTTGCAAGCAGACCGAGCTGGGAGAAATTAGGACCAGGGAAGGAACGCGGGGAGACAGCAAGCCCCGAGGGTGTGTACCTATTCTAGTTTTATGAAGTGCGGTCCCACGCAGTTCCGTGGAACGGGTGGAGCTTTAGAACTTAGACGATGGTTGGAAAAGGTTGAAAGCACGTTTGAAATCAGTGGTTGTGCAGAAGCGGATAAAGTGAAGTTTGCAGCTGCTACGTTTCTTGATGATGCGTTAAGTTGGTGGAATACCCAGGTAGCTACGGTTGGATTGGCTGTAACGAATGCAAGGACGTGGAATGCGACCAAAGCGTTGTTGACAAAGAAGTTTTGCCCAGAGGAGGAATTGGGGCAATTGGAGGACGAGTTGAGGCACTTGACCTTGAAGAACAACGATATAGCTGCTTACACCAGGAGATTCAATGAGTTAAGTCTTTTGTGTCCGGACATATTTGCCAATGATGCCAAGAAAATGAAGCAGTATATAAAGGGTTTATCTAGCAACATCAAAGGTGAAACAACTTCGTCAAAGCCTGGAACGTTTGATGAAGCGGTTCAAATGGCTCACGCTTTGATGGACGTTAAGCTTCAGGACAAGCAGAATTACATTGCCGAAGGCAACAAAAGGAAATGGGAAGCGGCACAAAGCAACCAATCCCAAGGCCAGAACCGAGGTGGAAATCGAAACAACCATGGGCCGAACCGTAATCAGCAGTTTAATCAGAGAAGGAACGAAGGGATGAGGGCAGTGACGAACCCTAGAGGTGTGAAAGTGAATCCCCATTGTGGTAAGTGCAACTTGTATCATGTTGGAAATTGCCCGCCGGCATGCGGCAAGTGTGGAAAGGCAGGTCATAGGACTTCTAGTTGTCGAACGGGAGGAGTAGCCACTGGGGCTAATACTATCAGGATGAGAGGATGTTATAGTTGTGGAGAAAGAGGGCATGTGCAAGCGAATTGCCCGAAGGCAGGAAACAGGCGGGGAGGTAATAATGCGGCTGCTGTGTATCAAGTGGGAACTGCTGATAAACCACAGGGTCCAAATGTGGTTACCGGTACGTTTTTGCTAGACGCTTGTTATGCTAGTATTTTATTTGATTCTGGCTCCGACAAGAGTTTTGTAGACGTTAGATTTAGTCGTCACATTGATAGAGAACCGGTGTTGTTAACGACTAGTTATAATGTTGAATTAGCCGATGGGAAAATTGTTAGTACGAATTCTATACTGAAAGGGTGTACCTTGAAGTTAGGAAATTACGCTTTTAAAATCGACTTGATGCCTATAGAGCTAGGATCGTTTGACGTGATTGTGGGAATGGATTGGCTAATGGCGCATAGTGCTACGATCGTCTGTGGTGAGAGATTGGTTCAGATTCCGTTGAGGAATAGGGTTTTGACGGTTAAAGGAGACGAATGCACTTCTCGTTTGAAGGTGATTTCGTGTTTGAAGATGATGAAGTACGTAGAGAGCGGATGCGATGTGTTTTTGGCACAGGTTTCGAGCGATGGTGATTTAGAGGCGAGGATTGAAGAGGTACCAGTTATTCGCGAGTATCCGGACGTTTTTCCAGACTAGTTGCCAGGTTTACCGCCTAACCGTGAGGTCGAGTTTCGAATTGATTTAGTGCCAGGAGCTGCGCCGGTTGCGCGTGCACCTTATCGCTTAGCACCATCTGAGTTAAAGGAGTTAGCGGATCAATTGAAGGAATTGATGGACAAAGGATTTATTAGGCCGAGCTCATCACCTTGGGGAGCGCCAGTGTTGTTCGTAAAGAAGAAGGATGGTTCGTTTAGGATGTGTATCGACTATAGGGAACTCAATAAGCTGACGGTTAAGAATCGGTACCCATTGCCGAGGATTGATGATTTGTTCGATCAATTGCAAGGTTCCAGTGTATACTCAAAGATCGATTTAAGATCAGGGTATCATCAACTGCGTGTAAGAGAGGAGGATATTCCGGTAACCGCCTTTCGTACGCGGTATGGACACTTTGAATTTCGAGTGATGCCGTTTGGGTTGACGAACGCGCCTGCTGTATTCATGGATCTTATGAATCGCGTGTGCAAGCCGTATCTAGATAAGTTTGTTATTGTTTTCATCGACGACATACTTATTTACTCTAAAAGTAAGGAGGAGCACGAGAAGCACCTGAGAAAGATTTTGGAGTTGTTAAGGAAGGAGAAGCTGTATGCAAAATTCTCTAAGTGTGAGTTTTGGTTGGAATCAGTGCAGTTTCTAGGTCATGTGATTGATAGTGAGGGAGTTCGTGTAGATCCTGCTAAGATCGTAGTGATCAGGGAATGGTCAGCACCGACGACGCCGACTGAAGTTCGACAATTTCTGGGTTTAGCGGGGTATTATAGAAGGTTTATCGAAGGATTTTCGTTGATTACGAAACCATTGACGCGGCTTACCGAAAAGAATAGGGTGTATGAATGGGGAATGAGGAAGAGCTTGCTTTCGAAACGCTTAAGGATAAGTTATGTTCCGCGCCGATTTTATCATTGCCTGAAGGAACCGAAGATTTCGTAGTGTATTGCGATGCGTCTCGTAAAGGTTATGGAGCAGTGTTAATGCAACGTGAGAAGGTGATAGCTTACGCGTCAAGGCAATTAAGGAAGAACGAGGAGAACTACACGACGCACGATTTGGAATTAGGAGCGGTAGTTTTTGCGTTAAAGCTGTGGAGACACTATCTGTATGGGACAAAGTGTGTTGTATTCACTGATCACAAGAGTTTGCAGCACATTTTAGATCAAAAGGAGTTGAATATGCGACAAAGACGATGGGTTGAACTATTGAGTGATTATGACTGTGAAATTCGCTACCACCCTGGGAAGGCGAATGTTGTAGCGGATGCATTAAGTAGGAAGGAACGGGAGAAACCTTTGAGGGTTAGAGCTTTAGTGATGAGTGAGAGCGTTGACTTAACCGAAACCATACTGAAGGCTCAGGAGAGAGGACTAATGAAAGGGAATGTTGAAGCCGAAAACTTGGGACGAATGTTGAAACCTATTTTCGTGATTAGGTCAGACGGACTGAGATATTTTGAGAATCGGATTTGGTTACCATTGTGTTCATCTGAGGAAGGAAAGCCTGGAGTTCGAGAATTGGTTATGAATGAGTCACATAAGTCGAAGTATTCGATACATCCTGGATCGGATAAGATGTACCACGACCTGAAGAAAGTTTACTGGTGGCCGAATATGAAGGCGGATATTGCTCGTTACGTTAGTAAGTGTTTGACTTGCGCGAAGGTTCAGGCAGAACATAAGAAACCATCTGGATTGTTGGTACAACCAGAAATCCCAGAATGGAAATGGGAGAAAATCGCAATGGATTTCGTGACGGGTTTACCTAGGACTCCTAGTGGAAGCGATATGATATGGGTAATTGTGGATAGGTTGACGAAATCTGCTCATTTCTTACCTATGAAGAAGACGGATAGCATAGAAAGACTCGCCAGCGTGTACGTGAAGGAGATCGTCTGTAGACATGGAGTGCCGTTATCGATCATTTCGGATCGCGACAGTAGATTTACGTCGGAATTTTGGAAATCGCTTCAACGTGCGATGGGCACTGAACTGAGTTTAAGCACGGCTTATCACCCGGAAACTGACGGCCAGAGTGAACGAACGATTCAAACGATGGAGGACATGCTCCGAGCATGCGTGATTGATTTTGGAGGAAGTTGGGAACGCCACTTGCCTCTGGTGGAATTTTCGTACAATAATAGTTATCACGCGAGTATCAAGGCAGCACCGTTCGAAGCATTGTATGGAAGGAAGTGTAGATCGCCTGTGTGTTGGAGTGAAGTAGGGGAAAGTCAATTGACTGGACCCGAAATGGTATTAGAAACGACAGAGAAGATCGTGCAGATCAAGAACCGACTACTTGCTGCGAGAAGCCGACAGAAGAGTTATGCTGATAACCGAAGGAAACCGTTGGAGTTTGAAGTGGGAGATATGGTTATGCTCAAGGTATCGCCGTGGAAGGGTGTAATTCGTTTTGGGAAGAAAGGAAAGTTGAGTCCGAGGTATATTGGACCGTTTAAGATCGTTGAACGAATTGGACCGATAGCGTACAAGTTAGAATTGCCGACCGAGCTTAGTGCTATTCATGACACGTTTCACGTATCGAACCTGAAGAAGAGTTTGGCGGATAAGGAATTGGTGATTCCTTTGGACGAGATTCGACTAGACGACAAAATGCACTTTGTGGAAGAACCTGTGGAAATTATGGACCGGGAGGTCAAGCGGTTGAAGCGTAGTAGGATTCCTATTGTGAAGGTCCGATGGAATTCTAAGCGTGGACCGGAATACACCTGGGAACGTGAGGACTTTTTCAAGGAAAGGTATCCTCATCTGTTCCAGTAGCACGAAATGTGAGTACAAGAAGAGGCGAGCGCCGGGACGTCGCTCTCTTTAAGGAGGGGTGGATGTGACACCCTAGAATCGAGGTCATTAACGATACCCTAAATTACGCTAATTTTTGAAATTTTTAATAAATTTTAATTTCTATATTTATAAGTATTTTGGTTAAAGCCGATGTTCGAGGTTATAATTTTTACGTTTGACGTTTTAAGAAGGACGATGACGATTACGATCCCGAGGGATGCCCAATTTCATATAATTTTTGACGATTTATCGATAATGTAATTTTTCGAGAATTTTATTTACGGTTCGTGTTAAGTTGAGTCGGGTGAGTTTTATAGCCTTCCGAGTACATTTAAAGTATCCCAAAAATATTTTGGAGCGTTCGGGAAGATTTCCGACTCCCGTAAAATTTTCAAAATTGGCAAATGAGTCGAACCCGCAAAGTTTTGAGGACGTTTTTCATTTAAGGCCAAAAGAAGCTAAAAATTGCACAAAGGCCCCTCCCAACCCACCAAAAAGGCCAAAATGGACATAAACACAAACACACACAAAATTTACACCAAAAAAAATCAAACACTCTCCCTCCTCTCTCTCTCAAACCGACGGACACCCCAACCCACAAGAAAAATCCACCAAAAATCTTCTTCCACTTGATTTTTCAAAAATCTAAGGTTAGACCACACTTAGTTTGGTCATTCCCCACATGTTCATGTGCTCAAATCCCACATGCATTAACAAAAATTTTTCAAGATTTTTCCATATGATCCAAATTCGTTTTTGAGGCTAAATGAGCTAATGCATGTTGATTTTAAGTGTTATGGAAGTATAAACACCAAGAAAACCCACCAAAATTAATTTGGTTGTGGTGATTGGGTCACCCAAACCCCACGGCAATGGGGGTGTTTGGGGAGCCATGGTGGTTGTTGATCTTGCATGTTATTGTTGTGTTTGGTTTGTTGTTTTAGGATGATTCACATAGGTTTTATTACTTGCATGTTCATTTTCTTTGATTCTTGATATTGAGATTGGTTGATCAATAGGGGTAGGACTGAAATTTGATGTTAGGATATGTTTGGGAAAGCTTAGGATGATGTTTAGTGTTGGTTAGAAGGCTTGGAATCGAGTCTAAGTGTGTTTTTGGTATGGTCATTTTTAGGCAGAAACATTTGGTCCATTTCATAAAAATGATTTTTGTTCCAGGTCTTGAAAACTAAATGTAGTTGTAGAGGGTTTTCCTAGCTTTAATTTGGTATAAGGTAGAGCCCGTGACTCAAAACGAGCTAAAAGTTATGACATTTTAAAGATCGGGTACCGGGAGACGAGGACTTTCATAATCCGAATTTGTGCAAAGTTTTAGTCAAATCCCGAGGGTCACAAGTATAAATTGGTAAATGGTCAAGGGTCAAAATTTGGTCCCTAACCTGTGTAAATGGGTCTATATGTTGACTTAGGAGTCAAAGAAGTCAAAGGCATTTTTCATATAGGTCAAAGAGGTCAAAATTGGTCGAAGCGCAATTTCAGCCCGTAAAATGTAGTCGTGGAAAAGAGTTGCGTAACGGGTCGTAAAAGTAAAAACTTTTATTGGGCTTAAAAACATGTTATCTACAGGTCTTATAGGATTTTTGGAAATTTTGTCAAATTTTATAAGTGTGGTTTAATAAGGTAAAACAGCCCGTACTTTAGTCAAGTACCGGTGTGAATGAGTAAAAATGGACAACATAAGTAATGAGAACAAATGGTATAAGATGAGTGATACTTGTTGTTTTTGTTTTTGGCGTGAGTTATACTTGTCCTAAGTGACTAGTATATATGTATTTTATACAGTACCGTAAGTATTTAAATGAGATTAATCATTACGCGTTATTTGTGATAGGTGTTGATTTAACCGGGCATCCGTTTCGTCGTCAGTGATCATCCCTCGAACTACCGACTACTTAAGATATAAGGTGTGAATTTATAGCCTCGCTTATATTATTTCAAATTGTTTTACCCGCGAGGGAAATGCATGCTAGTTTTTAAAAGGAACGTATATCATGAATGATTGTTAGACCCGGAAGTTGCCTTAGAAATTGTGTTGAGTACCAAAGTTGCAAAAGACCCTAAATTCATGAACTATTAACTATTGTCCTGCCCTCGAGTAGGGGGAAATAGCCGCTTATGCAATTTGTAGTACTACGGGGTTAACGACCCAATGCTAGCCGAGAAGCTGTACTTATAGTAAGTTCTGCGGTAGATTATTTTGTATGAGAAATAAGGTATAATTGCAACTGATGCCTTTAGAAGGGGCACTGGTTTCATCTAAATCATGCCGGTATATTTACGCGGGTGATTGAGTTAACGGATTAGTGTCATGAGCTTAAACACAATTGTCAGTATCCTGATTATAGTTTGTTTGATCGACAAGACTATAAATGATCACGAATGGTTTTTATTATATATACGTTCAAATGGATTGTAAAACCTATGAATTCCACTCAACGTTTTCGTTGACCAAATTTTTGGCATGTGTTTCAGGTAACCGCTGAAGTGTAGGATGGAGCATGCATGGGATGGATGTTGTGTGTACGGCTTGGAGTCCGCTTGTTTTTCCCTCCTTTTCTACTTAAACAATTTTTAAGTTTAATGTTATGTTGTCGTAAAACTGAAGTTTTGGGTTGAGATTCATGGGGACCGAAAACGCTAAACTCTGTGCACTATTTGGGGTTGGAAAAACTGTGGACATGCATCATCTAACAATTTTAAATTTCAAGTTTTAAGTTGACGTCTTTTAGCGTCGTTTGATATATCTTGTGTGCAATGAATACTGTGTAGCACCCATTGTTGTAGTTCCGCTGCGCATAACAATTGTGGGGGTGTTACAAGCATGACCTAATCACATGATTGCCTCTAGTTTCTCTACGAATACAAAGAACACATCTAGAAATAGTTCAAATGACGTTCACCATAAATTTGGTCTGAGGGAAGCTAAGCAAAAGACACAAGTAAGAGATAGGAATTTTAAACCTAGTCATATGCCTTCTAGCTTACCCAATACTGCTAACCGTAGCATGTCATATCCTAGGAGCATCAATCAATCATCTAGGAATTCTAGATCTTACTAGGACATTAAATATGCTACTTGTAAATCATGTAGGAAATGTGTCTTTAAGGCAAATCGTGACTCTTGTGTCAAGAAATTCCTTAATGAAGTGAACTCCCGCGCTAGAGTTAAATCCCAGTGGGTAGCTAAAATCAAACCTATTGGTAAAATGTGACGCCCACTGGTAGAACTTTCACTCTTGTAGGAAACGAGTGCCCTTTAACTAGGATAGTCTCCAATTCTACTAAGACTACTAGGGAGGAAATTTAAAAGGATGATACATCACTTAAGCCTGAACTTAAGGTTTTCTATAAAAGGAAACATTTGCCAACTAAGACAAGTGAATCATCTCCTCAGGTCACCTCTGGTACAAGAAACGAAAACTGTGAATCCCTACATGGTGCTAAGATAGATATCGCTAACCCATATAAAAGCATACAAACTTCAACTGAGAATGCATGTACCAAAGTCAAGGATCAACAAAAACAAACCGGTCCGATCTATGTACACTGTTCAACTAAGGACACTCTCAGAGTTTGGTTACTAAAGAAGCTGATATCAGAGAAACAAGTGTCTCAGGGGATTTACAGTTAAACTCGTGTATATGGCTCCTCGTTAAATGACAGACGATGACCCGAATTTCAAAGAAAGGGAAGTTCATCTATTCAACGATAACTTACCCTCAAAACGAGAAATTAAATTTTCTTGGACACGAGCTATTATTAAAAAAACTATTAAAAAGTTTTAAGCTCGTGTACATGGCTCATAGTCAAATCATAGTCTGTGACTTGAACTTCAAAGAAAGGTAAGTTTATCTCGTCAACGATAACTTACCCTCAAAACGAGAAATTAAGTTTTCTCGGACACGAGCTTACACTAAAACCATTCAAAGGTTTTAAGCTCGTGTACTTGGTTCATCGTTAAATATCAGACGATGACCCGTTTTTCAAATAAAGGAAAGTTTATCGCCGATGATAAACTTATCCTCATTAACGAGAAATTAAATTTTCTCGGACACGAGCTTATATTAAAACTATTCAAAAGTTTTAAGCTCGTGTAAATGGCGTATAATTATATTTCAGATTATGCCCGAACTTTAAAGAAAGGAAAGTTTATCGCCGATGATAAACTTATCCTTACAACGAGAAACTAATTTTTCTCGGGCATGAGCTAATATTAAAAACATTCGAAGTTTTTAAGCTCAAGCACAATGACTTACAGTTAAATATCAGACTGTAACTCGGATTTCAATTTTTAGGAAAGCTTATATTTAATGATAACTTACCCTCGCAACGGGAAATTAATTTTTTCTCGATCATGAGCTTGTATTAAAACATTCCAAGTTTTAAGCTCAGAAAGGAAAGTGTATCTTTTAAATAAGAGAACTTTTCCTCATAGCGGGAAACTCATCTTTCTCGGTCATGAGCTTTATGTTAAAACATTCAAAAGTTTTTCACGCTCATGAAAACGAATTCTAAGTAAATGTCAACTTAGGAATCGTTCTTCAGTTAAAAGGAAAGTTTATCTCTGATGATAAACTTATCCTCACAACGGGAAGTTTACAACTTCTCAAACTTGAGCTCGTTTTGTAAGATATTCAACATCTTAAGCTCAAGTAATTGGTTTTCAAATAATTGAACACAATTTTTCAAGAATTTCTCAAAAGGTTTTTCTAAACCTTTTAAAATTGTGTGTTCAAAAATGTTTTGATAAAAAGAGCATGTATTCTAGAATCGATAATATTTACGATCCTAGAAATGTCATTCGATAATGACACGGGGTTGTAAATAAAGTTCGAGCAGAAGTTTAAATGATCTAAAACATGCTCAAATGGCTTGCTATTATTTCAGATAGTAACTCTCTTTTCATATTTAAGTCAAGCATTTCACCGGAAAGCTTTGACTCAACAACAGGAATTAATTTTCTCGGGCATGGTTTACTTTATAACCATGTAAGGGATTGTGTTTACGTAATAACACAATCTAACACGACTATTTGTACGTGTCAGTGCATTTATTTGTTAAAACAAGAGAAATCTTGTATTTATGAAGTTATCATCTCCACAATCCGCAGCAATTTACAATTGATATCTACATACTCGACGATGCGACTACTCAAACGGAGACTACAACTCTTTCAATAGAACACGGGTCACTAATTGAGGGGGAGCAATTTTCCAGCATTCAGAATCTTTGATGCCGAAAGTGCCAAGGTCACTAATTGGTGTCAAGACAACGATATCAATCGTACACATGGTGTCAAGAGATAACTTCAGATGTTCTCCATCATTCAGGTCCAACCTCGTAAATTGCTAATCTTGTGAATACATTATCATATATGATCTTTGCACGTGATAAGTACCTTACACTTGTGTTTAAAAGGTATTTAATTTACGTTTCAAGTACACCCTCATTAATTTGAGGGGGAGCTTGTGAAAATCATGAAGATAATTGGATTTGCATTTTTCTTCCCATATTTTTCTTAAAATTTCATTAAATCAGTTGATATTAAAAACATCGATTGGGTTAATATTTTAAATATGGGGGAGAAAATGTGATTTAAAATTGAGATCAACTAATTCAATGGATTGACTTAATGTGCTGGCTCATTCCTACATACGCGAAATGTTTTTGAATATCGTGGCATATGTTAAGGGGGAGCAAAATGGATTTGGATATTAAAATGGATTTCATGGTGACATACACTTACCCAAAACATCTCTATTCACGACGGTGAAGATTGTGGTGACATAAGGATGGTAGGATAGGTTAAAGTCCAATGATTCCTCTAGAACCAGAGGAATCTTCCCAAGGACATTCCATAGCTATAAATAGTAGTCCTTAGGAAAGATGGAGAAAGATTGTGAAGGTAGCTGAATGCCGACCAAGTACTTAAGTTAACACTGTAACAATCACAACAAGGTGCTAGTTATGACGTATTGGTAAGCATTGAAGGGGATGAAGAATGAAAAATAATTGTAAAGATAAAGGGTGAAAAGAAAGCATCCCTCCTTACAACCTTAGGTAGAAACCGGGTCAACACATATGCTATTGAGATCATTTTTAATGATTCTTGATATTGAAAATAGACATCATGGACCCAGTGATGCAATGCACAAACCATCCCAACTAACTCAGATATCTCTTAAAAGATATTTGTTTTAATCACATGGAGACAACGCATTACCTATTGATGTATTCACTCCGAATAAATTGGTATTGAAATGGTGGCACTCCTCTCCAGCCTCCGATCACTAAAAATCCAAAATGCACGATTGAGTCTAGAGCCATTTGAGATAATCAAATATCTCATTAGGACACACTTTCATAATTCCTTGCTTCTTCACACACTGTGAAAAGTAAGAAAGATCTTAAGAGTCCTACGCAAAATCTTCATGATCTTGCTTGAACATCCGAGTAATACGAAAGTATTTACAATGAAGATAGAAATCCTTCTTGAGCGAATATCAAAAAGCTCATGGTAGGTGACTTGTGCGATTCTTTATGAATCAAGCTTGTGATAACTGGAAATCAACAGTGGTTTAATTCTTAACTGAACTTAAACACGTTCCAGGCCTCTATGCAATATCTTAGTGATCTTGCCAGAACACTCAGAGTGACACTCTATAGTGTTCACAGTGATGAGTGGAAATCCTTCTAGTGTTAACATCAAACAACACTTGGTAGGTAACTTGCAAGATTCTATATAAATCAAGCTCGTGACGACTGAAAAGCAACAATGGTGCGATTCTTTAATGAATCAAACTTGTTCTAGGAATTGGACTTGACGGCTTCAAATCATGCAGATATTATTATCCAAATGATTCACTCTTTATGTTCGCAGTCAGATTTGGACGGTTGAATAAAGACAACGGGTTTACCCGCAAAATCTTGTAAAGGAGGTTCTTAATTGAAACTACCTGCCACAAGTACGATATTTAATATCGTCCAACGATCTTCAACGACCGGAGGTAAATTGCTACCGAATTAGAATGAAACGTTCAAAGCCATTTCATCCGTGTATATGTTTTGTTGCTAACTGTCTTATGCAGCGTAACGAGAAGGTGTCATTTGCGGTGTACAATCCAGAATAAGTCGTCAACACATGCTTATACTGTATGCACTTTTAATACTTCAACAAATTCAAGAAAGTCTAAAAGTCAAGTCTTCCACTGTATCAAACTCTGAAGCTTTCAAAAATTTATAAAAGTATAAGTATGTGGAACATGAAGTCACGAGGAGGCGAATATCACAAGTGATGAATGCACAAGGTCAAGGCAAGGAAACATACTCAAGACTAAAGTCAAAGATCTCATCTGCATATTCACAAGAACAAGATCAAAGACTCAAGCATAGTATGCTAGGTTTAAGATTTTGTAAAATGGTGTGACCTCCCTTAGGGGGAGATTGTTAGAAATACGTTTTTCCAAAGAAAGTCTCGGTCACATCATTGTTAACATAGATCACGAGCTATAGACTATTTAGGACATTGTAACTTGGAGTGACCTCCCTTAAGGGGAGATTGTTGGAAATACGTTTTTACGTATTTAGAAAGGATCGATCACTCCAACAATATATACGTAGATTGGGCTCGTGATCTAGTTATGTAAGTATAACCCATAAAGCCCACATGTAGGGGGGATATATATATACCCTTCCTAGCATGTTAGGAAGGGTAGTTGTTGGTTTCTCAATTGACTAATCAAACATCTTTCTCTCATTCTCTCCTTTCTCTCTCTAACTTTCTCTCTCTAGTTCTTCTTATCCCTCTCTCTTTTAGACCATTACAACACTTGTACAATCCTAAGAAATCGTGGACCTACAGAAGGCAAGCTAAAAAACCTTGTCAAAGAAACCACGGAGGACGAGAAACCAAAAACCGCTAACGCAAATGTTTACATGGTAGAAGCATGGCAACGACAGACAAAGCAAAAGGTGAGCCAAAAATTCTCGAAAGGAAGAGACATCTCCACCCCCCTCAACGCGAGGAATGTGGCAGAAGGCCCGTTAGTGATAGAAATAAACATCGGTGAACATATTGTACATCGTATGTATGTCGATGGAGGCTCATCAACAGAAATAATGTATGAACACTGTTTCTTGAAACTCAGCGCAGAAGTAAGGAGCCAGATGGTACCTACAACCCCCTCGCTCATTGGATTCAGTGGAGAAGCGGTGTGGCCGTTGGGCCAACTAAAGCTAGTAGAAAAAGCGGGAAACGACGAACATTCGATAATGGTCTCAATGAACTTCTTGATCATACGGTCGCCGTCGTAGTATAATGGAATCATTGGGCGACCTGTCATACTAGCAATGCGAGCAGTACCTTCTACGACCCATGGCATGATGAAGTAACCAGTGGAGGGAGGAATCGTAACGATCTTCAACACATCAATAGCACTCCCAGAGTGAAACACGATCGCGGAACCCCCTCGGGTTACAATGGAACCCAGGATAGACTCGCCGCCAAACCTAAAAGTGGCAGTCTAACTGCAATATCCAGATCAAGAGATAACGATCGGGGGGACATTGTCTAACAAAGGAAAGGCTGACATGTGCTGCCTTTTAAAGGATAAACTAAACGTCTTCGTGTGGGAACATAAAGACATGAAGGGGGTACCAAGGTCAATAGCTGAACACAAGCTTCAAATTCGCGAAGGATATCCCCCAGTCAGGCAAAAGAAAAGAGGACAGTCCCTAGAGCACAACAAGGTGATACTTGAGGAAGTGAAGAAGCTGCTAGACCCAGCAATCATGAGGGAGGTTTACTACCATGATTGGCTCGCTAACCCAGTAATGGTTAACAAACATGATGGCAGCTGGCGCATGTGTGTTGACTTCACAAACCTCAATAAGGCTTTCCCCCAAGACTGCTATCCACTCCCACAGATAGATTGGAAAGTAGAATCATTGTGTGGATATCCTTTTAAATGCTTCCCGGATGCATACAAGGGATACCACCAGATACAAATGGCAGAGCAAGATGAAGAAAAAACAAGATTCCATACCAGCCAGGGTGTGTATTGCTACACAAAAATGCCATTCAGACTTAAAAATGCAGGGGTCACGTACCAGCGGTTGGTTGACAAAGCATTCAAAGGTCAAATAGGACGAAATTTGGAGGTGTATGTTGATGACCTGGTAATAAAAAGTCACACAGAGAGTGAACTTATCCGGGATATAGAGGAAACATTCTCAACACTTAGGAGAATAAACATGAAGTTAAACCCAAAGAAATGCACTTTTAGGGCAACAGAAGGCATGTTCCTAGGATACATGATTGAACCCAATGGCATTAAACCCTGCCCGGAAAAGACAGACGCAGTCATTGAGCTTCAAAGCCCAAAGACAAAAAAGGAAGTGCAATCGCTAAATGAGAAGCTCGCGGGGTTGAATAGGTTCTTGTCTAAATCCATAGAGAAGTCGCTCCCTTTATATAAAACACTCAAGAAGTGTATCAAAAAAGGAGACTTCAATTGGACAAAGGAAGCTGAGAAAGCCTTCGAGGAACTAAACACACATTTAGCTTCACTCCCTATGTTAGTCGCACCACGCCCAAAAGAAGAACTGATAATGTATTTGTCAGCTACACACTGAGCAATCAACGCGGTGCTAATGACGGATAGGGAAAATGTGCAAACACCCGTATACTTCATAAGCAGAGTATTAAAAAGCTCGGAACTAAATTCTACCCCAATGGAGAAATTGGTACTCGCACTAGTATTTGCAGCAAAAAGGTTGCGCAGATACTTCCAAGCACATCTTATAGTGGTGATCACAGATCAACCCATAAAACAGATAATATCAAAACCGGACGTCGCAGGTAGATTATAGAAGTGGAGTGTTCTACTTAGGGAACACAACATTACGTATAGACCGCGCAATGCCGTAAAAGGACAAATTCTGGCAGACTTCATCATCGAAAAACCAGAAGAAGGTGATCAGAAGCCAAAACAGAAGGAAGAAGACCAAGACCCATGGATCTTATTCACTGATGGGTCCTCTTGCACTGATGGATCTGGCACAGGGCTCATACTCACCAATCCTGAAGGAATGGAATTTACATACGTGCCGCGTTTTGAATTCATAGCTACAAATAAAGAGGCGGAATATGAATAGCAGGACTAAGAATTGCAGCCCCAATGGGCGTGCGCAATCTTGAAGCAAATGTAGATCCTCGCCTGGTAGTAAACCACATACTTGGTGAATATGAGGCAAAAGAAGAGAACATGATACAATACTTGCAAAAAGACAAGTCATTGATTGAAGGATTCAAAAAGTTCCTAATACGCCAAGTACCTAAAGGGGAAAACAAGAAAGTAGACGTACTCAATAAAATAGCGTCCACTAGCTTTGCAAACCTGTCAAAGTAGGTCCTGGTAGAGATCCTTAAAGATAAATCAATAAAGGAGCAAGAAGTCACATAGGTAGTGGAGGAAGAAGGTCCTAAATGGATGACGCCGACCGTAGACTATTTGATGAATGATTCACTCCCGCATGACGAAATCAAAGCGCGGAGAATACGAAGAAGCTCGAGGCAGTTTGAAGTCAACGACAAGGTTATTTACAAACGCTCATTCATTCAGCCATGGATAAGATCTATAGGGACGCGGAAAGCGCAGTATGTCATTAGTGAAGTACACGAGGGATCCTGTGGCATGCACGCAGGACCCAGGTCAGTGGTGGCAACAACGTCGCGTAGAGGATATTATTGGCCAACCGTGCACGCGGATGCACGTACACTCATAAACAAATGCAATGACTGCCAGGTACACAGGCCGATACCACGTCAACCCCAAAAGGAACTGACACCTATCACTTCCCCTTGGCCTTTCTTCAAGTGGGGAACAGACATCGCATGACCTTTCCCCGTAGCCGCGGGTGGAATTAAGTTCCTAATAGTCGCGATGGATTACTTCACGAGGTGGATTGAGGCAAAGGCAGTCACAACAATCATAGGGAACCAAGTAAAAAGGTTCATATGGGGCAATATAGTATGTCTCTTCGGGCTACCTGGATAGATCGTTTCTAATAATGGAAAAGAATTCGCGGAGAACCCATTCAAAGATTGGTGCGCGAAAAACAACATAAACCAAAGGTTCACATCGGTAGCACATCCACAAACAAATACACTTGTAGAAAGAGAAAATAGGAGTATGAGAGACGACATAAAAGCGCGATTAGGGGAACACAACAAAAAATGGGTCGACGAGTTATCACATGTCTTGTGGGCACATCGCACAATGATAAAAACAGCTACGGGCGATACCCCTTTCGCCCTAACGTACAGAACATAGGCAGTTATCCCAGCCTAGATTGGATTACAAACGCTCCACATAGAAAAAGTAGACATGGTCACAAATGATGACGAATTACAACTGAACCTGGACATAATCGATGAGCGAAGAGAGTTGACAGATATCCACGAGGCCAAGTCAAAGAAAAAATGTAGGGTTACTACGATGCTAGGGTACGAATGACTTCCTTTAGGCCAGGTGACTTCGTGTATCGCTCAAACGCGGCCAGTCGCGCTGAAAATATAGGAAAACTTGGGCCTAAGTGGGAGGGACCTTACATGGTGACAGATGCATTGGGGAACGGCGCATATCGACTACGCGACATGGATGGTCGCGGCCTACAGAGGCCTTGGAACATATGCCACCTAAAGAAGTGCTACCTTTAGCAGCGAACTTCTAAAACCAATGTATTAGTTTTTTTATTTCATGTATTTAAAATCTTGCAAGTATTAATAAAACTGTCGTGGTCCCTAGCTACTTCCACGACGCATCCTAAAAACATTTATTTTTATCATACTTACACTTTGTCTATGTTATATATTGCCTACTGGCGCACGCGTGGCACAACATTTCTAGGAGAAATAAGAGGAATGGGTCTACCCTACTAATTAGACTCGTCGAGTAAGAGGGATGCAACCCCATCGACCATGGATCATGTATCCTTGTTAGGCCCCTTGCTGTTAATGACGTCGTAGCAAGTTATACAACCAGTACATTCTGAGACTGATAAGACACAATCGTGCACACCTAAAAACTGGTCAGCCTCACATGGCCGTCCTTATGGTAGTAGCGGTATAACGCACGTAATGAGTCTGCCTCACCCATAAGGACCATTTATGAGTTTACATTAATTCATAACACGAATATGCGTTATAAACATTAAAGTGTAGAAACATATTTCTCATAACAAAAAGTAGGAAGTGTTCATTACAAATAAAGGGCGAACATTCGCACATACAAAGTACACGACATATTTACAAATCAGCTAAACTGTTGGAAAGTAAATTGGTGTCAGACGAAGATCTCTTCAACTTCAACAGGGGGCAATAAGCTGCGGCGCAATGCTCTTTCATGTCCTTCTCCATTAGATCTAGCACGCGTGCACCCCTCTCTAACAACGACAAAGGTAGAACAGGAATGGAGGAAGAAAGGTGGGCCGCACCAACAGAAGGCGCAACCTCTATATTCGACACAACCTTCTTGGTAGCAGCACGATTATCATGTGACACGAGCACCTCAGACAGTGGCACTTCCTTCTCGACCCTAAAAGGGTCAAGCACATCCCTGGGGTGAGCAAATATTGGTACTGTTAGCTGCTCTAAGAAAGGCTTCAAGTGAAAATCCGCCTGTGCTTTTGCGTCCTCTGCCTTATGGCGCGCCAAAGTTAGGCCTTCCATAACGACCTCAATTGGCAGCTCATGATCGTTGTTGCCAAGACCGAAAGATGGCAAAGGGCAAACGCTCATATCTTTCAGGGCAGCCGTGAGCTTGGACTTAGCAGTAGGATTATAGAAGGGCACCTCTGCCAAGTCCTTCCTCAACAATTCAGCTTCGTGCGCCTTTACTAGGCCCTTGGAGGTACCCTCATTTACCGCAACAATAATGGACTGGGCAAAGGTGGCCCGCAGCGTAGGATCTTCCAAAGCACCCATGGCGGCTTGGCACAAGCCATGGCGGACCAACCAGCGCTTCTCAGCTATCTCCTTCATCAAACGTGGATACAAATCGGTGTCCAGCTCGATACTTAGTCTTTTTAGCTGGCTGCTGTGGTCCTTCACATCTACTTAGCCTTGCGCCCAACGCATCCACACCGGCCACAAACTAGTCCTTCCCCCGCTCAAAGGTTTTCATCGTCTCTTCATTTGAAGCCTTGAGTTAGGCGAGCTGTGCACGCTCATCTGCAAAAGCGGCAGTCAAGTCATCTTTTTATTCAGTGAGCGAGTGGATGAGATTGGCATCTTGACGTCCTCTTTCAGCTTCTTGGTCAATTTTTACCTGCATCTCCCTCAAGGCGAGAGCCTTCTCCTCGACCATTTGCCCAAGTCTCTCTTCAGTGGACTAAACTTAGGCGGATAACTCTAAGAACCTCTTCTTGATGCGCGACATCAATGTCACATTCTGTGACGAAAAATAACTAACTTCGTCTGCTAGAACCACATCGCTCATTCCTTCCAGTATAGCAGCTCAGCCAGGTGGCACAATGTTGTCCAAGAAGCTGGAACAGTCAAATGCACCGGTCAACTCTAAGGACACGGGCAATTCCCAGTTAGGAGCGAACACGGGGTCTTGAGGGAACGCGCTTTCCCCCGCTGTTGAAGTCTCCTTTTGGGGGGAAGGCGCGACATCAGCCTTCGCGGAGGAATCTTCCTAGTCATCTCTGTTACAAGAATGCAAAGATTAGAGAAATAAAAGGAGGCACATGTGCGGTAGTATTAAAACAAAGACAAGTGTTTACCTTAGGTTGATGATGGCAGGAGGAGTTCGTGAGGAGTCCTCGCGGCATTCTCCTCAATATCTTATTCAGTCACACACGCTTCTGTCCATGAGGGCCCATCCCTCGTACGAGCGGTTTTTCGCGAAGCTGAGGGGGGGGGGGGGGGGGGGGCTCCTTCGCCTCTTCCCCAAAGCAGAGTTCTCCTCCTCCTCAAATTGCTGAGTGGCGATCTCATCATCCTTAGTGAAATTATCCGATGATAGCGAAGAGCTGAGAAACGGTGGTGGTTGTTGTTGTACTGGTGGTTTTTGTTGTGGTTGTGTTTGCTCTACGCTGGTGTCTTCTTGCTCTTGCGTCGCGAACGCTTCTCCTAACTTCGGGTCCATAGTGTTCTTTTGAGCGCGTTCCTGAATTGACTCCTCATTCTCCTTCTCAGGGCGGGAGTAGACTATCAAATCTTTAGGGAAGGCACCACGAACAAGGTCAAGAATATCCATGGCTGCGTAACAGAAAAACAGACAAACAAGGGAACAAATTTTAGTTTTTAAAATAAGATGGTACTTACAGGATGCTATGAAGAACGCGGGAAGAACCACTAACCCTGGCCACTCTAGGTACGGAAGACAGATATCTGCTGCGCACCACAGATGACTGCGCGACTCAGGCCAAGAATAACTAACAAAGCCTCCGAATATGGTTGCACGGGAATACGGTTGTTATTCAAAGTCTTCGCGTCCCCAGTATTGTATGAATTAGGGCCAGGTGCTGGGCCCTTCCTCACCATTCCAGGGGTTAAGAAAGGGAAGTGAAATGGAAAGGCAGCTTCGTCAACCCAGAAGAATCTGTCATTCCAGTCCTTTAGGGAATCTATTTTCCCATCATAACATTGCATCCCGCTCTTTCACTTAGCGAAGGAAACCCAACCATTGGCTAATTGTCGTTGGTAGAATGCACAGAATAAATCAACAGTCGGTTCTATGTCCAGGGTACGACACTTAATTTTGAAATTCGATATTTTGGCTGCCCCTATGCAATGTAATTGAGATACGTGGATCTCGTAATGCATTAACACGCTGATAAGGAATCACGACATAGGAATACGATGATTAGCGTAATAAAAAAAGCGGGTGTATGAAGGTTTATTAATATCAAAACAATTATATAAAACCCTAAACGAGATCAAAGCACATATAGCGGAAGCGATTTAACAAGATCATAATAATAACACAATTATAATTAATCGAACTAGGGTTACATACCTTTATGCTAAAGCAAATCCACAAGACGAAGAACGAATTACCAATTCAGGTTTATACCGTAATATACCAAGATACAGTCTAAAGTAAGACTATATTACGATCTTGTACACACGTAATACAAAGAGCTAAACGTGATTCTAGCACGTGAAAACCGAGCTACAACGCTTGTAAATAATCTACCCAACAACCCTAGAGAGGGGCTAGGACTAGATTATCAACACAATCGATCAACCAAGAAAACCACCCGAAACCCTTCGTGGGTTACACCTTGCGATCGAACCAAAAGAGAGAGGGGAAAGAGATTCAAGTTATGTTGTGAATTATGAGGGATTAGGAGGTGTATTTATAGGCCTCAACCCATTGTAGCCCAAGTAAATAAAAGGCAACTTTTGCCCCCCCGCTTGGAGCCCTAATCGACGGTCGAAACACCCCTTGTGGGGTGTTCCGGAACTTTCCGTCCTTCTTTCCTTTTAATCTCTTACTATATATTATTTTAACATTCGTTAATACTTAACTATTAATTAATTAACGATCTTTAAAGTTATATAGTTACTTACTCGGTTTAATTTAATAAATACATAAATATATATTTATTGAATAATTTAGTAAATACAATAAATATATTTATTAATTAGACTAACTCTTTACGTATTATGTGCAATCCTGTAATCTCAAGTTCAATCCTATCACACGAATATTAAATATAAGTGCATAAACTTACAGCTCCCACTTGGACATATTTCGAATATCGTGATTACATTGTCTAGCGTCTAGTTACACATAGCAATGTCTCTAGTACAACTCGAGTAAGGTTTCTTGGACAAAACCTTTTAACGATTCTGCATCGTTATTATTATCCTTTTATTTCTATTATGTATCTCAGTCATTCCTTTCATTAACCATTCTGTTTCTCGTTCACAGATTCATCAAGATTACCAAAACAAATTTGGGTGTGGCCACACAAGCATCTTACTAATCCCACGAGGGGCCCAACTGTATTAAACTCCAAAACGAAGTTGGAGAAATAAATTCCATATTGACTACTAATAACTGATTATTAATATAAGAAAAATTTGTTCTCGTGCGTCTTATCGAATTGATCTTCGGTTAAAAGTGGACAAAGTCGTTTTTGGTGAATAAAAAGAGAATGATTATCTATATCTACTTAAAAGTAAAAACGAGAAAAATATTAAAAATAGACGAACTAAAATAAAGACAAATAAAATAAACTAAAGACAAATGACAAATAATAAAACTTGACAAAAAGTAAATGAATGCGGGGAAAAAAATGAAAGTCTAAATAAAATAAAATAAAAGTTGGAATCAAGAAAAAGCATTAAAAGTTGGAATACAAAAGAATTAACAAGAAGTCGGAAAAACCAAAATGGCGGGAAAATAAAGAAAACAAGTCGGAAAAATAAGTTTATATATAAGTCGGAAAATGATATGTTAATAAAAACACAAGTCGGAATGTAGAACAATTCGGAATCCACTTTGGCAAATAATTCGGAATGTGGGCTATAATTGGCAAAAAAAATCAATATGTAAATCGGAATATGGCATGAATGTAATTCGGAAAAAATAAACAATTCAGAAGTTTTTTAAATTTTTTTTTTGGTATACCTAGGTTACAGACTCGACATTGGAATTTGGAATATGTAAGTAATTCGGAATATGGGTTGTTAACACAAGTCGGAATATGGGAAATGAATGGCAATTCGGAATATGATATGTTTTGTACTATTCGGAATATAAAAATGTATGTAATTCGGAATATGAATCAAACAATTCGGAATAACAAAAGAAATACAAGTCGGAATGTTTTATTTTGAAATACAATTCGGAATACTTAAAAAATTGAAGAAGTCGGAATAAACTTAAAGAATTCGGAATTAGGGTTTTGCAATAATTCGGGATATTGAAAATTAAGCTAAAACTAATTAAGCAAATAAGCTAAAATTATGCTAAACTAATTTCTAAAATAAGCCAAACAAGACACAAAATAAAACTCTAAAAAGCACCAAATAAGCAAAATAAATAAAATCTATTTTAAAAACATTAAATTACCAAATCCACTCAATAAAAAAATAATCAAAACATAAAATAAGCAATAAGCACAATAAGCTATAAAAATCAACCACATAAAAAGTAATAAAAGCAAGAAATAAGCAACACAATCAAATAAGCAATAAGAACAAATAAGCTAACATGATGATTAACCAAATCAAACACAATTAAAACAAGAAAGGAAGAATGAGATTAATTGAAAAGCTTGAAATTAAAGATGAAGATTAAAGGTTTAACACTTGAAGATTAAAGAAAGATGAAAGCTTAAAAAATGAGTGAGAGTTTTAAAATTACACCTACTCCTAATTACCTCTAATAACTACTAAAAACTATCTAACTATTACAAACGAAGGAGATGAGATCTATTTATAGTGGAGAGTGGTTGGTGTGGTGCTTCCTTCTTTCTTTTGTCTTCTCGTCTTTTTAATTATTTCGTCATTCTCGACTTTGTCTTGGGATTCGTCGATAAGTAAAACCGAACCCGTCTTCTAATTTTTTCTTTTATTAGATTTGGTTCTTCGACTTGTTAAACTTCCTTATTTGGTATTTTTATTCAATAAATCTTCAGAATAGGCCTTTGACTTCCGTTCTTTTTGCACTTTTGATCTTTTGACTTGTCTTTTGTCTTTTTCTTCGATAAAAGCCAGTGAAAGCCCGTGTTTTCTTCCTTTTTCATCTTTTGGTCCTAAAACACAACAAAAACACAAACCACGCGTAATTCCGACTTTTACGACATTAAACATACGTTTTGGTTTCGTTTTTATTTGTTTTAAGTGGTAAAAGGATAAGTGTTTTCACACTTATTAAATCCCCTACAATTGACCATTGCAATGACCTCATGCAATGCATTAATTTCAAAGCAACATTTACATTTTCCTCATAATTATCCCACCATGGCCCTTATTACATATAGTATTACTACTACAATAAAAGAAAACTTAAAACGATAAAAAGATAAAAACTTTATTGAAGGAAACAAAAGATATAAGAATTTCCATTTTACTTATTTATTTGAAATTGTTTGATAGAAGAAACTCGTAAAGAAATCAAAGACTTAAATTAGGGCACGGTGTCATGAATATTAATCAACCTTAAGTTTTACGTTCCCCAAACCAAGCACAAAAACGAGATCATTGTTATTGAAAGTTAGTAAAGCTAACACTTACTCATGTGGTTCAATTATTCACTTAGACCCCCTTATTCCTACGGTGTATCTCTTATATTTTATTTTTGTCTTGAATGATCACGAGGATGCATTTTAGACTTATTTTGATAATTTATTTAGGCCGAAAATAAAGTAGGACGATTTAATCAATAGTTAGCTAAAGGACAAAATCTTTTAAAACGGCTTCTCGAGATCTCATGAAGTTCATATCTTGGCATAACTCGTTTCAAGATCTGAGACCTTTCTCGGACCGATATTTAGCATTTACTTCATACTTCGAATCTTGAGAGACGTTCTTGAAATAATTGTCTTCTCTTCATATGTGGAATTTATTCACTTGAAGTTTTTGAGAGATTCTTCAAACTTGGACCACGACTTTATCCTTTTTCTTCAATCTTTATTTTGGATTTTGATATTCAACGATCCGCCTCCTTTTCGGACTTGTATCTATTTATCCTCATACCTTTTTAGGGTCTTTTTGGATAGACTTCTCCATGACCTTTATGGGAGTAATTGCTTCTCGTTGTGTGTCTCGATCCTTCATATTGATTTTTGAATAATGATTCTTCACATCATCTTGAATCTTTAGCAACAAAATGGAGCCCCCATGCCTTGTTAGGGCCTTGCATTTGAACGAATTCCCTATCCGTAGACTCTTGCATTTCCTTTAATTTCTTATTTTGCTCCGAAATCTTTTGAAGAACTAAGTCCATTTGTGGATTAGGTAAATTGAACCCTTGTTGTGGAAAACCTTGGTTTGGGTATTGGTTGTATGGTGGAAAACCTTGAGGATTAAAACCTTGGTTTGGATAGCCTTGATTGTGCATCTGATAATTTCCTTGATTTGCATTGTAGCCCCGCACATTTGCATTTGGTTGAAAATTAGCTCGTGGTGGACCTTGGTTGTTTTGGGTGGGTGGAGGTGGTCTTTGTTAAAAACCGGGTGGAGCCAAATAGTTAGTCGAATTATAGGACAAATGATTACAAAATCCAACACGTCTCACAAAAACCCGTTAATCTTTACGAAAAGAGCCGACAGCGGCGCCATTTTAATAACTGATTTTTAATATAAGAAAAATTTGTTCTCGTGCGTCTTATCGAATTGATCTTCGGTTGAAAGTGGACCAAGTCGTTTTTGGTGAATAAAAAGAGAATGATTATCTATGTCTACTTAAAAAGTAAAAACGAGACAAATATTAAAAATAGACGAACTAAAATAAAGACAAATAAAATAAACTAAAGACAAATGACAAATAATAAAACTTGACAAAAAGTAAATGAATGCGGGAAAAAAATGAAAGTCTAAATAAAATAAAATAAAAGTTGGAATCAAGAAAAAGGATTAAAAGTTGGAATACAAAAGAATTAACAAGAAGTCGGAAAAACCAAAATGGCGGGAAAATAAAAAAAACAAGGCGGAATAATAAGTTTATATATAAGTCAGAAAATGATATGTTAATAAAACCACAAGTCGGAATGTAGAACAATTCGGAATCCACTTTGGCAAACAATTCGGAATGTGGGCTATAATTGGCGGGAAAAAATCAGTATGTAAATCGGAATATGGTATGAATGTAATTATGAAAAAAATAAACAATTCGGAATATGAAATTTGGAATATGCAAGTAATTCGGAATATGGGTTGTTAATACAAGTTGGAATATGAGAAATGAATGACAATTCGGAATATGATATGTTTTATACTATTCGGAATATAAAAATGTATGTAATTCGGAATATGAATCGAACAATTCAGAATAACAAAAGAAATACAAGTCGGAATGTTTTATTTTGAAATACAATTCGGAATACTTAAAAAAATTGAAGAACTCGGAATAAACTTTAAAGAAGTCGGAATTAGGGTTTTGCATTAATTCGGGATATGGAAAATTAAGCTAAAACTAATTAAGCAAATAAGCCAAAATTAAGCTAAACTAATTTCTAAAATAAGCCAAACAAGACACAAAATAAAACTCTAAAAAGCACCAAATAAGCAAAATAAATAAAATCTATTTTAAAAACATTAAACTACCAAATCCACTCAAATAAAAAATAATCAAAACATAAAATAAGCAATAAGCACAATAAGCTATAAAAATCAACCACATAAAAAGTAATAAAAGCAAGAAATAAGCAACACAATCAAATAAGCAATAAGAACAAATAAGCTAACATGATGATTAACCAAATAAAACACAATTAAAAAAAGAAAGGAAGAATGAGATTATTTGAAAAACTTGTAATTAAAGATGAAGATTAAAGGTTTAACAAATGAAGATTAAAGAAAGATGAAAAGTTTAAATAAAAATGAGAGAGAGAGTTTTAAAATTATACCTACTCCTAATTACCGCTAATAACTACTGAAAACAATCTAACTATTACAAATGAAGGAGATGAGATCTATTTATAGTGGAGAGTGGTTGGTGTGGTGCTTCCTTATTTCTTTTGTCTTCTCGTCTTTTTAATTAATTCGTCATTCTCGACTTTGTCTTGGGATTCGTCGATAAATAAAACTGAACCCGTCTTCTAATTTCTTCTTTTATTTGATTTGGTTCTTAGACTTGTTAAACTTCCGTCTTTGGTCTTTTTCTTCAATAAATCTTCAGAATAGGCCTTTGACTTCGTTCTTTTTGCACTTTTGATCTTTTGACTTGTCTTTTGTCTTTTTCTTCGATAAAAGCTCGTAAAAGCCCGTGTTTTCTTCCCTTTTCATCTTTTGGTCCTAAAACACAACAAAAACACAAACCACGCGTAATTCTGACTTTTACGACATTAACACACGTTTTGGTTTCGTTTTTATTTGTTTGAAGTGGTAAAAGGATAAGTGTTTTCACACTTATTAACTACGAGCAAAACTTCTGAATTTTGCAACACTTCCGAAAATAATCCTTATAGCCACCAGTTACATTTAGCGTTAGATTATTCCATAGAGATGCACTAGATTCACAACAGTTTCCTGGTATCTCATGTCTAAAGATAACTATTGATGTTCTACTTGATGACAAAGATCCATAAAGTAAAAACATATAGTTGGGATAACTCCAATATTCGATTCATCGAATATCATCCAAAATCGATCAATATACTTTCAAGTATACTCTATCGTTATTTTGATTTGTCTTATTTTAATAATATTCCCATATTATTAATCCACAACGGACATTTAGCATAACATTTATTGATGGATTAAAACATGTAAAATATGATACTCTTATTAAATAATAAAAATAAACGAAACCCAATCTTTATTTTATTATATAATAATGTCATAACATCCTTTATCCAAATACTAATAACATATTTATTGCATGAGTTCGCTAGCTAGTTGCAGCCCAATCGCCTTGGCATGCTTAACTACCTTTGGTCTAGGCAAAGCCTTAGTTAAAGGATCGACTACGTTATCATATGTGTGAACTTTTATTAATTTAATTTCACGAGCTTCAACTTGTTCTCGGACGTAGTGATGTCTACGCATAAAGTGTCTGGCACCTTTTACGACTCCAGGGTCATTGGCAAATATTATTGCGGCAGAATTGTCACAATACATATCTATAGGTTCTTTAATTGAAGGCATCACTCCAAGATCTTCAATAAAATTCCTAATCCAAACAGATTCCATTGCAGCTTCTGAAGCAGCCATATACTCAGACTAAGTAGCATGCATTGCAATCGTTGTCTGTTTCTTGCTCTTCCAGTCAACTACTCCTCCATTGATAACAAAAACGTAACCCGTCTGAGACTTTGTATCGTCTTTATCACATTGCCAGGACGCATCACAGAAACCTATCACATCCAGTTATGTGTCTGGTTTCCCTCCATATACGAAAAACATATCTTTCGTAGTCCTCAAATACTTTAGAATATGTTTAACAACAGTCCACTGGAGCTTCCGTGGATTCTGTTGGTATCTACTGACCAAGTTCTGAGCAAACGCCACATCAGGCCTTGTGCATCTAACAACATACATTATAGATCCTACAGCCAAAGCATAAGGCACCTTCTGCATGTATGCCTCCTCTTCAGGAGTTGATGCATCCATCTCATGACTCAGATTATGCTTAACTTCTATAGGTTGAAAACCTTTCTTGGAATTATGCATATTATACTTCTTTAAAATCTTATCTATATAAGCATCTTGACATAGACCAATTAACCGTATTTTCCTATCCTGATAGATCTTAATTCCCAGAATGTATGCAGCTTCTCCTAAGTCTTTCATAGAAAAACATTACCAAGATACTCATTAACTGCTTTAAGTCTTGGAATGTTACTTCCCATGATTAATATGTCATCAACATATAGGACTAGGAATACTACATCACTCCCACTAGCTTTGCGATATACACATGGCTCATCACGATTCTGAATAAATCCATACTTTTTGATTTATTCGTCAAATCTTTTATACCATTGACGTGATGCTTGCTCCAAACCATAAATGGAACTTTGAAGTTTGCACACATGTCCTGGATTCTCAGGATCAACATACCCTTCTGGTTGCTGCATATAGATGTGTTCATTTAAGCGACCGTTCAAGAAGGCAGTTTTAACATCCATTTGCCATATCTCATAGTCATAGTATGCTGCTATAGATATGAGAATCCTAATAGCCCTTAAGTCTGCTACAGGAGAAAAAGTCTTCTCGTAGTCTACGCCAAAAGTTTGAGTAAAACCTTTAGCTACTAAAAAAGCTTTATAGGATTGTACTTTTCCGTCCATGTTGGTTTTCTTCTTGTATATCCACTTATGTCTCACTACTTTAGCATTCGGTGGTGGTTCTACAAGAATCCAAACATCATTTACTTCCATGGATTTCATTTCCTCATCCATATCAACCATCCACTTATCCTTCTCAGGATCAAGTATGGTGGATTTATAATTAGCGGGTTCACCAAGATCCCCTAACTCATCACCATCCTCTATGTTAAGACATATATTACTATTTGCGTTTATAATCCTTGCGAATCTACGCAGAGGAACTAATTCCGGTGGAAGCGCCAGACTTTCTGGCTCTACAGGAATTACATCGCTTGTGTTTTCAGAAGGTAATGTATCTATATGACTCTCTTCAAGATCATAATTTCTCCCACTGAATTATTGATTAACAAGACCAGATTCAAGGAATTCTCCATACCTAGCAACAATTACTTTGTTCTCTGGTGGATAATAAAAGTAGTAACCCATATTTTCGTAGGGTATCCTACAAAGATACATTTCAAAGATCGTTGTTGGAGTTTGTCACTCGAGTCTCGTTTCACATACGACTCGCAGCCCTAAACCTTTTAATTGTGGTATTATTACACTTGTTTAGGAAAACAAAGCGTAAAAGCGATAAGTATTAAGTGATGATTAATGGAAATCAAACACTAATGACCCTTTTGTAAGTTCGTTTCCCAAGGAGGTTGATTGTGTGTGAAAAACTTGTAATGTTTTGGATTAATATTGATAGAAAGAAAAAAGAGGAGAAAAGAAAATGACGGATACGTAAAAATTAAGCTAAGACGTAGAAAACGTAAAATCGTAAAAATAGACAAAATAAAAACCTGCTCTAAAAATTCCCAAAAATTACCAAAAATTCCTAAAAATCCAACTAAGGTTTACAAATGATCAAAACTTTTTCAAACTTTTTATATAATTAATATTTATGTTGGAAATACATTTTTCTAAAGAAAGTCTCGGTCACATCATTATTAGCATAGATCACGAGCTATAGACTATTTAGGACATTGTAACTTGGAGTGACCTCCCTTAGGGGGAGATTGTTGGAAATACGTTTTTACGTATTTAGAAAGGATCGGTCACTCCAACGATATATTCAAGTATTGGGCTCGTGATCCATTATGTAAACATATAGTGATGACGTATAGTCCCCAGCCGGGTCATGAACCCGGCCCATGGGTACTACCCGTATCCGGCCCATCACAGATGGGTGGAATAATGTCATTCATGCTTATGGGCTTGGATGAACAGTAACCGCGCACATGTGTGTGGCCCACGGCCCGGTGCACATGTGTGCGGCCGACATAGGGTTAGATAGAATAATATTCTGTCTAGGAATATCTTTATCCCAATAAGAGAGGATATTCACTACCAAGATTAGAAGATAACAATCATTCTAATTCTGGTGATTATCTCTTCCTTGGGGCCGAAGCATCAGTGGAAGCCCACTAGGGTTTCACTGCCTATAAAAGGAATCCCCAAGGGTTCCACAAAGGTATTACGACTTGTACTCTAAACTCACATAAACCTTAAACCGATTACTTACTCTCACGCCGGAGTCTAATCGTGGGAGACATTCCCACGGTAAGCCTAACGCGTGCTGTTTAGTGTGCAGGATCTTAACCAAACGATTCACTTGGTGCAAGAGCCGGAGCCCAGCCAACCCGAATTAAGCCTAATTCGGGTCCAGCAAGGATCAACCAACTTTTGCATCAACAAGTTGGCGCCATCCGTGGGACCCATAACACTAAGCTAGAACAAAACCTCATCTCGAATTTCCTATGACGAAGGGGCATCCGCAAGCTAACCCCAGGAACGTGAATCCCGAGAACCGGAAGTCCCAAGGGGAAGGGATTCTCATCCCCAACCAATCACCTAGCCGCCTCGCAGGCGGGCCGGGTAACCGTAGTGGTTTTCAGCCCGTGGGGGTGACGAGCACGATCTCGATGACACCCCCGCCTACCTCAACCCTGGACAACCCTGATCCGGGGAGTGCGCCAAACCCTCCTAACAAGGAACCGCGCAGACCCTCGACGGAGGAAGAAGTGGAAGTCCTACCACTCAGTGAAGAGGATCTTACTCGAGTTCTCACGTAGAACTTCGAAAGGATCGTCCCAGGGATCGCATCAAGGTTGAATCTGGGGAGGAACCTCCAAGCCAGACTCAACTTTGGTGACACCGGACCAACCACCTCCTCCCAAAATCAGAGGAAAAGGAGAGCTCGGCCTCAGGAGCAGGGTACCTTTGAGGAAACCCCTCAACCCAGGAATGTGTTTGAGCGCATAGGAGACCGCCTTATACAAGAATTAACGCAGTCTCGAGAAGGAGAAAGGTCGGATGGCTCACCCGAGCGACCAGATCGAGAGTTGGCCAGAACCACACGTCGCCCGAGTGTGTGGGACAGGATGAACACTGGGAAAAAGGCTCCTGGTTCATCCCAAAAAAGTGGTCCCTATGCAAAGGATGGGGCACCACCGCCGTCCCCGGATCCGTCCGGAGAGGACTCAGATGACCATCCGCCTAAGCGTCGCCGACCTAGGCGCACCCCTCCACCACCACCAAACAATGATGGGTATTATGATGGTCCTTACTATCGAGATGCAGAAGCGGAGGATCTTTCGCGTCCATGGTGTGAACCATGGGATGACCCTAGGCTTACCCGACCATGGGCAGATCCCAGGGAAGACCCGTTCACCCCCCGCATAAGAAACTATTCTGAGGACACCAAGCGTCGCATGCCGGCGTGTATCAAGACTTATGATGGGTCCGGTGATCCGGTCGATCACCTTAAAATATTTGATACACAGGCTAAAATTGAGCGATGGCCCATGCCTATATGGTGCCAAATGTTCAATTCGACCTTGATCGGAAATGCCCGCGACTGGTTTGAGGCACTCCCTCCACGGAGCATTGACAGTTTCACGGAACTACGCACTGCCTTTGAGAATAATTATACTCAAAGGAAGAAGTATAATAGGGATCCAGTCTCATTGGCAACTGTCAAGCAACGGCCAGGGGATTCCACAGAAGCTTTCACTGAATGCTTCAATGATGAGTGCACGCGCACGAGAACCATGCCGGAGCTCCTGAAGATCTCTGACTACATGCACGCCATAACAGACAGAGAGTTGATCAGGCGCCTCAATGACAAGCGTCCAGAAAGATATGATGACCTCATGGAAAGGGTCAGAAATTTCATAGAAGGAGAAACAACTGTTGCCGCGGCCTACCCATCACGAGGAAATGGGTACCGGTCAAATGATCAGTCCCGGAGGCAGTCGGGCGGTCAAGGTAATCAGAACAATAACAAGGGCTCAGACTATAAGAGCCAAAGCAAAGGAGGATGGCCAGACGATAAGTTCACCCCCCTAAAGATGTCCTACCGGGAGATCTTGCTGACAGAAGGGGCGAACTTTCCGAGGCCTCCCCCAATGACCACCCCCCCGGAACGTCGGCAAGGAAATCGCTTCTGCGAGTTCCATAATGACAAAGGTCACGCCACGGAGGAGTGTATCCAGCTCAAGAAGCATATTGAGTCGCTGATCAAATCAGGCAAACTCAAGCACCTAGTTAAGGATTGGAAGGATGGAAAAGACAACAACAAGAAGTATGATAAGAAGGATCCCCAAAAGGACAAGCCTTCGACCATATACATGATCCAATCCAGACAGCGCCGCACGAGGCAGAAAGTTGGCCAAAAATTTTCACGCGGCAGGGAAATCTCATTCCCTCCCATCACAGCAAGCGATGTGATTGATGCGCCTCTCACTATTGAGATAAGCATTGGAACACACAACGTTCGTCGCATGTATGTGGATGGAGGATCGTCAGCAGAGGTACTGTATGAACACTGTTTTGTGCAGTTATGCCCAGAAATAAGAAGCCAATTAGTACCGGCCACGTCGCCGCTTACTGGCTTTAGTGGAGACACTATCTGGCCGATAGGGCAATTGCGTTTGCTTGTAACCATTGGGAATGAGGAACATTCCACTACGACGTGGATGAATTTCATGGTGATACGCTCACACTCTCCGTATAATGGGATCATAGGCAGACCAGGCATTTTGGCTATCCGGGCAGTACCCTCTACGGCACACGGAATGATCAAATTCCCCGTTGAGGGGGGAATCGTTACTATTTACAACACAGTCGTACCAACATCCGAGTGTCATACCGTGACAACACCGGCTCCACCTGTCCGACCCAAGGATGGATCACCACCTCCCAACTGGAAGGTAGCAATTCACCCCGACTATCCGGAACAGGAGGTATCCATAGGAGGGGCGCTCTCGGATAGCGGCCAAAGGGCCATGTGCTCTCTCTTGAGTGCAAACCTAGATATATTCGCATGGGAGCCAAAGCATATGACAGGCGTGCCACGTGCGATAGCAGAGCATAAGCTCCAGATCCGCCAAGGGTACCAACCCGTTAAGCAAAAGAAGCACGGCCAGGCGCCCGAGCGCAACCAAGTGATACTGGAGGAAGTACGGAAACTAGTGGATGCAGGCATCATGCGCGAGGTATACTACCATGAGTGGTTATCCAATCCGGTCATGGTCAAGAAACATGACGGAAGTTGGCGCATGTGTGTGGACTTCACGGATCTAAACAAGGCCTGCCCACAGGACTGTTACCCGTTACCAGAAATCGACTGGAAGGTGGAGTCCTTGTGTGGATATCCTTTCAAATGCTTCTTGGATGCATATAAAGGGTATCACCAAATCCAGATGGCGGAGGAGGATGCAGAAAAAACGGCGTTCCATACGAGCCAGGGCGTATATTGCTATACGAAAATGCCGTTTGGACTGAAGAACGCCGGCGCTACATATCAGCGGTTGGTGGACAAAGCTTTTGAATCACAAATAGGACGCAACCTGGAAGTCTATGTTGATGACTTGGTGATAAAAAGTCACACGGAGGAGGCACTTCTCCAGGATGTCCAAGAGACATTCGACACGCTGAGAAGGATTAACATGAAGTTAAATCCAAAGAAATGTACGTTTGGAGCAACTGAGGGAATGTTCCTTGGATATTTGATTGATCCAAATGGCATCAAACCTTGCCCAGAGAAGACGGACGCAGTGATACAACTGCCGTCCCCTCAGACACGGAAGGAGGTGCAGTCCCTGAATGGGAAGTTAGCCGGGCTGAATAGGTTCCTATCCAAGTCCGCAGAGAAGTCATTACCCCTATTTAAGACACTCAAGAAGTGCATTAGAAAGGGAGACTTCCGGTGGACGAAGGAAGCCGAGGAAGCCTTCGGCCAACTTAAGCAGCATCTTGCATCCCTCCCTATGCTAGTAGCTCCCCGGCCAAAGGAGGAACTCATTATGTATCTCTCAGCTACTCATGGCGCTATAAGCGCGGTACTTATGACGGATAGAGATACAGTGCAAACTCCGGTCTACTTTATAAGTAGGACGCTACAAGGGCCGGAGCTGAATTATTCCTCTATGGAAAAATTGGTGTTAGCACTAGTGTTTGCTACAAAGCGGTTGCGCTGGTACTTTTAGGCGCACCCAATTGTAGTCATTACGGATCAGCCAATCAAGCAGGTCATTTCTAGACCAGATGTGGCAGGGAGGCTACAAAAGTGGAGCATCCTATTGGGGGAGCACAATATATCTTATAGGCCAAGGACGGCTGTTAAAGGCCAGATCTTGGCAGATTTCCTGATCGAAAAGCCGGATGAGGAAGGGCCAATCATCAAGCAAGACGAGATCCCAACAGAACCATGGGTGTTATTCACGGATGGATCTTCGTGTACGGACGGGTCCGGAGCAGGTCTCATCCTCACAAATCCAGAAGGAATGGAATTCACGTACGCCCTCCGTTTTGAGTTCACGTCCACCCACCAACAACGAAGCAGAATATGAAGCATTAATTGCGGGTTTAAAAATCGCCGCTAGAATGGGAGTCCGCAACCTTGAGGCCTACGTGGACTCACGACTTGTAGCGAACCATATTCTAGGTGGGTATGTGGCTAAGGAGGACAACATGGTCAGGTACTTGGAAAAAGTCAAGTCGCTAATCGCGACTTTCAGTAAGTTTTCCATCAAGCAGGTACCAAGGGGCGAGAATAAGAAGGCGGACGCCCTTAGCAAGATCGCATCCACAAGCTTCGCTCACTTATCTAAACAAGTCTTGGTGGAAATACTCAAGGAGAAATCTATAACGGAATGGGAGGTTGCTGCTGTAGTTGAAGAGGATGGACCTACATGGATGACCCCAATTATCAACTATTTGACTAGTGAGACCCTTCCAGACGAGGAAAAAGCAGCACGGCGCATAAGAAGGAAGGCGCAGCATTTCGAACTTCGAGAGGGCATCCTTTACAAACGCTCTTTCTTGCAGCCGTGGTTGCGGTGTGTTGGACCAAGTCAGGCTGCTTACGTAATCAGTGACATACACGAAGGGTTGTGCGGCATGCATGCAGGTCCACGATCCGTGGTAGCCAGAGCCTTACGAACAGGATATTATTGGCCCACCATGCACAGAGATGCGCATGACATGATTCGCAAGTGTAGTGATTGCCAAGTGCATAGGCCAGTACCGCGACACCCGCAGCAGGAGCTTACACCTATCACGTCCCCATGGCCATTCTATAAGTGGGGAATTGACATTGCAGGACCGTTTCCTGTAGCTGCGGGGGGAGTTAAATTCTTGATTGTTGCAATGGACTACTTCACACGATGGATAGAGGCCAAGGCAGTCAAGTCAATCACAGGCAAACAAGTTAAAAAGTTTGTTTGGGAACATATTGTGTGCCGTTTTGGTTTACCAGGAGAAATCATCTCGGATAACGGCAAGCAGTTCACGGACAACCCGTTCAAAGATTGGTGTGCATCATTGAACATCAAGCGTCGCTTCGCATCTGTTAAGCATCCGCAGACAAACGGCCTTGTCGAACGAGCTAATAGAAGCTTGGGGAATGGCATCAAGGCGCGTCTGGATGAACGAAGTGGTAAATGGGTCGATGAGTTATCACATGTGCTATGGGCGCATAGAACTATGATCAAAACAGCCAACGGAGATACTCCATTTGCATTGGCTTACGGCACTGAAGCTGTTATACCGGCAGAAATAGGAATGCCTACCATCCGCACGGCGGAGGTTAATGTCGTCACGAACGATGAACAGCTGCGAATCAACCTGGATCTGTTGGAAGAAAAAAGGGAAATAGCAGCCATCAATAAGGCTAAGTCCAAGGCTAAGATGAAGGCTTATTATGACGCCAAGGTCAAGGGTGTTTCCTTTCGACCGGGAGACTACGTCTACCGTGCTAACGAAGCAAGTCGAGCGGAGAACACAGGAAAGCTGGGCCCTAAGTGGGAGGGACCGTATGAAGTCACTGAGGCCTTAGGACGAGGCGCGTACAGGTTACGTGATATGGATGGACGCGACCTAGAGCGCACATGGAATATTTCCAATCTCAAAAGGTGCTATCTCTGAAAGCTACGGCTTCCGCATGGGTACTTCGCTATATGCGGTCTTAATAAAGAACCATGCGGTTTTATCTGTTTTGTTTTTATTATGTTTGTTTAGATTCTTTTCTTGTTTTTTAGGACTTGTCATTATTGTTCAAACAAAAGTGTAAACGTTCTAATAAAATGTCGTGGTGCCTAGCTAGCTCCACAGCTTGTTTCATGCAAATCATTTTTTAGAGTTTTTTGTATGAATTTTACTTATATTATAATATGTTATGTTTTATTCATATGCATTCTTCCAAAATTACTGTACATGTACTATACGCCTCCAGGCGGGGTAAGAGGATTAAGTGAACCTACTAATTCAACTTGCCGCGTAAGAGGGATGCAACCCCAGCCGCACGGATCATGTGTCCTTACTAGACACCTTACTCACAAGACGTTGGGGTAAGTTTCATATGCTGTAGCCACACGGTGCTCCGCATAGCAAAGACGCACGTCGCATGTCTAGTAAATTATAGACTTGTATGTATTTTCTTTTCTTGTGTGTAAGACGTGATATATCATGCAGTATTGTACTACAATATTTAAACACAAGTAAAAATACACAAGTTTCCAAAATATCAAAATTGCCGTGGTCACTCACGGACTTATATACAAAACACAAATGTTGTTAGCCGTGTACATGCACAGACGAATAGGAACAATAAATATTCAAAGGGTTACAAACCAAAAGTGTCTGAAAGGGATCATAAGTGGGAGCATCCTACATAGCGGGGAAAAACTTACCCATTTCTACTTGCTCTTCGACCAGACACGATAACCATTCATCACTTTCTTGCCGCTTCTGGGCTTGAGCCGCAGTCCTCTCCAGCGCCACACTTAAGGGTTCTTCGGCAAGCACGATTCTGGTTACGTCCTCGTATATGGGGAGGGTCAGGTGGCTGGGGGATGGAGTAAAGGAAGCACTGGAAGACGCGCTAAGACTGAGCTTTTCCATAATTTCAATATTTGACGCATCTTTGGTGGCCTCCAGCTCATCCAAAAATGGATAGTGCAGATTTTGCATCGCGGCCATGGAGGCAGTCATTTTGCTAGCAGCTTCAGGTTTAAAAAAGGCATGGTTGGTAACGTCCTTCCCTTTCGTGATCAGCTTAGCGGCCTCAACCATTCCCTTGCGCCGTTCGTGGTTAATACCATCAGACACAAGGTTGGCGAATTGTTGCACAAAGTCCGGGGCCTCTAGCACCTTCATGACGGCCAGGCGTGCTCCATGCCCAACCATCCACCTGCGGCCGGCAATGGCTGTTAGCAGTTCGGGGCATAACACATTGTCACGCTCAACAGTGAGGGCATAAATCATCAACTCTTTTTGGGCAAATGCCTCTTTCAGTTCTTGGATGACCGCCCTCTCATCAGCAAGGTCCTTTCGTACTTTTTCCATGTTTTGGACGGCCAGGTGCGCGTCCTCTAGTTTCTGGTTAAGCACGTCTACTTGGCTGGAGTACGAGTGGGCAGAAGCTTCCGCCGTGGCTACCTATAAGGAAAAAACGTGTTAGCACATTCCTTTTGTAATATGGGCGGTGCGGCACGGATATGTACCTTGGTGGTTGCAGCATCTAGTTGTGACTCAAGGTTGGATACTTGCTGGTCGTATTCACTCGCGCGGGCTGACTGTTTTTTAATGGTCGCCTCGGCATTGACCAGTTGGGATTGGAGGTCAACAATCTGAGCTTCATTATCTTCAATCATTTTCTCCCTCCGTCCAACTTTCCTCTTGAGAGAGTCAACATGCCCAAGCGCGGCTTCAAACCTAACCCTCATCAAGGTTCCCATCGCCATTTGGTGTACCAGAGTGCCATTGTACTCATCCGCCAAGTCTGCATGACTGAGCGAGTTTACCTCTTGCACCAAGCTTGGTGGTATGCAGTTGTTGAGGTACTCCCGACACTCATCAGCATTCCTCAGTCGTGACGCCGTGGTAATATTCCATACTGGGTTGAATGGTTGAGGGGCGCCGGACGTGGGGAAGTCTTGGGAGGCTATGGGTGAACCGTCTTCAAATACAGGGTCGGACCTTGTGGGGGCCGTAGGTTCTCTTTCCACTTCTTTCCCTTTCCAATTATCAACTTGGGTGTCAGAAGGAGGTGCGGCACCAGTCTGGTTGTCCCTGTACAACAAGTATTGGGAGGTATTTTAAGTAATGCTTACAAGGGAACTTGTCATTCTTACACATTAAGATGGGGTCTTACATGTTGTTTCTTGCTAATTCGGAGGCGGTTGGGGCAATCTGAGTGACGGGATCGACATGAGCGACCCGGTTAGCCTCGGAACCCTAGGTAGCACTCCCGACAGATTGATACAAGGGGTGGTCTTCTCGAAGTCTCTTGGCAGGAGCATTGTGTTCGCCAATCTCGACTGAAGCAGTTCTCCTCACACGGTTGCTTCTTTTTCGTGTACGCCTGGCGACGGGCTGCATTGTTGTTTCGTCGATCTCCTCCTCGACTTCTTCTTCCTCCTCTTCTTCCAGGTTGACATGTTGTTGTACTTCATCATCATCATCGCCCATCAGTCGGCGAATACTGGAGGTGGTTAGTTCAATATTGTCCCCCTGCTGTTCCCTATGTGGTGAGGAGGGCCCGGCTCCTCCTTCATTCACCTGGTTATCATCATCAACATTATTTCCATGATTTTCCTCGTCCGAATGAGGATCTGGCACGGCTTCAAGAGCAACCGTCACGGGGCGGGTATGCTCAAGAAGGGGTTGTTCATTCTCACGAAGAGGACGAAGACCCTCCGGCACAAGCTTCGTGTCGCCCTGGCGCAACAGTCCAAAAAAGTTCATTTCTGTCCAGCACAAAACAACATGTGTTAGTTATTTATCAAATAAGTGTATACATTTATTTTGGCGTACGGATGTTAGCCTACCTTCGCCCTGCCTTCTCCAAAAAACGGGATACCTATTGGATGGACCAAAGTAATTGCGGCTAATTCCTAGCAAACATAGGAATGATTCGGGAAGGTTTCTGTGGAATCCAGTCCTATTCAGATCTAACTCTTGGGAGTGACGGGGGTTGTATGTACTTGTGTGCGGCTTGGGGTCGTGAGGAATCCTAGTTCTAATGATGTAATCGCCCGGCCATACCACTGCGTCAATGAAAAAGTAGTGATCATACCAATTTTTCAATGAATCCATTGGTTTATTGTGCGATTGGGGACTGTTGGAGGCTCGTTTCTTAAAAGACACCCAACCGTTTACTATGTTGGGAACATAAAAGAGCCGGAATAATTCTACGGTTAGAGGTATTCTCCTAGCAGGGCAAAGAATCTCGAATTGGCTAATCTTACAGGCACCTATGCAGTGGAGCTGACTAATGTGTACATCATAATATCCTAGCAGATCTACAAGAAAGTGGGTGAAAGGGATGCGGTAATTAGCCGCATCAAAAAGGCGATTATACAGGCCTATCTTACCCGCTGGAGCCTCAGTTATGAGGTCTCCGGCGCCAGGAAGTGAGGGGTGTAGGTTGGTAGGGATGAAATAATTTGTCCAAAAATAATTTAATTGGTCTTGGGTCATGACATTCAGCACGGATCCAATGGTAGGGCTGTTTCTATGAGCCATTACTAAAAAAGAGTGTAAGGACGTGGTGTTCTAACCTGCGTGTGAAGGGATCCGTGCGTATTTGGTTCAAGCTAAGAGGAAAGCTTTAATGGCAGAAATGGAGGTTATAAACTGTGTGTTTCACACAGCCGTGGGGGTGGCTTATTTATAGGGTTGCCTCATGGGTCACAACCTGTTGGATGTGTGACACGTGTCTGCCACTATTCTTAATCGTGTGGCTAGGGGGCAAGTGGCAAGTGAAACATCAGGTGGGACCCACGGGTCATATCTGATTCAAACGTTTGCACTGCTCAAGGTTCTGACTGTCTGCACTTTTGTCAGTCAAACAAGTCAGATGAACAGTTGTTCATGTCGGGTTATGCGGCTCTTACGTAAGACTTGACATTTAATGTTATATTTAATTTGTCTCGGTTGCTATATGCGGCTGAGATATTGATGAGATAACTTCTCCCGCCAGGTTGTCACGTGCGGCTAATATAAATTCTTGGACAAATTTGTCATTCACTATGGTTTCCTTGGTACGTCCGGGGAGCATTTTTGTAGTCTAGAGGTTCCACCTACGGTTGTAACAACTAGACTGGGGGGACATGATGACGTATAGTCCCCAGCCGGGTCATGAACCCGGCCCATGGGTACTACCCGTATCCGGCCCATTACAGATGGGTGGAATAATGTCATTCAGGCTTATGGGCTTGGATGAACAGTAACCGCGCACATGTGTGCGGCCCACGGCCCGGTGCACATGTGTGCGGCCGACATAGGGTTAGACAGAATAAAATTCTGTCTAGGAATATCTTTATCCCAATAAGAGAGGATATTCACTACCAAGATTAGAAGATAACAATCATTCTAATTCTGGTGATTATCTCTTCCTTGGGGCCGAAGCATCAGTGGAAGCCCACTAGGGTTTCACTGCCTATAAAAGGAACCCCCAAGGGTTCCACAAAGGTATTACGACTTGTACTCTAAACTCACATAAACCTTAAACCGATTACTTACTCTCACGCCGGAGTCTAATCGTGGGAGACATTCCCACGGTAAGCCTAACGCGTGTTGTTTAGTGTGCAGGATCCCAACCAAACGATTCACTTGGTGCAGGAGCCGGAGCCCAGCCAACCCGAATTAAGCCTAATTCGGGTCCAGCAAGGATCAACCAACTTTTGCATCAACATATAGCCCATATAGCTCACATGTAGGGTGGGCTATATATACCCCCTCCTAGCATGTTAGGAGGGGTTGGTCATTTGTTTCACACACGTTTCATCAATCTATCTCTCTTTCTTCCTTTCTCTCCTTTCTCTCTCTAGCTTTCTCTCTCTAGTTCTTCCTTCTCCATCCCTCTCTTTAGATAAATCAAACACATCTACAATCCTAAGAATATATGATTCTACAATTGGTATCAAGAGCCATGATTGATTAGGTTGTTCTTGTGTATTTTTATTGATTTGTGGGTTTTGATCTAAAATCATCCGATTCAAATTTGTTTTGTGTTTTTTTATGGTTTAATCTTTCTTGAAATCATCTAAATAGTTGTGGTAGTGATTTTGGATTTTTGTTTTGGTAAAAACACACAAAAAGTTGGAATTTTTAGATGGATTTTTGGGTAAAAATTAATTATTTGGTATTATTCGGAATAAAAGGGTTTATATTTTTTCATATTCCGACTTAGGTGTGGATTGAACACAATTCCGAACTATTTTTCTTTTTCCCTCCAAAGTTTATTTTGTGTTAACATATTCCGACTTAGGTGTGGATTGAACACATTCCGACTTATGTCTTTGCTTTCTTCCCTCCAAAATTTTTATCATATTCCGAACTAGTTTTGTCAAACCTATATTCCGACTTATTGTTTATTTTCATATTCTGACTTATCTTTGGTGTGTATTATTTTTCCCTCCAAAACTATAAAACTGGATTCCGACTTAGGTGTTGAACAGATGGATTCCGGATACAGTAATTCATATTCAGACTTGTGATACGAATACGTATTCCGACTTGTGTTTCGAATACGTATTCCGACTTGTGTTTCGAATATGTATTCCGACTTGTGATACGAACACGTATTCCGAATTGTGATACGAACACGTATTCCGACTTGTGATACGAACACGTATTCCAACTTGTGATACGAACACGTTTTCCGACTTATGATACGAACATGTTTTCCGACTTGTGTTAAGATTTCATAATCCGACTTATATTTGAGACTCCATTCCGACTTGGGTTTTAGATTCTTATTCCGAATAAGTCATCAGTTTCAAACCTCGTCTCAAAACCAAGACTCCACTCGACACATTTTAGAAACCAACAACACTAGACTCGACTCCTCGATTCGACCACAACCGAAACACTCAGTCTCGAACACAACACAAAATCGACTCTCCTCAAACCAAAAACCACACCAAAGACTAAACTACACACCCAAACCAACTAACCCGACAACCAAACTAACATCAAGGCTCAAAACTGACCACACACTTAAAACCAAACCTTTTTCTGCACACCTAACTCGACTCGACTCACACTTAAAAAAGATCTCAGTCGTAAAAAACTATCATCGATCAACGGGTCGAACCGAAAATAAAACATTATTTACAACCTACCCGAGACCCTTGTGGATCTTGAAGCTTATGTCTTCTCACGTTTTTTCTTATTCATTTGTAAGGACTACAAGCGGTTCATTCTTTTTGTTCGATGTGATGATAATAGGTTAATGAAATCAAGACTTTGTTCTTATAAAGATCTGTTCTTGAATAATCTGATATAAAGAACTGGATCTGATTTTTTTGGGTTTCGCTTTGGGTGCATCGAAAGAAAATGAAAGATTAGGAGTGATAATGATCTGAAATAAGATAGGACGGAGGTTTTGAGGAGAGGTGAGAAATTGAGTTTTTAGTTTGGTGGCTGAGTTTGGAGTATAAGATGGGATGGAGGATACGAGTTGTGGGGGCGGAGTAAGTTTAGGTTATGTTAAAAAGTGAGAAAGATTAGGGTTAGGTAGGTTTATATACAAAAGTAATTCAAACATGTGTGTAGAAACTAGAAGGGGGGGGGGGGGGTTGAATAGTTTCTAGTTCATTTTGCAAAACATTTCGTTTGTTCCACTGGCCGCGGTTCCTTAAATATCACCGCGTTTCTTTATCAATGAAGAACCGCGGGTTCAATAAAGAACCGCCTACAGTGGATGCCAAATATTGATACGTTGTAAACCTTGACAATTCTTTGTATCAAATTCTCGATCAAGCTTGACTAGATATGAGATGTGTTTGATTGAAAGATAAATACTACAAGTAAGTAAACACATAAACACATCAAATCAAGAGTATATCAAGCAATAGTCTTGTTGGAAATACGTTTTACGTATTAAGAAGGATCGTTCACTCCAACGATAGTCCATGTAATAACTCGTAGTTTAGTTAACTTTCTTTATTTATCAAACAAGTCCAAGCCTAGCCTACAACATGTGTAGGCCGGCCCAACATTGTAAGCCCAAGCCCATCACAAGGCTTGGGTATATAAACCCTCTCCTTTGATGGAGAGGGTGTGTGTTCCTCATTTTTACACATAGTGAAAAAGTGTTTTTCTTTCACTTTCTCTCTCTAAGTGTGGAATCCACCATCTCTCTATCTCTTTCTCTCTCTAAAAACATAAGCAAGATTTACATTTCTACAAATGATATCAAGAGCCATGGGATGATTGTATTGTTCATGTGTTTGTGTTCTTGATTATCTCGCCATTTTTGATCCATTTTCACACGTCCAATTTTTTTTTTGTGTTTTTATGGTTTTTTCTTGATACAAATCTTCTGCATAGTTGTGGTAGGGATTTGGTATAGTTACTTTGGCTAAAAACATAAATTTTTTGGGTGTTTTGATCATTTTTTGGCTTAAAATCACGAATTGGTTGAGTTTTGTCCGAGAAAAGTGGGGATTATTCCGATCAGGTCACCGGAAAAGGGTTTATAGGACATTCCGATTAGTGTAATCGGAATAGGGTTTAGGGATGCCGATTTTGGGTACATTCCGATTAGGTATTCCGATTAGGTATTCCGATTAGGTATTCCGATTATGCATTCCGATCAAGGTATTCCGATTTGGTATTCAAATTTGATATTCCGATTTGGTATTCAGATTTGATATTCCGATTTGTACATTCCTATAAGGACATTCTGATTTGATATTCCGATCAAGGTATTCCGATCAGGGTATTCCGATCAGCATTCAGTTAATCACATTCCGATCAGCATTCAGATAATCACATTCCGATCAGCATTCCTATAAAGTATTCCGATAGGACATTCCGATCAGCATTCAAATCACTATTCCGATCAACATTCTGATAATCACAAATTTTTCCATGTGTGTAATTTTGACTTGGAATTTTTGGTTTATTGAGAACATATTTTAGGGGATTTTAACATTGTTTCTCGACTTCAACTCACAACATCAAACACATTTACTTTCTTTCATTGATCGATCAAAGTTTGTAAATCTTCACTTATTGAAATGGAGTACACATCTCTTACGGATAAGTCCATCCTCTCGGGTACAGATAATCGTCCACCAATGTTGGTGAAGACTACGTATGAGGAATGGGCTTCCCGAATGGAACTTTATATGTTGAACAAGGAGAATGGACATCTCATTTGGGCATCGGTGCTCAATGGAGCATTAGATTATGGTACAGTGACGGAAGGTACAACTACTCATCCTCGCACAACGGGTGAATTGACTGGAGATATGAAGATTCAAGACAAATGTGATAAGTATGCTACAAACATCATTCTCCAAGCCCTTCCTCCAGATGTCTACAAACTCGTCAGCAAACATAAAGTTGCCAAAGAGTTATGGGATAGAATTCGTGTTCTCATGCAAGGCACCTCGTTAACTAAACAAGAACGAGAGTGTAAGCTTTATGATACTTTTGATAAGTTTGCCTATGTGCCAGGGGAGACTCTCAATGATTACTATCTGAGATTTACCCTATTGTTGAATGAGCTCAATATCTATGGCATGACAATTCCTACCTTTCAATTAAACACCAAGTATTTGAACACTCTTCCTTCAGAATGGAAAAAATACGTGACGGATGTTAAATTGGCTAAGGACTTACATAACACCAATGTGGATCAACTTCAAGCTTTTCTTCAATAACACGAATGCCATGTGATCGAGGCTCGGTTGTCTACACCTCAAGTTCATGATCCACTTGCAATGTATGCTTCTCAACAGAACATGGCTTATACTTATCAACAACCATCATACTTGCAGCAGCCACCACCACACACCTATCAGTAACCACAGCAACCATCTTATCAACCACCAATGATGCCACAGCGAGCATATCAACAAAGTGTTCATCAACAATCTTTTCCACAGCAACCACCATATCCGACATCACTATCACAAGCCAACATTTCTCCAATGGACTATACTCCTTAGCAAGGATACTTTCCTATTGAAGCACAACCAGCACAAGCTTTCTACACTAATGAACTTCCACCAATCCAAGCATCGGTCTTTACTCCAAATGATACGCCAGCTGATGTTCTAAACCATCTCACAGCCTACTTGTCAAAACTTGTTGCAACTAGAGGATTTCCACCAACAAACAATCAGCTCCGCACCTCATCAAATCCTCGACAACAAGCCACTGTTCAAGATGGTCAAGTGACGGTGCAACCCATTCAGGGAAGGCAAAATTCATATGGACCTCCTACAAGGACTGGGAACAATCAAGCTGTGAATTCTCAAGCTAGTGGAAATGGGAGTCCTATTGGTCCTAAGAAGGTTGTGACTTGCTACAATTGCCGAGGACAAGGTCATATGGCTAGGGAATGCACTCAGCCGAAAAGGAGGAGGGATGATGCATGGTTTCGTGAGAAGATGTATTTGGTCGATGCTCAGTCAAAGGGGAAGATTTTGGATTAAGAGGAGTTAGCATTTCTTGCAGATACTGAAGGCATTGCAGTCGTTTCCACTTCTAATGCAGCTTATCAAGCAGATGATCTTGACGCATATGATTCAGATTGTGATGACATTCACTCTGCCCAAGCTGCTCTCGTTGCTAATCTCTTTCACTACGGTTCTGATGTCATCAGTGAGGTACCAACCACATCTAATAATATTGATGATAACCAACATCAAGTTGGGCATGAAAATGACAACCTCAAACAACATTCGGGAACTAGTAATTCAAATGATGTGGTACCCAAACCTACACATTTGAGTGAACCTCAACCAAATGCTATGACGAGTATGGAATCTTATGCTCAACATGTTTTGGTCATGGTACCTAAACATATTATTGATCAAATGCATATGGCCCTCAGACAATCCGTAGATACCAATTCCACCCTAACTGCTGAGCTTGCGTTGCATAAAGAAAAGGTCAAAGCTTTTGAAATGGTCCCTCAAGAAGAGAAAATAACATGTTCTGAATTTGACCAATTTCGTTTTGAAAAGATTGAACACTTGAAAGAAATAGAATCATTAAAAGCTAATCTTTCTAATGAATTAAAAGAAAAGGAGTCGGTTGTCAATGATTTACAGAAACTTAAAATGGACTTCGAAACTCTCGAGTCTAAAAAGGTTGAATCAGAAATTAATGCTACCAAACTTCTTAAATTCAAGGAACAACAGCTTTTAAAACAATACGCTTCCACAGAAAAGGTTCATCTTTTAACTAAATCATTTAAAGAACTCGAACTTAAGCGTCTTCAAGATTTACCACCTAATCCCGGTTATGCAAAACAAGCTCAGGAATATATTCCCGGTCTTTATGATATGACTATAATTGGCAAATCGAAAGAAGCACCTTTTGTTCGTAGTACTGAGGAGACACAGTCACTTGCGGATGAAACTCATTCTAAAATGCTTTCAAAATTCCATACAATTGATTATGATCAACATAACAAAGATCAATTTTCGAAAAAGACACGCATTCGCTTACAAAAGGAATTAGCAGAATTAACAGTTCTTGTGCCCCAAAGTTTGTCAAATGAAAACCTTCCTAGTACGTCTCCTACACTTGTCAAAACGGATTTAACAAAGTTAATTCCACCGGTAAGCAAGGCGTCCGTTAACTTAAATGCGGTTCACCAACACTTAGCCGATTTTGACAAGGTCATTTTGGAACGTACGACGGCTTCGGCCATAACGAAAGGTGAATGGAACTTTGAGCACACTAGAGCTGCGTTCCGAAATGAAATTGTTCCGTTTGTAGACAATGTTAAGGCTTGTCTTCGTAATCTTGATCAAGATTTAATTTTGGAAATAGAAGAAGTTAGACGTGTTTTCAATGAAATGGATAATGCTTATGAAAACAGTTTACTTGAAATAGAACGGGTTTCACGCCATAATGATCTGCTTCTGAATCAAGTGATGTCTCACGATATAGTTTCTGTCTGTGTGAATACAAGTGTTGATAATGATTCTATTGTGCATAATGTTGAATCTGTGGATAATGTGGTAGATAGTACTTGTCACGAATCTGACGCTGAATTTTTAAAGCTTCAAGATTCATATTCATCGCTTTCAAAACATTTTGATGAGATTCAAACACATTGTATTTCGCTTGAATGCAAGCAATAATTTATTCAAGAAATCTTTGAAACGTCATTAGAAGGTGTTAATATCGATGATGCAAATTTTGAAAAGAATTTTCGATTGAATTTACAATCAAAACAGCGTCAGCCAAGTGACAAAGTTGCTAAATCTTTGCCGATAGAAATAGAGAAATCTAAGGAGCTTAACTGTGTGGACGTACTTGAGGCCGCTGAGAATTTTAAACTTGATCTAGATAATCGAGTTTCCAAGATTTTGTCCAAAGTTGATTACTTAAAACAGAAAAATACACGACTCTTCGATTTAGTAAAGCCCGCATGTGCTAATACCACTCCACAGAATCAATCGTTGATTGAATAATTGAATCGAAAGTCGGTGGAAATATCTGATTTGAGGGAACAAATTTGTGATAAAAATCTGGTCTTGGCTGAGTTAAAGGAAACACTTCGTACTTTAAAAGGTAAGAATGTTGTGGATAACGCAACCACTGTCTCAACATCATCCTCTAGTGCAATCAAAAGGAACCTTATAACCGTCACACCACTTAACAAGGGCCCTAGGACTAAACCATCTCAAACTTTGGTCACTAAAGATAAGGCAATCAAAACCAGCTTCTAATATTCCCGTGTTTCCTTCTAAAGGAGTAAGCACCACTACTAAGGCTCAAAGATCTAAGCTTAAAAGAAACAAGAAGAATGATAGGATCTTGCCCCCATCTAGTAGTCAAGTGAAGAAGAAAGTAAAAGCCCATCCTAGGAATGTTATTTCTGTTTTGAATAAAAAGAATCATGTAGCTAAACCTAAAGGCTCTACGGTTGTGCAGCGTTCTAAGCCTAGTGTGAATTCTAATTTGAAATGTTGGAGTTGCAATGAATGTATGTTTTCTAGTCGTCATGATTCTTGACTAATTGACCATGTGAATGAGATGTATGCCCGGAAAAATGGATTAGAATGGAAACCGACTGGGAAAGTGTTAACCCAAGTTGGCTGGATGTGGCGCCCCACTGGTAGAACTTTCACTATAGTAGGAAATACGTGCCCTTTAACTAGGATCACTCCCACTAAAGCGAAGAAAGCGTGCCCTTTAACTAGGAGTACCAAGGCTACCAAAAGACAAGCGTGTCCTTTAACTAGGAACACCGACACTACTGTAGGAACTAAGTGCCCTTTAAATAGGTCTACTCCCACTTTAGTGCCCGCGAATAATCCAAAACCTAAGAAAGTTTGAACAATAAAACCTGTTAGTGCAAAAACTATCATTATAAAACGCAGGAAATCTAAGAGTCTCAAAAATCTTAGCAATTCTGATAATTCTATATCTGTATCTGCTAACACTCCGGAACCAATAGTTTCCAATGCTTGTCTACTGTTGTTGTTGAAAACAGGTGGTCCAAATTGTTCTCTCGTATTTGGACTCTGGTTGCTCCAAGCATATGACCGGATATCGCTCTCAGCTCAGAAATTTCGTCAGCAAGTTTCTTGGTACGGTTAGATTTGGAAATGATCATATTGCAAAGATAATGGGTTATGGTGAATATCATATTGGGAATGTTATAATTTCAAGAGTGTATTACGTGGAAGGTCTTGGTCACAACTTATTTTCTGTGGGACAATTTTGTGATGCAAACCAAGAAGTTGCTTTTCGAGAGCATACCTGCTTCATTCGTAATTTGGAAGGGGTTGATTTATTGAAAGGTACTCGAGGGAATAATCTGTATACTTTGTCTCTACAAGACATGATGGCCGCTTCTCCCGTATGTCTTCTCTCCAAAGCATCGAAGACTAAGTCATGGTTATGGCATCGACGGTTATCTCATCTTAACTTTGACGCTATTAATCACTTGGTGAAAAACGAACTTGTTCGTGGTCGTCCTAAACTATCATTTCACAAGGATCATTTGTGTTCCGCGTGTACAATGGGGAAAAGCACTAAGAAGTCATACAAACCCAAGACTGAAGACACCAACCAAGAGAAACTTTATCTTTTGCATATGGATCTTTGTGGGCCAATGCGTGTTGAAAGTCTTAGTGGCAAAAAGTACATCCTCGTCATTGTCGATGATTACTCTCGGTTTACATAGGTGAAATCTCTTAAAGCAAAAGATGAGGCACCTAAATTCATCATCGGATTTCTCAAGATGATTCAAGTGCGTCTCAACACTACTGTCCGACGCATTCGTACAGATAATGGAACCGAATTTGTGAATCAAATCTTGCGTGATTGTTATAAAGAAGTTGGCATATCTCATGAAACATCCGTTGCACGCACTCCACAACAAAACGGTGTCGTTGAAAGGAGAAATCGCACACTTATGGAAGCTGCTCGAACGATGTTAATTTACGCAAAGGCTCCATTGTTTTTATGGGCAGAAGCAGTATCTACAGCAGTGTACACCCAAAACCGGTCACTAATTCGTAAACGCCATGGTAAAACACCTTATGAGCTTCTCCATGGAAAAGTACCAGATTTATCATATCTTCATGTATTTGGTTCTCTTTGCTATCCAAATAATGATGGTGACAATTTGGGAAAACTTCAACCAAAGGCTGATATTGGTATTTTCATTGGTTACGCCCCCGCAAAGAAGGCATACCGAATCTACAACCGTAACTCTCGCAAGATCCTCGAAACTATGAATGTTGATTTTGATGAGCTGACAGCAATGGCTTCTGAGCAAAGCGGCTCTGAACCCGCACTTCATGAAATGGGACCCAGTAACATTAGTTCTGGTCTTGTCCCAAACAACCCTACTTCATCATCATTTACACCACCTTCTAGGACTGAATGGGATACGTTGTTTCAGCCGTTCTTTGATGAATTATTTACTCCTCCCAATATTGTCGCTCCAGAACCTGAGGTAATAGCTCCGGTAACCGAAGTTGTCGCTCCAGCAACCTAAGCACAATCAGACACATCTGCACCTACAATTGGTCAAGATATACCATCAACAAGTAATTCTCAACCAACACCCGAATCAACTACCCATGTCATGCCTATTGATGATGAAGAGGATGATGATGATTACGATTTGGAATTCGCTCAAATGTGTGAACTTCCATTCTTTGGTGTACCAATTCCCGACCCTAATCAAGCCGGTCGTCCACCTCAGAGGAAGCTCCTTCTGCAGTTTACTCCAATCCAAGGATTCGTGAAGATGACAGCAAGTGGACAAAGGATCATCCTATAGATTCTATTATTGGTGACCCTAATCGTCCAGTATCCACACGAAGTCAGTTACAAGAAAATGTAATGTTTTGTCATTTTGATGCTTTTCTCACTGAAGTTGAACCTAAGACATGGCAAGAAGCTTTTACTCAATCCTGTTGGATAGAAGCTATGCAAGAAGAACTTAATGAATTTATACGTCTTGAAGTATGGGAACTTGTCCCATGCCCGGATCAAGTGCAGTTACTCACTTTGAAATGGGTTTACAAGGTGAAACTCGATGAGTTAGGCGGAATACTGAAGAACAAAGCTCGTCTAGTAGCTCGTGGATGCAAGCAATTATTGGGCATCGACTTTATGGAATCCTTTGCACATGTTGCCCGTTTGGAAGCTATTAGACTATTCCTCGCTTATGCAGCCCATATGAATATGGTCGTCTATCAGATGGATGTGAAGACGGCATTTCTTAATGGTGAAATCAAGGAAGAGGTCTATGTTCAACAGCCGAATGGTTTTGTGAATCCTAAATATCCTAATCATGTGTACAAGCTTAAGAAGGCTCTCTATGGGTTGAAGCCAGATCCACGCGCATGATATGATCTATTATCACAATTCCTCATTACGGAAGGCTTCGCTAAAGGCAAGGTGGATCCCACGCTGTTCATTTAGAAACGAGGTAAAGATATGATTATGGTACAAATATATGTTGATGATATTATATTTGCAGCCTCGACCCAAACCTTATCGGATGAGTTTGGGACACTCATGTCTTCCAAGTTTAAGATGTCAATGATGGGCAAGGTATCATTCTTCTTAGGTCTTCAGATATCTCAGAGTCCCAGAGGCATCTTTATCAATCAATCCAAGTATGCCCTTGAATCGCTAAAGAAATATAAGATGGAATCTTGTGACCCTGTGGATACTCCAATGGTGGAAAAATCTAAGCTTGATGCAGATCCACATGGAGTTGCCGTTGATCCGACACTTTATCGTGGAATGATCGGTACTCTTCTGTATATCACAGCCAGTCGACCTGATCTTCAGTTTGCTATATGTATGTGTGCTAGGTATCAAACTAGGCCTACTGAGTTACACTTAGCTACTGTTAAAAGGATCTTTCGATATCTTAAAGGAACCATTAATCGGGGACTTTGGTATTCGAAGGACTCTTCTATTGCAGTAATGGCATATGCAGATGCGGATCACGCGGGTTGTCAAGATACAAGGCGTAACACGAGTGGAACTTTGCAACTACTAGGAGATCGACTAATCAGTTGGGCATCGAAAAGGCAGAAAAGTGCTGCAATTTCAAGTACGGAAGCAGAATACATAGCTATGTCTGGTTGCTGTGCTCAAATTCTTTGGATGAGATCGCAATTAACCGACTATGGTCTAGGTTTCAACAAAATTCCGATGTACTGTGACAACAAGAGTGCAATTGCCTTATGCTGCAACAACGTTCAATTCTCCCGGTCGAAGCATATTGACATTCGCTACCATTTCATCAAGGAGCAAGTGGAAAATGGAGTAATAGAGCTTTACTTTGTCCGATCTGAGTATCAATTGGCGGATATTTTCACGAAGGCTTTAGATCGCGCTCGAATTGAATTTTTGGCCGACAAGCTAGGAATGAGAACTTTCTCGCCTGAGACTCTAAAGGAACTAGCAGATGCAGCGAAAGAATAGTGGTGGTAAAACTATTCTCCGTATCCTTGGTGATCATTTATATATATTGTTTATATCTATATCCACAAAAGCAAAATACAAAAATATAAAACCATATAAAAACCATAAAAATTAAAAAATCTAGAAAAATCCAAAAATATTTTTACTTTATTTTTTAAAGGCATGTCTTTTGGTACGATAATATTTACGGCCTTAGAAATGTTGATTAATATCGACAGGGCGCCATAAATAGAGTTCGTACAAAAGTTGTAAATATTTCATAAAACATGCCCTTATGGCTTGTAGTTATTTTTGACTGCAACCCGATTTTCACATTAAAGTCAAGTATTTCTTATGAAAGCTTTGGCTCACAACGGGAATTAATTTTCTCGGGCAAGGTTTACTTTAAAACCTTGTAAGGGATCAAGTTTACTTTATAACTTGGTCTAACACAAATCTATGTGCGTTTCAGTGCATTTATTTGTTAAAACAAGAGAAGTCTTGTTTTTATGAAGCTATCATCTCTACAACCATAGCAATCTACAATTGGTATCTACATACTCGACGATGCGACTACTCAACCGACGACTACATCTCTTTCAATAGAACACGGGTCAACAATTAAGGGGGAGCACTTGTCAAGCATTCAGAATCTTTGATGCCGAACGTGCCAAGTTCACAAGTTGGTGTCAAGACTACAATACCAATCGTACATGTGGTGTCAAGAGATGACTTCAGACATGACGAGGCGACCAACATATGCTGACAAGAACCATTTGATCTTATCATATGATGTACTCATCTATCAGGTCCAACCTTGTCAATTCTTTTCTAATATGGTGAATATGTGATCATGTTACAAATCGGTATCATATCTCATACGTTTGATATCATGAAGATAAAATGGACTTGCATTTTTCTTCCCAAAACCTTTGTTAAAACTTCATTAAATCAATTGATATTAAAAACATCGATTGGGTTAATATTTTTAATATAGGGGAGAAAATGTGATTTAATATGGGATATTATCACAAATGGTTTGACTTAATGTGCTGGCTCATCCCGACATGTGCAAAATATTTTCGAATATCATGGCATATGTTAAGGGGGAGCAAAACGGATTTGCATATCAAAATGGATTTTCATGGTGACATATACTTACCCGAAACCCATTTATTTCACGACGATGAAGATTGTGGTGACATAAGGATGGTAGGATAGGTTAAGTCCTATGATTCTTCCAGAACCGGATGAATCTTCCCAAGGACATTCCATAGCTAGAAATAGTAGTCCTTAGGAAAGTTGGAGAAAGATTGTGAACGTAGCTGAATGCCGACCAAGTACTTAAGTTAGCACTGGAACAATCACAACAAGGTGCTAGTTATGACGTATTGGTAAGCATTGAAGGGGTTGAAGAATGAAAAAGAATTGTAAAGATAAAGGGTGTAAAGAAAGAAGCCCTCCTTACAACTTTAGGCAGAAACCGGGTCAACACATATGCTATTAAGATCATTTTAATGATTCTCGATATTGAAGACAGATATCATGGACCCAGTGATGCAATGCACAACCCATCCCAGCTAACTCAGATATCTCTCAAAAGGTATTTGTTTTAATCACACGGAGACAACACATTATCTATTGATTTATTCACTCCGAATAAATTGGTATTGAAAAGGTGGCACTCCTCTCCAACCTCCGATCACTAAAATCCAAAATGGACGATCTAGTCTAGAGCCATTTGAGATCATCAAATATCTCATTAGGACACACTTTCATATTTCCTTGCTTCTTCACACACTGTGAAAAGTAAGAAAGATTTTAAGAGTCCTACGCAAAATCTTCATGATCTTGCCTGAACATCCGAGTAATACGAAATTATTTACAATGAAGATGGAAATCCTTCTTGAGCGAATATCAAAAAGCTCATGGTAGGTGACTTGTGCGATTCTTTATGAATCAAACTTGTGATAACTGGAAAGCAACAGTTGTTTAATTCTTAACTGAATTTAAACACGTTCCAGGCCTCTACGCAATATCTTAGTGATCTTGCCAGAACACTCATAGTGATACCTTAGTGTTCACAGTGATGAGTGGAAATCCTTCTAGTGTTAACCTCAAACAGCACTTGGTAGGTAACTTGCAAGATTCTATACGAATCAAGCTCGTGACAACTGGAAAGCAACGATGGTGCGATTCTTAATTGAATTTCACTTGTTCCAGGAACATGAATTGACGGCTTCAAATCATGCGGATATTATTATCCAAATGATTCACTCTTTATGTTCGCAGTCAGCTTTGGACGGTCGAATAAAGAGAACGGGTTTACCCGCGAAATCCTGTCAGGAAGTTACTTAATTGAAACTATCCGTCACGGGTACGATATCTAATATCGTCCAACGGTCTTCACCGACCGGAGGTAAAATGCTACCGATTTAGAATGAAATGTTCAAAGCCATTTCGTTCGTGTCTACTTATGTTGCGGCATTTGAAGACGGTGGCGTTGCGGAATCCGAGAAGAAGTCGTCCCCGCATGCTTATACTTTATGCACTTAATATCTCATTTAATTCAAAAAAAGCCTAAAAGTTAAGTCTTCCGCTGTATCAAACTCTGAAGCTTTCAAGAATTACGAAGGTATACGTATGTGGGACATGGCGTCACGAAGAGGCGAAGATCACAAGTGATGGATGTACGAGATCAAGGCAAGAGATTAATTCTCAAGATTGATATCAAAGATCACATCAGCATGTTCACCAGAAAAGAAAAAGGAAAAGAAAGACGAAGACTACGAGCTCAAGACAAGCATAGTATGCTAGGTTTATTTCATTATTGTAACTCGGGTAACGCCCTTGTTTGGAGTGACCTCCCTTAGGGGGAGATTGTTGGAAATACGTTTTACGTATTAAGAAGGATCGGTCACTCCAACGATAGTCCATGTAATAACTCGTAGTTTAGTTAACTTTCTTTATTTATCAAACAAGTCCAAGCCTAGCCTACAACATGTGTAGGCCGACCTAACATTGTAAGCCCAAGCCCATCACAAGGCTTGGGTATATAAACCCTCTCCTTTGATGGAGAGGGTGTGTGTTCCTCATTTTTACACATAGTGAAAAAGTGTTTTTCTTTCACTTTCTCTCTCTAAGTGTGTGTAATCCACCATCTCTCTATCTCTTTCTCTCTCTAAAAACATAAGCAAGATTTACATTTCTACAAGTCTAAACATTAAGCACACACGTACTAAGCATAAGCTTTTCCGCAACTAGGATGTTTAGACTAAGTGATGTACACTTTACCATAATCTAAACATGAAGCACACACGTACTAGGCCTTAGCTTTTCCGCAACTTAGATGTTTAGATTATGAGATGCACACAACACACAACAACAATCATGCAACTATAAATACATCTAAAGAGGTAAAGACATAAATGTAAATGAAAGTACCGACGCGATGATTTATAGTGGTTCGGTCACGAAGCTCCTCTTCGCCCTACTCTACTACTCGAGTACACCTTACTCGAGAGTTACTTCACTAGTCAACAAAACTCCTTTCAAGGCGGAGAAAACCATACACGTCGCTTACACAATTTCTGACACTAAGCTAGATGTCGAGTCCTAATCTTAGGTAGGACCAATCTACACAACGTTGCCCACTTCACCATTTAACGACACAAGGCTAGATGTCGAGTTCTAATCGAAAGGTAGAACCAATATTCACAACGTTGCCTACTTCACCATTTTACGACACAAGGCTAGATGTCGAGTTCTAATCGAAAGGTAGAACCAATCTTCACGACTCTTCACTTTGAAGCTAAGTGAGAACTTCACTAGACACAACTACATCACTTTATAGTTCAGTGAGAACTCACAAGACACAACCACATCACTTTATAGTTTAGTGAGAACTCACAACTCTTACCTATTACAACTCAATAAAACACATATCCAAGTGTACACATGTAACTTGATCTACACAACATAAATCCAAGTATACACATATACAATGGATTTACACAAGACTTAATCCAAGTATTCACAAATACAATGGATTAACACAACTAATCCAAGTATTCACAAATACTTTGGATCTAAAAAATATTGATCCAAGTATACCCATATACATTGGATCTACACAAGATTGATCCAAGTATACACATATACATTGGATCTACACAAGACACAAATAAAAATGATGAACATGATGATCTTCATCAAAACTTCATCTTTAATCACATCACAAATGTGTGAGTGATCTTCTCTTTGCACTTAAGAGGATGATGAGATTGAAGGAGAGAATCACATCTTAAACAAGATTAATCTAAACTAACTAATCAAGGGTTTAAAGATGTTTTTGAAGAAACTATGAAAAAAGGGTCGAAAGAAAATCTGGAAATGATCCACTATTTATAGGGCAACATTGCAACAGTAAAAAACACCCGCGGTTCCTTATCTCTACCCGCGGTTCCTTATCAATAAGGAACCGTGGGTTCCTTTAAGGAACCTCCGCGTTGGAGTCCGTGTAAAATTTTCCTTTAGTGGGGATATGCCATCTGGGGTAGTTTATACCCTCAAAGGATATTCCTTTGGCATATGGAATATGCCAAATTCAAATTTCCTTTTTCTTTTTAATAAAACATTTTCTTAAAAATAAAGTTAATTAAAATCTTTTGTCACATTTGATTAAATGTGAGTTTTAAGAAAATATTAATCCTTGATCACTTAGTTAGGTTAATGACATGTTTGTATATACCTTGAGTGATTCATACCGAATGCGATCTTGGAGGTGTCGAGAGAAGTATACAAATGTATTCTTGAGTGATTATGAGTACCTTAACATTTTACATAATGTATTGCGAAATATACGTTTGTCATCAACAAAACATAAAGAGATTATATCGACAAAGTATCGTAATGTTTGCACTAACAATCTCCCCCTTTTTGATGATGACAAACAAGTAAACCGCAACACATATTAAAATGCATAAGTTACTCGTTTACACTTACTTCTCCCCCTTTTGTCGAATCAAAAAGGTAGTCAACGTCTAGAAGAAGAGAAGAAGCAACATCGAGAGAGAACACGTCTAAAGAGGTAGTCATCGAAAGAATGTCATTTGAAGAAGAAAATAATTGACGTCACACGAACTTGCATCCGAAAGGTAGTCTTCATTTATAGAAGAGGAGGATCGACTTCGAGAGAACATGCATCCAAAAATCTAATCATCCATTGTGTTTGTCGTTTGAGAGGCGAGAATCCAAACCATAAACCCATCATACAAAAATATTGAGCTTGCGTCCTCCTAGTGAAGTCTTCAATCACCATAGGTTAACCAACTCCAAGCATAATAATATGCTTATCTACGAGTGTCCAAAATGCATTACTTGCAAGATGTTCGATGAATGCAGTTTGAGTGAGTCAACGATCGCAAATGTAATGACTTGAACTCTTGAAAATGCTCCCCTTGATATGAGCTCCCCCTTGCTTGAGGCACCAACAAAGCAAGAATAGTGACGAGCTACAAAAATGGGTTAGAAGTGTCCTACAAAACAAAGTTAGTGAACAAGAGCATATGCATAATGAGATGTCACCCAAACGGAGTTAGCTTTAAACAACTCCAGTAAAAAAAGAGGAACTCGAGAGAAAGCTAAAACAATCTTAACTTTTAGAAGTGTAAAAAATATGACAAGTTAAGAAAAATAAGAGGGCTATTAGAAAGAAAATAGAACCCAACTTATTTTGGTGACACCAAAAAAATATATAAAGATGACTAAGAGAGAAAAGAGATGTCCAATTTAAGAGAAAAATATTGTCGATAGAACATACTCCACTTTTAATATTTTGGCAAGAAATACCAAATCAAAGAGAGTATGACAATGACAAAAAAATAAGATCCCATATAGTCGAAAAGAGAGGAAGAATGACTATGATGGAAAAAAAAACGAGGATGATAAACAAGTCGTTTGCACAAACAATGACAAGCATTGAAGAAATAAGTGTGCACGCGATGCTATCAATCCAAAAAAACAAAGGAGAGGATCTTGACAAGATCAATTCACAATTGTTGGAATAGAGGTAGAAAAGAATCATCCATACCAATTGTAATGATAATATGTCAAAGGGTAAAAAGCTTAGAATTTTTTGAATCACCCAAGAAAATTCAAGATTAACCATCAACTCTCAAAAAACAAGGAGAGGATTTTGAGGAAATCAATTCAAAATTGTTGGAATAGAGGTAGAAAAGAAACATCCAAGAATTTGAAGATATCATCTCAAGGGGTTACAAACTTGGAATTGATGGAATCACCCATACTAATTGTAAATTTTAACCGCAATCAACTCTCAACAAAGAAGAACAAAAATATCTCAACCTAGAGACATTTTTGACCAAAAAAAAACCAAAAGCGGATAAATCGACGCTTTAAAAAAATATTCTGGATATAAGACATTATAGGCAAGGATGCTTATGAATGTCGACACCAAATGGTGTTTAACATATGATAAACTACATGCTCAAAGTTTCGTAGCTCTTCTTAATCATTATGAATGTTCAAAGAACAATTACATGATGAGGAAAGGGTGAGGCTTGACTCAACTTAGTTTAGAAAGAATAGCAGAAAGTGACTCGACTTAGAAGAGCATGATTAAAATGAATTGAGAGAGACTCAACAAAGAAGTTAAGGATAACTTCACGAAGCGAGAGAAGAAACTCAAAAGAGAAGAAAAGAGGGAATCTTCAAGAAAACTCGTCAAAAGAGAAAAAGACCAAAACGAACAAGGGACTCAATGGCCGCGGTTCGTTAAATAGGTCCGTGGTTCATTATCAATAATGATACCCAAGGTTATTTGAGGAACCGTGGACATTGGGTGTCCAAAACGATTATCGACTCAAAGGAAAATCACTTGGTCAAACAATTTGACATAAGATGCTAAAAGGCTTGAAAGTCAATGCTTCGGATATGACTTTTAACAATTGCAATTGCAAGTTAAAATTGCTTGAATATTTCAAAAGAAATATTTTAAGTTGTCAATCTTACTAGGAGACGAATTAGATATAAATCTAACCTTCCTTGACAACCGAGTGAGAAAATAAAGAAGAAAAGAAAGATCACGAGAATAACAAGATCCAAGACCCAAAGACAAATCATGTTGAAAAACATGAAAGGAAATACAGGAGAGTAAAGATCATACAAAAATGTATGAAACACAAGCCTAAAACTTAAGCATAATTTTAATCCTAGTTACACTAGAAATCTAAGATTTGCTTAAATTGGGTGTCTTATTAATAAGCAATGCACATGCTTAATTATAAGACAAGGTGATGGGTGATTTGGGTGGTGGAAGATGTGGTATGTTCTACAAATGTGAGATGGGTGAAGTGGGTGAATTTGGTGGGGGTAAAAGGTGAAGTCACCAAGGGTTCAACAAAGTCATTCTCAGAGGGAATGCTTTGGATAGGTTGAGGTTGGGTAGTCAAATCCAAGAGAGTACTAGGAGTGAAGGGTGAGGTTAACTCATTCATTCTAGATTGGAATAAAGAGGAGGTAGAACCATGTGAATGGTTGGTACCATGGGTTGAGTTAGTCTTGCATGGTGCAAGAGGTGGTGAGGGTGATGAAGAGATGAGAATGGGCACAATCTCCTTCTTAGGTGTGGCAAAAGGTGAAGAGTTAAGTTTGGGCAACTTAATCTTGATTTTGAGGTTCCTCTTTGAAGAGGAGGTTTTGGGTGATTTTGAGGTTCTTGTAGAAACCATGGTTGTAATGAAGGGTAAATATGAGTGGTTTGAAGTGTGAAGAACATGGTTAACAAGGAGGGTTTAAAAGAATGAGGGGGTGATAAAAGTTTTGAAACAAAGATTCCAAAGGGTGTTGGAACAGTTGGGAAGCTTCAGAAAACCCGAATTTGAGAGCTTCTGCCCGCGATTCTTTATCTCCACCGGCGGTTCCATATTGATATGGAGCCGCGGTCTATTAAAATAACCGCCTACAGAGGCTTAGTTTAGGTGGTGAATAGAGGATTTTCCAATTTAGCAAATCCTAATTTTCTAGTCTAACTTATCATAAAGTCATGCTTAAGAGCAATAAAAACTAGAACACACACAAAGGAAAAACACATAGGTTCAATTAGCACATAGGAAGAAAGTTAAGAGAAACCTAATGGCTACAAAAGAAAAAGACTCCTAATGACATACAAAGTTCATCAAAGTAAACTATCATTAGTCATATATAGGAAGAGCCATTTAGCCAATTTAGATAATGAGTATGAGACTATCACTAGAGGTGCTCAATTAAGGCTAAACACGACCATTTTACGAGTTATACACCAACTCAACTTCCCACATGGAAGTAATTCAACCGTTAGGTCAAATTTAAGATCCTAGTGCATAAATTCTCTAGTAGTCATTCTCAAGTTAGACAAAATGTAATTCCAACATTTGCCTAATAAAGTTTAGCAAGGATGAAACTTGCATGGCGACACAATGCATGACCTAATGAGGGTTAAGAATGCACTATTGCATATCTTGTCAAACAAGTCTAGTTAAGGTTATTTACCTTAATAGAACTTGAGGCCAATAACTTTGAAGTGTATAAACAAAGTTTACACAAACCAAAGGAACACTCTTGATTGGTCTTTCGGAAATGACACATTTATAAATTGCATAGCAATGTAAATTACTTGAGTATTTCGGATGAAACATCCAAGTTATCAATCCGACTCTATTGTGCATTATAAGTAATTATTAAACAAAATATGTCTAACAATTTGAACAAGTAGATTCAATATAACACCATAAGTTATGATCCGATGTATATTATTAATAAACCACATTCATGTCTACACTAAAAAACATGTCAATTAGATTCGATAATGATACCAATCATAGTTTGAATAATGCATTGATATTTAATCGAAATATTTCTTGATTCCCACAAACACTCTTTTAAGAGAAAATAGTTAAGATTTTCAAAGGGTGTTTCATGTTTTATAGTGAGACATTTATCTACTTGAACTAATAACACAATGATCGAGTAAGACGACCTAAATCAATAGATTTGACAAGCTCCCAAAGCTTTCAAACCTAAAAGTGTTAAAGAACATGCCGAGGTGTACAAGATATTTATGTAACATTTGTAAATCAAGAGATGTTAATCCTATATGCAATGCACACATAATGTTGCAACTAAAATGCAAGAAATCTAGCATACATCCTAATAAGGAAAAACTAGATACTAACAAATACCAATCAAGGCACAAGAGACTAAACATATAAGCAGTACTACTACAAATATCAAGGAACACTTAATAATGTCTACATATAATAATAACTCACAAGGAAACACACACAAACAATTAGCTTAACACATAAAAGCATTCGTCCATGTTTTGAGTGTTAGATACAACAAAGTATTCATAGCTTGATTTTATTTGAAAATAGTCTTTGACCCATTTAAAATTTAATTAAGTTTAACACTTTGTAAATATATCAATTTTCAAATATATATCACCAAGAGATGTCCAACTTAATAGAAAAGAGTAAAACACAAGTTTTACGACAAACAGACGCTCAATACTTTGGACAAAGTATGGAACTTAGAAACCATCCAAATTTTAAAGTTTGAATAAAGGTTTGGAAGAATTTTTAATTGAAAGAAAATTCAATTACGTTCGAAATGACGGGTGGCATGACTTCTACGGACTTACGGTTGATTTTATATGATTTTTCAAAGTTTTCAAAAATCTGTGTCGGACTGACCGCGGTTCCTTATTGATAAGGAACCGTGGGGAATAGATAAAGAACCGCGTCCAGAGGACAAAAATGGGGTTTTTGGCCAAAATCATTTGTTAACTTTTTGGAAGTACTTAGGACTCTAAAAATCATTTTAGACACATAGAACTCGTATTTTAGAGTTAATTATGACACAAAAGATTTTTATACTTCCAAACATGAAAAGATTTAATTCAAGCTATTATACAAAGTTTATTTAACACCAAAACTTGTACGAATGAAACAACATAACACATTTCATAAGTAATCACTCTTCATGAACAATTTGATACAAAGATCGTCTCTATTTTTAAAAACCGTTTTCATTTTTAAAAACCATTCGTTTTGAAAAAGAGAGCAAAGATCGATCCAAGCTTTAAAGTACAATATACTTCAAAGATCTTGAATAACCTCGCTCTGATACCAATTGTAGAAACTAGAAGGGAGAGTTGAATAGTTTCTAGTTCATTTTGCAAAACATTTCGTTTGTTCCACTGGCCGCGGTTCCTTAAATATCACCGCGGTTCCTTATCAATGAAGAACCGCAGGTTCAATAAAGAACCGCCTACAGTGGATGCCAAATATTGATACATTGTAAACCTTGACAATCCTTTGTATCAATATCTCGATCAAGCTTGACTAGATATGAGATGTGTTTGATTGAAAGATAAATACTACAAGTAAGTAAACACACAAACACATCAAATCAAGAGTACATCAAGCAATAGTCTAAACATTAAGCACACACGTACTAAGCATAAGCTTTTACGCACCTAGGATGTTCAGACTAAGTGATGTACACTTGACCATAATCTAAACATGAAGCGCACACGTACTAGGCCTTAGCTTTTCCGCAACTTAGATGTTTAGATTACGAGATGCACACAACACGTAACAACAATCATGCAACTATAAATACATCTAAATAGGTAAAGACATAAATGTAAATGAAAGTATTGACGTGATGATTTATAGTGGTTCGGTCACGAAGCTCCTCTTCGCCCTACTCCACTCCTCGAGTACACCTTACTCGAGAGTTACTTCACTAGTCAACAAAACTCCTTTCAAGGCGGATAAAACCATACACGTCGCTTACACAATTTCTGACACTAAGCTAGATGCCGAGTCCTAATCTTAGGTAGGACCAATCTACACAACGTTGCCCACTTCACCATTTAACGACACAAGGCTAGATGTCGAGTTCTAATCGAAAGGTAGAACCAATCTTCACAACGTTGCCTACTTCACCATTTTACGACACAAGGCTAGATGTCGAGTTCTAATCGAAAGGTAGAACCAATCTTCACGACTCTTCACTTTAAAGCTAAGTGAGAACTTCACTAGACATAACTACATCACTTTATAGTTTAGTGAGAACTAACAAGACACAACCACATCACTTTATAGTTTAGTGAGAACTCACAACTCTTACCTATTACAACTCAATAAAACACATATCCAAGTGTACACATGTAACTTGGATCTACACAACATAAATCCAAGTATACGCATATACAATGGATTTACACAAGACTTAATCCAAGTATTCACAAATAAAATGGATTAACACAACTAATCCAAGTATTCACAAATACATTGGATCTACATAATATTGATCCAAGTATACCCATATACATTGGATCTACACAAGATTGATCCAAGTATACACATATACATTGGATCTACACAAGACACAAATAAAAACGATGAACATGATGATCTTCATCAAAACTTCATCTTTAATAACATCACAAATGTGTGAGTGATCTTCTCTTTTCAGTTAAGAGGATGAGGAGATTGAAGGAGAGAATCACATCTTAAACAAGATTAATCTAAACTAACTAATCAAGGGTTTGAAAATGTTTTTGAAGAAAATGTGCAAAAAGGGTTGAAAGAAAATCTGGAATGATCCACTATTTATAGGGCAACATTGCAACGGTCAAAAACACCCGCGGTTCCTTATCTCTACCCGCGGTTCCTTATCAATAAGGAACCGAGGGTTCCTTTAAGGAACCTCCGCGTTGGAGTCCATGCAAATTTGTCCTTTAATGGGGATATGCCATCTGGGGTAGTTTATACCCTCAAAGGATATTCCTTTGGCATATGGAATATGCCAAATTCAAATTTCCATTTTCTTTTTAATAAAACATTTTCTTAAAAATAAAGTAAATTAAAATATTTTGTCACATTTGATTAAATGTGAGTTTTAAGAAAATATTAATCCTTGATCACTTAGTTAGGTTAATGACATGTTTGTACATACCTTGAGTGATTCATGCCGAATGCGATCTTGGAGGTGTCGAGAGAAGTATACAAATGTATTCTTGAGTGATTACGAGTACCTTAACATTTTACATAATATATTGCGAATTATACGCTTGTCATCAACAAAACATAAAGAGATTATATCGACAAAGCAACGTAATGTTTGCACTAACAGTGTGTTCTTTTATGGTTATTTCGTGTCCATTTTTTACTCGCTTTTTTCTTGCAGCAATATGTAGAATAGATTACATCTTGGTGCTCCTTTTTGACTTTGACTGGGTCAATATCTGCATATGAGAATATTGGGCTTATGAGAATATTGGGCTTATGAGAATATTGGGCTAACGTGTATTGTTCAAAAGTGAGTGGGCTATTTTTTGTTATATCCGGTTATTGGATATCTGATTTTCAAACCAAACGGGTTTTTATTAGATTTATTGTCTAACATACTACTAAATTGGTATTGGTATTGGGTCTGAAATCAGTTGGAATTTTACAATTAGTTGGGCCCGATTGTAATTAGTATTGCGTCTGAAATTGGTGTTGGGCTGTCTAAGTTTAGACTGAGTTTGGTTAAATGTTTTATGAATTTGGTTCAATTTATAACGTAGTGGGCCTTCTTTTATGACGTTTTTATTGCCAAAGTAATACTAGTATAACTTTTGCTACGTTATATCATTTGGACTGAGTTTATGAATTTCAATTGATGAGCCGAGTTTGATTTTGATACGGTTTATGACGTATAAAAAAGACGTGACAGTTTATTTTGGTTTTTCGAGTACACTAATCAAGGGATCGATTCGACAACAACAAAATTACTTCATTTCATAACTCGATCGATCATCAATCCTGATCTTTATCGAACTTCAATGGAATTGTTGAATTCGATGTTTCAAGAGGGAGAATTGCATCTAATGCAAGACAAACCTAGAGAAAGTGGTATCACTTCATTTCGACTACTTCAGTCTCATCTAGTGACTCTTTCATGGCTTCAAGGAGGGAGCGAATTTGTGACACTATTTGGTCAAGATCATCATATATTAATGGAATCGATGTTCATCATCTTGAACCAATTAGCAAAGAAACTCCACAATGAAGACTTTAATCACTCTGCATCGGCACTTTCATATAAGGCTCTTGTGACTCAACTCACGCCTTTCCTCCAATTCAATATCGTCAAGTCTGAAAGTTCAGTGATTTGCCAGTCATTTCTTCGAGATAGACATATCGAGCTTCAAGAATTCTGTGGTACACTGTTAAAACTCATGACATCGGTTTCATCTTTGATTCATGCAAGATCACAACATCACGCAAGCGTATGGTAATGGAGTGCAAGAATCTACGATATCGATACAAGAGGAAAATGGTCATACGATTGACGAGTTGGAGGCTGCTAAAGATTGTAAGGACATGGAATCAACAGTTAAGCATGACATCAGTAACACGTCATGAAATGTTACCGACATCTCTTATGATGACATCATACCCATTTATGACGAAGAGCCTACAAATATGGTACAATGTAATGTTGAATATGATGTCTATGCCGATGAACTAACGCATGTTGAGCATTCCGAACCTATTTATGACGAACATGGGATGGAAAAAGGTGATAGTTTTAACACTTTAGATTCATCCGATGTGCGTCATAATGGGGAGAGATTGTTCAGAATGCTGTAGTACATCATGATAAATGCTTTATGACTGCTTCGTTAACTGATTCGGATTCCAAGATTAAATAGCTCAAAACGATCGTAGCTCAGCAATCAAAAGATCTTGAAGATGCCAAACTTGAATTTTCGAAGAAAACGAACAAATTTGAAACATATTTTGAAAAACTTGAAAAGTCAAACGTTGTTCTTGAACAAAATTGGATCAAAAAGTTCTAGATTCTAAAGCTGAAAAGGATAATCTTGTGAAACAAATTAAGTTGCTAGAATCTAAATTGGCATCCCAAGATAAATTGCTCAAAGAGAATGAGACTTTAAAGGCTCAAGTACATGAAAAGGTCTTTGCTATAGCTGCGTTGAAAAATGAATTGAGGAAAACTAAAGGAACTAGTGTGAACACTAAGCTTGAAAAACCATCAATCTTGGGGAAACCGCCTACAAATCAGTCTGTTAGAAAACCGACTGCATTTAGATCCGAGTGACCACAATCCTTGAGACCGCGTTTTTCCTCCCAAATTGATATGGTTCATATTTCTAGAACAGTCACTCCACCAACTAGGCCTAATGTGACTAAATCAGCTTTAGCAAGACCTAATCACATGATTGCCTCTAGTTTCTCTATGAATACAAAGAACACGTCTAGAACTAGTTCAAATAACGTTCGCCATAATGTTGGTCTAAGGGAAGCTATTCAAAAGACACAAGTAAGAGATAGGAATTTTAAACCTAGTCAGATGCCTTCTAGATTACCCAATACTGCTAACCGTAGCATGTCATATCCTAGGAGCATCAATCAATCATCTAGGAATTTTAGATCTTACTCGGACATTAAATATGCTACATGTAAATCTTGTAGGAAATGTGTCTTTAAGGCAAATCATGACTCTTGTGTCAAGAAATTCCTTAATGAGTGAACTCCCATGCTAGAACTAAATCCCAGTGGTTAGCTAAAATCACACCCATTGGTAAAGTTTGGCGCCCCACTGGTATAACTTTCACTCTTGTAGGAAATGAGTGCCCTTTAACTAGGATAGTCTCTGATTCTACTAAGACTACTAGGGAGAAATTAATAAAGATGATGCATCACTTAAGCCTAAACTTAAGGTTTTCTACAAAAGGAAACGTTTTCCAGCTAAGACAAGTGAATCATCTACTCAGGTCGCCTCTGACTGTGACAACCTAAAACTGAGGTAATGATGGTGTGAATGAAAGGAAATTGGAGGATGTGCCTGTGATTAGAGAGTATCATGAGGTTTTCCCTGAATATTTGCCAGGATTACCGCCGCATCGTGAAGTGGAGTTTCATATTGATATAGTGCCGGGAGCTGCCCTGTTGCTCGTGCACCATATCGTTTAGCTCCATCTGAGATGAAAGAATTATCTGATCAATTGAAGGAATTGATGGATAAGGGATTTATTAGACTGAGTTCCTCTCCGTGGGGTGCTCCTATTTTGTTTGTTAGGTAGAAAGATGGTTCTTTTAGAATGTGTATTGATTATAGAGAGCTTAACAAGTTGACTGTCAAGAATCGGTATCCGTTGCCGAGGATTGATAATTTGTTGGATCCTTGCAACTGGTCTGGGTCTAGTGTATACTCGAATATCGATTTGAGGTCTGGGTATCATCAACTGAGAGTTTGGGAAGAACATATTCCTATAACAGCTTTCCGTACTTGATATGGACATTCAAGTGATGCCTTTTGGGTTAACGAATGCGCCTGCTGTATTCATGGATTTGACGAATCGTGTATGCAAGCCGTATTTGGATGAGTTTGTTATCCTATTCATTGATGATATTCTCATTTATTCCAAGAGTGAAAAGGAACATGAGAAACATTTGAGAACAATTTTGGAATTGTTGAAGAAAGAGAAGCTTTATGCGAAATTCTCTAAGTGTGAATTTTGGTTGAAATCAGTGCAATTTCTGGGGCACGTGATTGATTGTGAAGGTGTTCATGTGGATCCTGCTAAGATTTAGGCAATTAAGGATTGGTCAGTGCCGACGACGCCGACTGAAGTTCGCCAATTTCTTGGTTTAGCTGGGTATTATAGAAGGTTTATCGAGAAGTTTTCACTAATTTCTAAGCCGTTGACCAAGCTTACTGAAAAGAATCGAGTGTTTGAATGGGGATTGGAAGAGGAATCTGCATTTAGTACGTTGAAGGATAAGTTGTGTTCTGCGCCGATATTGTCTTTGCCAGAAGGATCTGAGGATTTTGTAGTGTACTATGACGCGTCTCATAAAGGATTTGGAGCTGTGTTGATGCAAAGGGAGAAAGTAATAGCATATGCATCGAGACAATTGAGGAAGCATGAAGAGAAATACACTACGCATGATTTAGAACTTGGGGCTCTGATTTTTGCTTTAAAGCTGTGGAGACACTACTTGTATGGAACCAAGTGTGTGGTTTTTATTGATCATAAGAGTTTGCAATATATTTTGGATCAAAAGGAATTGGATATGAGGCAAAGGAGATGGGTTGAGTTGCTGAGTGATTATGACTGCGAGATTCGTTACCATCCTGGTAAAGCGAATGTGGTAGCTGATGCACTTAGTAGAAAGGAAATAGATAAGTCTAAAGAGTTAGAGCTTTGACAATGATGGAAAGTGTTGATTTGACAGAAATGATATTGAAAGCCCAAGCTAATGGTTTGAAGGAAGAGAATATTAAGGCAGAAAATTTAGGTAGAATGTTAAAACCATTGTTTGAAGTAAGGCCAAATGGATTGAGGTATTTTGAGAATAGGATTTGGTTACCATTGTGTTCGTCTGAGGAAGGTTCTTTAGGAGTGCGAGATTTAGTGATGAATGAATCTCATAAGTCAAAGTATTCAATATATCCTGGATTGGACAAGATGTATCAAGATCATAAGAAAGTTTTTTGGTGGCCGAATATGAAGGCAGATATAGCAAAGTATGTTAATAAGTGTATAACTTGTGCGAAGGTGAAGGCTGAACATAAGAAACCGTCTGGATTATTAGTGCAACCTGAGATTCCTGAGTGGAAATGGGAGAAGATTACTATGGATTTTGTGACAGGTTTGCCAAGGACTGCAAATGGCAGTGATATGATATGGGTGATTGTAGATAGATTGACTAAGTCTGCTCACTTTTTGCCAATGAAGAAGACGGATAGTATGGAGAGGTTAACAATAGTGTATGTGAAGGAGATTGTTTGTCGACATGGTGTGCCTTTATCGATAATTTCTGATCGTGATAGTAGGTTTACTTCAGAATTTTGGAAGTCTTTGTAGAAAGCGGTGGGAACGGAGTTATGTTTCAGTACAGCATATCATCCGAAACCTGATGGACAAAGTGAGAGAATGATTCAAACGTTAGAGGATATGCTTCGTGCATGTGTGATTGACTTTGGAAATGGTTGGGATAAGCATTTGCCATTGGTTAAATTTTCGTACAATAATAGTTATCATGCTAGTATTAAAGCCGCTCCATTTGAAGCTTTGTATGGACGTAAGTGTAGATCTCCAGTGTGTTGGAGTGAAGTAGGTGAAAGTCAATTGACTGGACCTAAAATGATATTTGAGACGACTGAAAAGATTGTGCAAACTAAGAAGCGTTTGTTATCTGCCAGAAGTAGACAAAAGAGTTATGCTGATAACCGAAGGAAACCGTTGGAGTTTGAAGTAGGAGACATGGTTATGCTGAAAGTATCTCCATGGAAAGGAGTAATACGTTTTGGAAAGAGAGGAAAGTTGAGCCCGAGATATATTGGACCATTTAAGATTATCCAAAGGATTGGATTGGTGGCTTATAAGTTAGAGTTGCCTGATGAGCTTAAGGCTATTATAATACTTTTCATGTATCAAATCTGAAGAAGTGTTTAGCTGAAAGGGATGTGGTGATTCCATTGGAGGAAATTCAACTTGAGGATAAGTTGCAATTTATAGAGGAACCTGTAGAGATAATGGATAGGGAAGTTAAGAAGTTGAAGCATAGTAGGATTCCGATTGTGAATGTGAGATGGAACTCTAGACGTGGGCCAGAGTTTACCTGGGAACGTGAGGATTTCTTTAAGGACAAGTATCCTCATTTGTTTAGGAAGGATTAAGCGCCACGGACGTCGCTTCTTTTAAGAAGGGGGGATGTGACAACCCAAAACCGAGGTCATTGCTTAATCTTATTTTACGGTTATTTTTGAAATTTTTGGATGAGTTTGAATGATATTTATTTTTGGAGGTTTAAGTTTAAACCGATGTTGGAAGGTTTATATTTAATATTTAATAAGTATAAGGAGTTTTAGCAAGCGTGATGTCGATGGATGTCAAATATTTTACGTTTTATTGCCGGTTGTTTGATTTTTGGCATTTTTGATGTTTTCTTTTAAATGACGTGTTAGGTCGAGTCGGGAGTCGATATTATTATATTTGAGGTACGTTTTAAAATTTTAAAAGTATCTTTACGAAACCCGAGCCCCGTAAATATTCTCAAAATTGACTAATAGTTATTTCCCGCTTTTTAGCTAACTATTTTCATTTTGAGCCACAACTATTGCAAAATTACAACCAAGGTCCCTCAAGCACTATATATAAGCCAAAATTTAACACACACTTCACAAAATTCCACTCAAATTTTTTTTCTCATCTCTCCTTCTCTTCTCTCTTTAGCCGTGACTTCACCCACCACCACAAACCCATACAATTTTCAATTTTACTCCATTTTGATCATGAATTGAGCTAAACTAAAACAATTCCCTATCTTATACTTGATCAAGGATCATTTTGGTGTAAGAAAATCATACATGCAAGACATTTTATTTTTTTTATGTTGGTAGGTGAAAGCCATGATCATGCATGGTGTTCTTGGCATGATCAATGGTGATTCTTGCAAGAATTTTGTTAAAAACTTGATTTTGATCTAAAGGTTTTGATTTTCATGATTATTTTAATGTTATGGTTGATATATGTTGATGTTAGAGTATAGGAATGATCATTTTTATGGTTGGTTTTAATCAAAAATGTGATTTTGTACAAGTTTTTGATGGTCATTTTATAACAGTAAGTAAACAGTAAAATCCGAATTTTTATTTTTGATAATGGCTTAACTTATAGCCTAGGGTTGTATATAATTTTATTAGCTTCGATTTGATATAAAGTAGAGCTTCTAGCTCCAAACGAGCGCGAAGTTATGATGTTTTGATTATTCGTGTACCGGGAGACGAGTATCGGCACTACATATAGTTGTTGTCAATATTTGGATCGAATCTCGGGGACTATACATTGAAGTTCTGAAATGTGTAACCTACTGATAATGAAGTGTTAACTTAAGAGGTTGAGTTTATTTTAAAACCCGAGTGTCGGTTTTGTAGACGTAGTCGTTTAAAGAAGTTAAAACGGTTGTAAGAAATATTAACGTAAATCTGTCCGGATTTTGTAGTTTGAAAATGAGTCGGGTAAAGGACTTTAAAAGTAAATTCATTTGATAAACTTGTAAGAGGACTTTCTATATATAGTAAGTTAGTTTTATCGAGTCGTTTCATAAACGTTTGACGAGTTTAAAGGTGTAAATAAGCTAGTACATGTAGTATGTGCCGACGGACTTTGTTAAAAGTGTAAAATGGTAAAGTAAATGTGTAGTAAAGTATAATGAAGTTATTTATATCGTTTTCTCTCGAGTTTATCGTGGTTTTATGAGTTTGAGTTTGATGTTGTTATATATATGATTTATTTCTCGAGTCATTATTAATGAACGCGCCTTATTTGATAGGTAGCGGTTCTCGTGTTTGAAAGGCATCCATTATCATCGACGATCATCTCGCTAGATCTATTATACTAAGGTGAGTCTGTAGCCTCGCTTTTCTTGCTAGCTACTAAATGTTTTATACCCACGCGGGGGATACATGCTATTTGAAAATAAATGAACACAAGTCATGAGTAATTGTTGGACCCAAATGTTGCCTAAGTTGATTACATTGTATTGAGTACCTTGTTGCTAAAGACCCTAAATTCATGATCCGTTAACTATCTTCTGACTTGATGTTGTGAGTCGAGAATAGCCGCTTATTCTAATGATAGTACTATTGGGTTGACCACCCTATCTGAGACCAGGGCATTACGTTGAGTAACCTCTGGGAAGGATAATTTACGAGAATAAGAATGTGGTATTCTAGCAACTGATACCCTAGAGGGGCAATGGTTTTATTCTAGTCATGCCGGCATTTGGCGTGGGTGACTATTTGGTTAAGGAGTCGGTGTCATGAGCTTAAATACAATGTTTATTATTGCCTTGAATATAGATTGTGTGTACGACAATTATATGAATGATTATGATTGATTTTCTTCTTGTGTTCAAATGTGATTTGATAAACCTATAGACTCGGTCAACATTATTGTTGACTCGTTTTAGCATGTATTTCAGGTAATAGGAAGTGATGGAGCATGGAGCTTTGCTGTGGAGGTTGTGGCTTGGATTTTGGAAGAATGTTGGTCTAAAAACTATTTCTATCCTTTACTGTTGAACAATTTATTTTATGTTGATGTACTGTACTAAACTTGTTGGTTGTTGGTCGAGATCCATGGGGACTAAACGCTTTACTCTGGTGTCGTTTTAGTACAATCATGGGATGAAATTTATGTTTTAGACCTATTATGAAAATCTTGTTTATATTTACGTGTAAACGTCTCACTTTTGAGTCGTTTAATATACCTTGTGTGATGATGCTTGTGTCTAGCACCCAATTGTGTATTTCCGCTGCGCAATGTAAATTGGGGGTGTTAGAGATTGGTAATCAGAGCTGCAAGTTATAGAGAACTTGGTCGATTTTGAAAATTGTCCTAAACTATAACTTTAGTGTCGAAAGTATTTATTCTTCAAAAGCACACAACTTCTCTGCAACGCTCTGGTAAGATCACTTTTAGTTTTGGTTTGCATTATAGATGTATCCCTCATAACTGAAATGATTTCCCGAGTATTTATTAAGTAAATACTACAATACTGTATTGGAATTATTGAAAGTACGTTGAGTGCTTGTCACTATCATATTTTTTTTGCGAGCATTGCAAAAACATCATTTGCATTGTGTTGCATAGCATGAATTATGTATAACATTTGCATAAGCATTGCATACTAATTTTTATTTTATTAACAATGACCTTAAGTATCCTTGAACCCTTATAATTGTAGAAAATGACTGGTTTACCTCGTGAGGATGGATGGATTGATATGACTAATGTATTGGATGGTAAGGAAGTAGATAACTTTGGTGTTAGTGACGATGAGGAGCCTTAATAAGTGTGAAAACACTTATCCTTTTACCACTTATTTCCAATAATAACAAGACCAAATGTGACAATCTAACATTTTCAGGTAGTGAATTATTTTCTCGTATAATATTTTGAAACTTATTTTTGTGTTGGTTGATGAACTCACAATTTACGAATTTAAATTTGGGCTTACGTGCATAATTTAGCGTCCTTTACGACTAAACCGGAAACCTTAGGATTACGTATTTACGTTTTTGAACTCCGTTTTTTATGAGACAATTTTTATTGGATTCGTTTTGTGACGTTGATTCATAATTTATAAAAACGTTTTTCGTGAAACGACCCGAGGGTACGCAAATCGAGAAAACTAGAATCGAGGAGTACTCGTAAATTAGTGAGGTGGGACAAAATACATTATCCCACCCCACTACACACATGGGATGGCACACATGACACCACATCAAGGATGTGGCATCATGTTAGCTTATAACTTACAAGTGTAAGTTAAGCTTACACTTTAAGCTACCAAACTAGCTAAAACCATTAACCATTTCACATACCACCATTTACACATGCAAAATCAACCAAAAATCCTCTCAACATCACCACCATTTCCGTCCACTTTTAAAGAACAAACACCCCTTCTTGATATTTTCTAGCCACAAAATACTTGTTATCTAGCTCTATCATGGAGTTACCTTGAAGCCTTGATCATTTGGTGGCCATTTTAACAACAAAGGAGGTGAATTTCTTGTGTCCTAGGGCTGATTTCTCAACTTATTTTCTTGGTGTTTGATGATCTTGGAGTTACTTTTGGTGTTCATCAAGTTCTTGTCTTCCAAAAACAAGATATACTCTTGGTTGGTAAAGAAGATCATCCTCTCCATTTTCTCTTGTTATTTATGTAAAGATCAAATGTATTTTCTTTCTTGTTGTATATGTATATGATGAATATATGATGATAAAAATGTTCTGTGGGGATCAAGTGTTGATAAATATGCTTAAAAAGATTAATAACTATAAGAAACAAGGCTAAAATCATGATTAATTTGTTGGCTGTATAAAAACAGTATGTAACTAAAACTTGAACTGATAAACTTGCATGGTAGAATCCATTTACAGTAAGTACAAGATGTTATACACATGTGAGAGTTGGCCATGCAATGAAATCATTATAATGAGTGAGATATGATCAAAACAAGATGAGTGTGCTAATCTGAATAAGCTGTTTTGTAGGGACTGTTAAGGCTAGATAAACTTAAAATGAGCAGTAGCTATAACTAAGTTAAATGTATCACATAATATGAAGATCATGCCATCCAAAAAGGAGCTTCTAATTCATTGTATAACTCTAGATATGATAAAAATGGTGAAGATGAAAATAAAAATCAGATTTTGAGAATTAATGTTTATTACTATTATATAAGCACTCAAATTATATAGTATAAAATGTGAAATTAAAACCCACTAACTTATGAATTTCATTTATATAAATATATATAAGGTTAAATAAATGGATAAATTATAAAAATGGTAGTGGAATAATATTTATAAGTTATAAAAACTATAAACTTGATTTTTATGACTTTTTCGGCTATTACCGTAAAATTAACGTTTTTCGCCAATTAAAACTTAGACGATCAAACCCGTCTAATGTAAAGTTTTTAAAAGTCATATACTGATATATAAGTATCTAATACAAGTAAAAACCGATAAAACCCGAACTATAGGACATACGGACATTAACGAGCTAAGTAAGCATATTGGACTAATAATTGGACTAAATAAGTTAAACACTTATAAAAAGAACTTATTGGGCTTAACCCATTTGGGCCCAACATGTAAAGTGTGAATACTGATAATATAAGTATAAAATGGATTAAAACAAGTTAAAGAACTTATAATAAGCTTATTGGTCTTAAAATAGGTAAATAGGTAAAACTAGTAAACTAGTAAAAAGTTACCAATACGTAAACAATAAAATGAGTAAACAAGGATATATAAACCCACTTGATCATCATCATATGTACAAAAGTCATCATATGTATATTGTTATTTTGATAAAAATTCATTGGACAAGAGTCTAAGACCGATTATTATTTATATAGGTTTCCGTGACCGAAGCACGCCCGTAGCCGATAATCCGCCTTTCATTATCAACGTGAGTTCATAGCCTCGCACTCTTTTAAATGACCCGCGAGGGAGATAACATGCTAGATTTTGATAAAAATAGAACACAAGTAGTCCCGATGGTATGCTTAATGATATGGACCCGAATGATGTTATGACCCTATAAACGAGACAAAAAGGATTATTAGTAGTTAGGTTATGTCACTTAAAGTCCCATTAGCATGAATTGTGAATTACCGGGATTTGGTTGACGCTTATGCATTTGATAGTACTATTTGGGGACGATCACCCCAGTTCGCGCCTTGACGGTTGATCCCCGTCGTACCACATTGATTGGTAAGCGAATTTATGTATGAGAAGATTCCATAGCGTGATTTTTGTGACGACACGCTAACTTAGATGGGCAAATTGTTGTCGGGTTCGCGACCCATTATTTTCATAGTAAGGTAACAATGTCATGCGGCTAATAATAATCCAAATGTATCCTATAATGTAATCCAATAACGACGCTAATAACGATGAATATATTACCTATTATGGTAATATTGAGGCTACGGTCTCATGGACGGTTTAAGATGTATGCTTGATTTATATATTGCCTGACTAGCAATACGAGGACTTACTTCCGATATTATACTTGTGTTCTGATTTTAACGATTGTTTTATATAACGGTTTTTATTAAACTCTATGAATTCACTCGGCATTCGCTGATATGATTTTTGCATGTTTTTATCTCAGGTGCTTGAAGGTAATCCGGATGGAGATCGACTCTGATGGCCCACATAATATTGAAAATGTTCATTCGATCTATGTTTTGTAAACTAAATGACCTGTATAATTTGGGACCTGTTGTACACTTTAAAACTTTTTATCGAATGAATGTATGTTGAACCTTGAACAACCATTTTTATGTGTTGTCTATGATTGGAGTTATTGTGCTATCCCGTAACACTCTAAAAGACCCTTCCGCTGTACCGATACAAAAAATGAGAGTGTTACAGTTTGGTACCAGAGCTCTCGTTATAGAGAACAAAAGATTTTAAAAACCAAGGTTTTGAACAAAACTTTTCAAAATCTTTTAACTATGAACATTTGAGAAAATATTTGAAAAATCTTTTGACTATAACGGTGCCAGAGATCTCCGACGTTACCAACAAGCCCTATTGAGAAGATATATATTTTGATATATATAATATAATTTATATATATGTATATATCGTGATTTCAGTATGTAATTGTTTAACTAGTATGTTATCCTAATACGAGATATATATATAAATGCAGATTGTCATGGCTGACCCTAATATTCCTGTAGAAAACCATGCTATTCCCGAACCTAATGTAGATGATGATCCTTATTTAGACTTAGTAGATTATGATATGGATGATGAGGAGGAACCATTTGAGGATCCCGAGCCTGAGTTAGGACTAGGAGATCAGATTGCCCCTCAGGTTGATATGGTAGAGAATGATATTGATAATGTTGATATAAAGAATGATGATGAGATTGGCTTAGATAATTTAGATGATGAGATTGACGACGAGGATGTCGAGGAGGATGTAGGTATAGACGATGAGGTTGATGACGATGAGTAAGCTGAGCTTATTTAACCTTATGATGTTCCAGAGGGCGAGCCTTTACCCCCACCAGTTTATTTGTCTGATTCTGAGGCTGAGCTACCTAGGGATGAAATGTTTGAATCGTCTGAATCTGATTCTAAATCAGAGGAGGATGAGGATGACAATGCACCTGACGGTACTGATGGTATTGCTACTCGTAGACGTGTGATAGGAGATTCGTCTAGTACTCGAGAGGCTACTCATATTGATGGTCTTGCACCATGGACCTTGAGACGTGATCTAGATGCTTCCCGTGTTAAGAGTAGTATGACAGAGATTGGATTAGGTGTTGTTCAAACTCAAGTTGCTTATTTGGAGTCGAAGACTAAGGTTGGCGAGAAAGAGCGGGAATTGCTTAGTTTGGATTTGACTGATGTAGAACGTGGTTTGAATGAGGCTTTTAGGAGGTTATCGGTGTTAGAAAGTGGTGAGTTTGCTGCTATGAAGAGAAAGGTGAATTCTATGGAGATTCAGTTGAGTGTAGCTCGTGCGATGCGTGAGAAAGCTGAAAGGAGTTGAATATATCCGTGGGTTGGAATAGTAGATTTTATGCCGACATGGTTGAAAGAGGAGTGATCCGCAAGCGCCCAGCTGAAGATGTGTCTAGCGATCGTCTGACAAAGATACAGAAGACGATGGATGATGGACCATCTGGCGATTCTCATTAGACCAGTCTGTATTTAGTAGTGACCTTTGTATCTTTTGTACTTTTGTAGCTTTGACTGAACCGACTTGTTAGTAGTAGACTTGGCACGAATTTTGAGTATATATAGTGCTAGAACTTTGACATGGGATGTAATTAAGACAGTTCTTTTGTTTCAAATCGAATGAAATATGTATCTTGTCTTGAATTCCATATTGTGCCTTATTTGTATCTTGGTTATGAATTCAATCCATATTATATGAATCCCTTATTGGGTGAATGCTTAATACTTTGAAATTGTGAAATTATAGAACTATGCCGCCCAAGAAGGCAGTGACTGAGGATGATGTACGTAGGATTATTACAGAGCAAGTTACCGCATCTATGACTGAATTTATGGCAATTGCTAGAAATGAAGCTGGCGGTAGTGGAGCTGGCGGTAGTGGAGCTGGCGGTAGTGGAGCTGGCGGTAGTGGAGCTGGCGGTACTAATGTGAATGTGAATGCTAATAATGTGAATGCTAATGCTGGAGGAAATGTAGGAGGACTTGGAACTAATGCACCTGAAGTTGGTGGCTGTACTTATGTGACATTCATGAAGTGTGAACCTCTACCTTTTAATAGAACTGAAGGTGTTGTAGGATTAAGCCAGTGGATTGAGAAGATTGAGTCGGTGTTTCGGATTAGTAAGTGTAAGGAGGAAGATAAGGTGACTTTTGCTATGGCTACTCTTAAAGGTCGTGCATTGACTTGGTGGAACGGGAGAATTGCTTTCATGGGTCTTGATGCTGCTAATGCACTCCTTGGGCTGAAATTAAGAAGTGGATGACTTTGGAGTTTTGTCCTCGTAGTGTGATTATTAGGTTAGAACAAGAGTTGATTCATTTGAGAATGAAAGGTGTGGACATTGATAGTTACACAAACCGATTCCATGAGTTGGCCTTGCTATGTCCTCGATTGGTTGAACCCGAAGAGATCCGAATTGAGCAATATATTAAAGGGTTGACCAGGAATATCCGGGGGACGTGACGTCATCTAAACCACTAACCATTGATGATGCTGTTTGAATGGCTTACCAACTCATTAGACAGATAATTCAGGATAGGGAAGATGAAGCCCGTGTTGGTGAGAAAAGAAAGGGAGATGGTGATCGTGTAGATAGAGGTGATAATAGGAAGAATTTCAATCGTCGTCAGAACCAGAGAAAGGGGAATGCAAATGTTCTTACCAACAACACACCGCGCAACGATGATAGATGTCCTAAGTGTGGCAACAAGAGGCATGCTGGCGACTGCTGGAAGTGCCGAAATTCCGGAAAGCTTGGACACAAGGTTGAAAGGTGTAAGAAGGGAACCATTTGCTTCAACTGTAATGAAGAAGGTCATTGGAAATCGGAATGCCCCAAGTTGAAAGCGATTGTACCTGGAAGAAACCCCCAGGGTGGTATCTATCAACTTGGAACAACTGAGGTGAAGAAAGAGGATCTAAATGTCGTTACCGGTACGTTTTTACTCAACAATCATTATGCTGTTGCTTTATTTGATTCGGGTGCCGATAGGAGCTTTGTATCCACTAAATTTAGTGCCCTTATTGACATTGAACCTGTTGAGATAAATACCAGTTACGAGGTGGAATTGGCTAATGGTAAATTAGTGAAAACTAATAAGCTATTAGAAGGATGCTCTCTAAATCTCTTAAACTATTCCTTTCCGATTTATTTGATGTTGATAGAATTAGGTAGTTTTGATATTATTATTGGTATGGATTGGTTATCGTTGAATAATGCTACTATTTTATGTGGAGAGAAGAAAGTTAAGATTCCTCTTAGGAATAGGACGTTAGTAATTGATGGTAATCGAGGTGAATCCCGTTTGAAAATCGTTTCATGTATTAAAGTCCAAAAGTACATCAGGAACGGTTGTGAGTTATTCTTAGCTCAAGTGACCGGGAATGAGTCTAGGGAGAAACGATTGGAAGATGTACCTATTATTTGTGAATTTCATGAGGTATTTCCTAAAGATTTACCCGGACTTCCACCGATAAGGCAAGTAGAGTTTCGAATCGATTTAATTCCTGGTGCTGCACCGGTGGCACGTGCGCCTTACCGATTAGCCCCTTCTGAATTAAAGGAGTTATCTGAGCAACTTAAGGAGTTGTCTGATAAAGGTTTTATTCGACCGAGCTCGTCGCCTTGGGGAGCTCCAGTCTTGTTCGTTAAGAAGAAGGATGGATCTTTCCGTATGTGCATTGATTATAGGGAACCGAATAAGTTGACAATTAAAAATCGATATCCTTTACCTAGGATTGATGATTTGTTTGATCAACTACAAGGATCTAGTGTGTATTCTAAGATAGATTTGCGGTCAGGATATCACCAACTTCGCGTCCGTGAAGAAGATATTCCTATAACTGCATTTAGAACTCGTTATGGACACTATGAATTTCAAGTAATGCCATTTGGGTTAACTAACACACCTGCGGTTTTCATGGATTTAATGAATCGAGTGTGCAAGCCCTACTTGGATAAATTTGTGATTGTGTTTATTGACGATATTCTAATCTATTCTAAGGATGAAGATGAACATAGAGAACATTTAAGGATTGTTTTGAATTTGTTGAAGGATGAAAAGTTGTATGCTAAGTTTTCAAAATGTGATTTCTGGTTAGATTCTGTGCAATTTCTTGGTCATGTGATCAACAAAGATGGAATTCATGTTGATCCTGCAAAGGTTGAAGCCATTAAGAGTTGGTCTGCACCGACAACGCCAACGGAAGTGCGACAGTTCTTAGGATTGGCTGGATATTATAGGCGATTCATTAAAGAATTTTCTTTGATAGCTAAACCCTTGACTAAGCTTACCCTGAAGAATAAACCTTTCGTTTGGGGAAGTGATGAAGATGGAGCATTTCAGACATTGAAGCAAAAATTATGTAGTGCGCCAATCTTATCATTACCCGACGGGAGTGAAGATTTTGTAGTGTATTGTGATGCATCTCTTAGAGGCTATGGAGCTGTTTTGATGCAGCGAGAAAAAGTGATAGCTTATGCTTCTAGGCAATTAAGGAAGAATGAGGAGAATTATACTACTCATGATCTTGAGTTAGGAGCTGTAGTCTTTGCTCTTAGGTTGTGGAGACATTATCTGTATGGCACCAAGTGTACGGTATTCACCGATCACAAAAGCCTACAGTATATTCTCGACCAGAAGGAATTGAACATGAGGCAACGAAGATGGATAGAGTTATTAAGTGATTATGATTGTGATATAAAATATCACCCAGGAAAAGCCAATGTTGTTGCCGATGCGTTAAGCAGGAAAGATAGAGAGCCTATCAGGGTACGTTCTCTAGTCTTGACCGTGCACAATAATTTGCCTGAGCAAATTAGAAATGCGCAAATAGAAGCTTGTAAGAAGGAAAATTTTGTTAATGAAGGGTTCCGAGGAGAAGGAGATCCTTTAGAGGTTAGAGCTGATGGAGTGAAATGCTTAAGAGGTCGTATGTGGATACCTAAGTTTGGAGGCTTAAGAGACTTGATTATGTTAGAATCCCATAAATCTAAGTATTCCATTCATCCGGGATCTGATAAGATGTACCATGATTTGAAGAAGTTGTACAGGTGGCCGAATATGAAAGCTGACATAACTATGTATGTTCTACAATGCTTGACTTGTGCTAGAGTTAAAGCTGAACATCAAAAGCCATCAGGACTACTTCAACAACCAAAGATTCCTGAATGGAAGTGGGAGCGAATTACGATGGACTTTATCACCAAGCTTCCTAGAACATCATCTGGAAACAACTCGATTTGGGTCATTGTCGATAGACTGACCAAAATCAGCACACTTCATTCCGGTTAAAGAGCAGTTCTCACTGGAGAAGCTAACTCGTATATACCTTGAGAATGTTGTATGCAAGCATGGAGTGCCTGTATCGATCATTTCAGATCGAGATCCTAGATTCGCATCGAATTTTTAGAAATCTCTCCAAAGATCTTTGGGAACGAATCTCGACATGAGCACTGCTTATCACCCCCCAGACTGATGGGCAGAGTGAAAGGACGATACAAACACTAGAAGATATGTTGAGAGCTTGTGTGTTAGATTTTGGTAAGAATTGGGATAAACATTTGCCATTAGCAGAGTTTTCGTATAACAATAGTTACCATTCTAGTATTAAGGCTGCACCGTTTGAAGCTTTATATAGTAGGAAGTGTAGATCTCCTATATGTTGGAGTGAAGTTGGGGATACCCAGCTCACGGGACCGGAATTGATCCGGGAGACTACGGAGATGATAGTTCAGATTAAGAATAGGTTGTTGACTGCCCGTAGTAGACAGAAAAGTTACGCGGATGTGCGGCGGAAGCCAATGGAGTTTAAAGTGGGTGACCAAGTAATGTTGAAAGTATCGCCGTGGAAAGGCGTTATAAGATTTGGAAAGCGAGGAAAATTGAATCCCCGTTATATTGGACCCTTTAAGATTTTATCTAGAGTAGGTCCGGTGGCTTACAAACTAGAGTTACCCCCAGAACTTCATGGTGTTCACAACACATTCCATGTATCTACTCTGAAGAAATGTCTAGCAGTGAGTGATGAGAAAATTTCATTAGATAAGGTTCGAATAGATGGGAAGTTGCATTTTATCGAAGAGCCCGTAGAGGTTATGGACCGTGAGGTAAAGCAACTGAAACAAAGTCGGATACCTATTGTAAAGATCCGATGGAATTCAAAGCATGGACCGGAGTATACTTGGGAACGAGAGGATGAAATATGGAAGAAATATCCGCACCTCTTCGATTTCAATAAGAAACGGACATCCAAATGAAATGGATCACGAGGACGTTGATCCCTTTTAGGAGGAAAAGCTGTGACAATCTAACATTTTCAGGTGGTGAATTATTTTCTCGTATAATATTTTGAAACTTATTTTTGTGTTCGTTGATGAACTCACAATTTACGGATTTAAATTTGGGCTTACGTGCATAATTTAGCGTCTTTTACGACTAAACCGAAAACCTTAGGATTACGTATTTACGTTTTTGAACTCCGTTTTTGATGAGACAATTTTTATTGGATTCGTTTTGTGACGTTGATTCATAATTTATAAAACTGTTTTTCGTGAAACGACCCGAGGGCACGCAAATCGAGAAAACTAGAATCTAGGAGTACCCGTAAATTAGTGAGGTGGGACAAAATACATTATCCCACCCCACTACACACATGGGACGGCACACATGACACCACATCAAGGATGTGGTATCATGTTAGCTTATAACTTACAAGTGTAAGTTAAGCTTACACTTTAAGCTACCAAACTAGCTAAAACCATTAACCATTTCACATACCACCATTTACACATGCAAAATCAACCAAAAATCCTCTCAACATCACCACCATTGCCGTCCACTTTTAAAGAACAAACACCCCTTCTTGATCTTTTCTAGCCACAAAATACTTGTTATCTAGCTCTATCATGGAGTTACCTGAAGCCTTGATTGATGACGTATAGTCCCCAGCCGGGTCATTAACCCGGCCCGAGGGTACTACCCGTATCCGGCCCATTACGTATGGGTGGGATAATGTCAGTCAGGCTTATGGGCCTGAGTGAATAGTAACCGCGCACACGTGTGCGGCCCACGGCCCGGTACGGCCGATATGGCCGACATAGGGTTAGACAGAATAATATCCTGTCTAGGGATATCTTTACCCCATTAAGAGAGGATATTCACTACCAGAATTAGAGGATTACAATCATTCTAATTCTGGTGTTTATCTCTTCCTTGGGGCCGAAGGATCAGTGAAAGCCCACTAGGGTTTCACTACCTATAAAAGGAACCCCCAAGGGTTCCACAAAGGTATCACAATTCTCTCTAAACTCACATATAACCCTAAATCGATTACTTACTCTCACGCCGGAGTCTAATCGTGGGAAACCTTCCCACAGTAAGCCTAACGCGTGTTGTTTAGTGTGTAGGATCCCAACCAGAAGATTCACTTGGTGCAGGAGCCGGTACCCAGCCAACCCGAATTAAGCCTAATTCGGGTCTAGCAAGGATCAACCAACTTTTGCATCAACAAGTTGGCGCCATCCGTGGGACCTTAACACTAAGCTAGAACAGAATCTCCTCGATTTTTTCAATGACGAAGGGGCATCCGCCAGTTAACCCCAGGAACGTGAATCCTGGGAACCGGAAGTCCCCAGGGGAAGGAATTCTTATTCCCAACCAATCACCCAGCCGCCTCGCAGGCGGGCACCGTAGCGGTCTTCAGTCCGCAGGGGTGACGAGCACGATCTCGGTGACACCCCCGCCCACTTCAACCCTGGACAACCCTGATCCGGGAAGTGCGCCAGGCCCCCCTAACAAGGAGCCACGTAGACCCTTAATGGAGGAAGAAGTGGAAGCTCAACCGCTCAGCGAGGATGAACTCACTCGAGTTCTCACTCAGAATTTTGAAAGGATCGTCCCAGGGATCGCATCAAGATTGAGCCTGGGGAGGAACCTCCAAGCCCGACTCAACTTTGGCGACAGTGGACCATCCACTCCTTCCCGAAATCGGAGAAGGAGGACTCAGCCTCGAGAGCAGGGAACCTTTGAGGAAGACCCTCAACCCCGGAATGTGTTTGAACGCATAGGGGATCGCATCATGCAAGAATTAACGCAGCCCCAAGATGGAGAAAGGTCGGACGGCTCACCCGAGCGGCCAGACCGAGAGCTGACCAGAACCACACGCCGCCCAAGTGTGTGGGATAGAATGAACACAGGGAGAAAGGCTCCTGGTTCGTCTCAAAAAAGTGGTCCCTACTCAAAAGGCGGGGCACCACCGCCGTCCCCAGATCCGTCTGGGGAGGACTCAGATGACCACCCGCCCAAACGCCGTCGGCCTAGGCGCACGCCACCACCACCAAACAATAATGAGTATTATGGTGGCCCCTACTATAGGGATACGGAAGCAGAGGACCTCTCGCGTCCGTGGTGTGAACCATGGGATGACCCTAGGCTCACGCGGCCATGGGCTGATCCCAGGGAAGATCCGTTTACCCTCCGTATACGGAACTACTCTGAGGACACCAAACGTCGCATGCCGGCGTGTATCAAGACGTATGATGGGTCCGGTGATCCTGTCGATCACCTCAAAATATTTGATACTCAGGCTAAAATTGAGCGATGGCCCATGCCTATATGGTGCCAAATGTTCAATTCGACCTTAATAGGAAACGCTCGTGACTGGTTCGAGGCACTTCCCCCACGGAGCATTGATAGTTTCACGGAAATACGAACTGCGTTCGAGAACAATTATACTCAAAGGAAGAAGTATAATAGGGATCCGGTTTCATTGGCAACTGTCAAGCAACGGCCGGGGGAGTCCACAGAAGCCTTCACTGAGCGCTTCAATGATGAGTGCACACGCACGAGAACCATGCCAGAGCTCCTGAAAATCTCGGACTACATGCACGCCATAACAGACAGAGAACTGATCAGGCGTCTCAACGACAAGCGTCCAGAGAGATATGATGACCTCATGGAAAGGGTCAGAAATTTCATAGAGGGAGAGACAGCTGTTGCCGCGGCCTACCCATCCCGAGGAAATGGGTACCGCTCAAATGACCAGTCCCGGAGACAGTCGGGTGGCCAAGGCAACCAGAACAATAACAAGAGCTCGGACTATAAGAGCCAAAGCAAAGGCGGACGGTCGGACGACAAGTTCACCCCCTTAAAGATGTCCTACCGGGAGATCTTGCTGACTGAAGGGGCGAATTTTCCAAGACCTCCCCCAATGACCACACCCCCGGAACGTCGGCAGGGAAGTCGCTTCTGCGAATTCCATAATGACAAAGGACACGGCACGGAGGAGTGTATCCAGCTGAAGAAGCACATTGAGTCGCTAATCAAATCAGGCAAACTCAAGCACCTGGTTAAGGATTGGAAAGACGGAAAGGACAACAACAAGAAGTATGATAAGAAGGACCCCCAAAAGGACAAGCCTTCTACCATATACATGATCCAATCCAGACAGCGCCGCACGAGACAGAAAATTGGCCAAAAATTTTCCCGCGGCAAGGAAATCTCATTCCCTCTCATCACAGCAAGTGACGTGGTTGATGCGCCTCTCACCATTGAGATAAGCATTGGAACACACAATGTCCGCCGCATGTATGTGGATGGAGGGTCGTCAGTAGAGGTATTATATGAACACTGCTTTGTGCAGTTATGCCCAGAAATAAGAAGCCAATTAGTACCGGCCACGTCGCCGCTTACTGGCTTTAGTGGAGATACTATCTGGCCAATAGGGCAGTTGCGTCTGCTTGTCACCATCGGGAATGAGGAACATTCCACTACAACGTGGATGAACTTCATGGTGATACGTTCACACTCTCCTTATAATGGAATCATAGGCAGACCAGGCATTTTGGCTATCCGGGCAGTACCCTCTACGGCACACGGAATGATTAAATTCCCCGTTGATGGGGGAATCGTTACTATTTATAACACAGTCGCGCCAACGTCCGAGTGTCACACTGTGACAACACCGGCACCACCTGTACCACCCAAGAACGGAGCACCACCACCCAATTGGAAGGTGGCCATTCACCCTGACTACCCGGAACAGGAGGTATCCATAGGAGGGGCACTCTCAGATAGCGGCAAAAGGGCCATGTGCGCACTTTTAAGTGCAAATTTGGACATATTCGCATGGGAGCCAAAACATATGACGGGTGTACCACGTACGATAGCAGAGCATAAGCTCCAGATCCGCCAAGGGTACCAACCCATCAAGCAAAAGAAGCGCGGCCAGGCGCCCGAGAGAAGCCAAGTTATATTGGAGGAAGTGCGGAAACTGGTGGACGCAGGCATTATGCGCGAGGTATACTACCACGAGTGGTTATCCAATCCAGTCATGGTCAAGAAACATGACGGAAGTTGGCGCATGTGCGTGGATTTCACGGACCTAAACAAGGCCTGCCCACAGGACTGTTACCCGCTACCAGAAATCGACTGGAAAGTAGAATCTTTGTGTGGATACCCTTTCAAATGCTTCTTGGATGCATATAAAGGGTATCACCAAATCCAGATGGCGGAGGAGGATGAAGAAAAAACGGCTTTCCACACAAGCCAGGGCGTATATTGCTATACGAAAATACCGTTTGGATTAAAGAACGCCGGCGCTACGTATCAGCGGTTGGTGGATAAAGCTTTCGAATCACAAATAGGACGCAACTTGGAAGTATATGTTGATGACTTGGTGATAAAAAGCTACACGGAGGAGGCACTCCTCCGGGATGTCCAGGAGACATTCGACACGCTGAGAAGGATTAATATGAAGTTAAATCCAAAGAAATGCACGTTTGGTGCAACAGAAGGAATGTTCTTGGGATATTTGATTGACCCAAACGGCATAAAACCTTGTCCAGAGAAGACGGACGCAGTGATACGGCTACCGTCCCCGCAGACACGGAAAGAGGTGCAATCCCTGAATGGGAAGTTAGCCGGATTAAATAGATTTCTATCCAAATCCGCAGAGAAGTCATTGCCTTTATTTAAGACGCTCAAGAAGTGTATTAGAAAGGGAGACTTCCGTTGGACGAAGGAAGCTGAGGAAGCCTTTACCCAACTCAAGCAGCATCTCGCATCTCTCCCCATGTTGGTAGCTCCCCGCCCAAAGGAGGAACTTGTTATGTATCTCTCGGCTACTCATGGCGCAATAAGCGCGGTACTTATGACGGATAGAGACACAATACAGACCCCGGTCTACTTTATAAGTAGAACATTACAAGGAGCGGAACTGAATTATTCCCCCATGGAAAAATTGGTGCTAGCACTAGTATTTGCTACAAAGCGGCTGCGCCGGTACTTTCAGGCGCACCCGATTGTCGTGATCACGGATCAGCCAATCAAGCAGGTTATATCTAAACCAGACGTGGCAGGGAGACTTGAAAAGTGGAGCATCCTACTGGGAGGGCATAATATATCTTACAGACCAAGGACGGCTGTTAAAGGCCAGATCTTGGCAGATTTCCTGATTGAAAAGCCGGACGAGGAAGAACCAATCATTAAGCAAGAGGAGGTCCCAGCGGAACCTTGGGTGCTATTCACGGACGGATCCTCATGCACAGACGGGTCCGGGGCAGGCCTCATCCTCACAAATCCAGAAGGCATGGAATTCACGTACGCCCTCCGTTTTGAGTTCACGGCCACCAATAACGAAGCGGAATATGAAGCATTAATTGCGGGTTTAAAAATCGCCGCTAGAATGGGAGTCCGCAACCTGGAGGCCTACGTGGACTCACGGCTTGTCGCGAACCATATTCTAGGTGGGTATGTGGCTAAGGAGGACAACATGGTCAAGTATCTGGAAAACGTTAAGTCGTTAATCGCGACTTTCAGTAAGTTTTCCATCAAGCAGGTGCCAAGGGGCGAGAATAAAAAAGCGGACGCTCTCAGTAAGATCGCATCCACGAGCTTCGCCCACTTGTCTAAACAGGTTTTGGTGGAAATACTCAAGGAAAAGTCTATCATGGAAGGGGAAGTGACTGCTATAGTTGAAGAGGAGGGACCTACGTGGATGACCCCAATCATCAACTATTTGACTAATGAAACCCTTCCAGACGAGGAAAAAGCAGCAAGACGCGTTAAAAGGAAGTCACAACATTTCGAACTCCGGGAAGGCATCCTTTACAAACGCTCTTTCTTGCAGCCGTGGCTGCGGTGTGTCGGACCACGCCAGGCGGCCTACGTTATCAGTGACATACACGAAGGATTGTGCGGCATGCATGCAGGCCCACGATCCGTGGTAGCCCGAGCCTTGCGAACAGGATACTATTGGCCCACTATGCACAGGGACGCGCGAGATATGATTCGCAGGTGCAATGATTGCCAAGTGCATAGGCCAGTACCGCGGCACCCGCAGCAGGAGCTTACACCTATCACGTCCCCGTGGCCATTTTACAAATGGGGGATTGACATTGCAGGACCATTTCCTGTAGCTGCGGGAGGGGTTAAATTCTTGATTGTTGCAATGGATTACTTTACACGATGGATAGAAGCCAAGGCAGTAAAATCTATCACGGGTAAGCAGGTAAAAAAGTTTGTGTGGGAACACATCGTATGCCGTTTCGGTCTACCTGGAGAAATTATATCAGACAACGGCAAACAGTTCACGGATAACCCATTCAAAGACTGGTGTGCATCATTGAACATCAAGCGGCGCTTCGCGTCTGTCAAGCATCCACAAACGAACGGCCTTGTCGAACGAGCAAATAGGAGCTTGGGGAATGGGATCAAGGCGCGGCTGGATGAACGACAGGGCAAATGGGTCGATGAATTGTCGCACGTGCTATGGGCACATAGAACGATGATAAAAACAGCCAATGGAGATACTCCGTTTGCATTGGCTTACGGCACTGAAGCCGTTATACCAGCAGAAATAGGGATGCCTACTATCCGCACGGCGAAGGTTAATGCAGTCACAAACGATGAACAACTGCGAATCAACCTGGATCTGTTGGAAGAAAAAAGGGAAATAGCAGCCATCAATGAAGCTAAGTCCAAGGCTAAGATGAAGGCTTATTACGATGCCAAGGTCAAGGGTGTTTCTTTTCGACCGGGAGACTACGTCTATCGTGCTAACGAAGCAAGTCGAGTGGAAAATACAGGAAAACTGGGCCCTAAATGGGAAGGACCGTATGAAGTCATCGAAACCTTGGGACGAGGCGCGTACAAGTTACGCGACATGGATGGCCGCGACCTAGAGCGCACATGGAACATCGCCAATCTAAAAAGGTGCTATCTTTGAAAGCTATGGCTCCCGCATGGATACTTCGCTCTAAGCGGTCTCAATAAAAACCATGCGGGTTTTATTTGTCTTACTTGTTTTTCTTATGTTTGTTCTAGTTTCCTTTATGGACTTTTTTTTTAGGACTTGTCATTATTCAAACAAAAATGTAAATGTTCTAATAAAATGCCGTGGTGCCTAGCTAGCTCCACGGCCCTGTTTCGTGCAAATTATTGTCATCTTTGTTAGATTCTTTGTCAGACGTATGAATTTTATTTGTGTTATAATATGCCATGTTTCTTTCATATGCATTTTCTCGAAATACCGTACATGTACCATACGCCTCCAGGTGGGGTAAGAGGATTAAGTGAACCTACCAATTCAACTTGCCGCGTAAGAGGGATGCAACCCCAGCCGCACGGATCACGTATCCTTACTAGACACCTTACTCACAAGACGTTGGGGTAAGCTTCATATGCTATAGCCATACTGTGCTCCGCATAATAAAGACGCACGTCGCACGTCTAGTAAATTATAGACTTGAATGTATTTTCTTTGCGAGTAAGACGTGGTATCATGCAGTATTGAACTACAATATTTCAAACACAAGCACAAATACACAAGTTTCCAAACAAATCAAAATCGCCGTGGTTACCCACGGACTTATATACAAAACATAAATTTGTTAGCCGTGTACATACACGGACGAATCGAAACAATACATATTCATGGATTACAAAACCAGTGTTTGATTGTGGACAAAGGAGCATCCTAAATTGAGGGGAGAAACCTACCCATCTCTGCTTGTTCTTCCACCAGACGCGGCAACCATTCATCACGCTCTCCCCGCTTCTGGGCTTGGGCTGCGGTCCTTTCCAACACCACGTCTAAGGGTTCCTCGTCCAATACGACCCTGGTTACGTCTTCATATACAGGAAGGGTTAGAGGAAAGTTAGCAGTGGAAGGCATGCTAGGATTGAGCTTCTCCATGATTTCAGTGTTCGGGGCATCTTTGGTGGCCTCTAGCTCATCCAGGAATGGGTAATGCAGATCCTGCATCGCGGCCATGGAGGCAGCCATCTTGCTGGCGACTTCGGGCTTAAAAAAGGTGTGATGGGCGATGTCCCCACCTTTGGTGATCAGTTCAGCAGCCTCAACCATTCCTTCGTGCCGGCCATGGTCGATGCCATCAGATACAAGGTTGGCAAATTGTTGTACAAAGGAGGGGGCCTCTAGCACCTTCGTCACGGCCAGGCGTGCTCCATGCCCAACCATCCACCTACGGCCCGCAATGGCTGCTAGCAGTTGAGGGCACAGTACATTGTCACGCTCAGCGGTCAGGGCATCCATCACCAATTCTTTTTGGGCAATTGCCTCTTTCAGCTCTTGGGTGATGGCCCTTTCCTCAGCAAGTTCTGTCTGCATTTTTTCCATGTTTCGGACGGCCAAATGCGCGTCCTTCAGCTTCTGGTTCAGATCGTCTACTTGGCTGGCGCAAGAATGGGCAGAAGCTTCGGCCGTGGTCACCTATAGTAAAAGACGCGTTAGTACATTCATTGTTTGGTATATATGGGTGGTGCGGTACGGATATGTACCTTGATGTTTGCAGCATCTAGTTGAGACTCAAGGTGGGCTACTTGCTGATCGTGTTCACTCGCACGGGCCGATTGTGTCTTGATAGTTGCCTCAGCATTCGTCAGTTTGGATTGGAGGTCAGCAATCAGGGCTTCATTATCTTCAATCATTTTTTCCCTCCGTCCAACTTTCCTCTTGAGGGATTCGACGTGCCCAAGGGCAGCTTCAAACCTGACTCTCATCGCGGTTCCCATCGCCATTTGATGTACAAGCGTCCCATTATACTCATCAGCCAAATCCGCATGATTTAGTGAGTTCACCTCTTGCACCAAGCTTGGTGGTATGCAGTTGTTAAGGTACTCACGACACTCCTCAGCACTCCTCAATCGCGACGCTGTGGTAATGGTCCATATAGGGTTAAAAGGTTGGGGAGCACCGGATGTGGGGAAGTCTTGGGAAAGCAGGGGTGAACCATCTTCAAAAACAGGGCCGGACTTTGTGGCGACCGCAGGATTTTCTTCAACAGCTTTACCTTTCTCCTTATTCACTTGGGTGTCAGAAGGCGGTGCGGCCTCAGCTTGGTTGTCCCTGCGACATGAGTATCATGGAGTATTTTAAGTATGGCTAAAAAAAAAAAAAAAAAAAGACATTCTTGCATGTTTGGATGGTTTCTTACATATTGCTTCTTGCTCCTTCGGAAGCAGTTGGGGCAATTTGGGTGACGGGATCGACATGAGTGACCCGGTTAGCCTCGGAACCCTGGGTGGCACTCCCAACAGATTGATACATAGGGTGGTCTTCTCGAAGCTTCTTGCGGGGAGCATTGTGTTCACCAATCTCGGCCAATGCAGTATCGCCTGCACGGTTCCCCCTCTTCCGGGTGCGCCTAGTGAGGGGCTGTGCTGTGATTTCAGCAATCTCCTCTTCGGCCTCCTCATTTTCGTCCAAGTTAACATGCTGTTGCACTTCATCATCATCATCATCACCCATCAGTCGACGAATGGTGGAGTCGGTTTCAATATTGTCTCCCTGTTGTTCTCTATGCGGTGAGGAAGGCCCGGCTCCCCCTTGGTTCATCTGGTCATTACCATCACCATGATCTCCATGTTCTTCATCAGAATGGGGATCAGGCACGGCTTCCAAGGCAACCGTCACTGGTCGGGTGTGCTCAAGGAGGGGCTGTTCATCTTCACGGAGAGGGCGGAGACCTTCCGGCACAAGCTTTGGATCGCCCTGGCGCAACAGTCCAAAAAAGTTCATCTCTGTCCAGCACAAAACAATAGATGTTAGATATCGTACAAACACATGTATGCATTCTTATTGACGTACGGATGATTAGCCTACCTTCGCCCTGCCTTCTCCAAAATACAGGATACCTATTGGAGGGACCAAAGTAATTGCGGCTAATTCCTAGCAAGCATAAGAATGATTCCGGTAGGTTTCTATGGAATCCAGTCCTATCTCGATCTAACTCTTGCGAGTGAAGGGGATTGTATGTACTGGCGTGCGGCTTAGGGTCGTGCGGGAATCTGTTCCTAATGATGAAATCACCCGGCCATACCACTTCGTCAATGAAAAAGTAATGGTCATACCAATTTTTCAGTGAATCCATTGGTTTGTTGTGTGATTGTGGGCTGTTGGAGGCTCGTTTTTTGAAAGATACCCAACCGTTCACTAAGTTTGGAGTGTAAAACAACCTAAATAACTCTACGGTTGGGGGGATACTCCTAGCACGGCAAAGGATCTCGAATTGGCTAATTTTACAGGCACCTATGCAGTGGAGCTGACTAATGTGTACATTATAATATCCTAACAGATCTACGAGAAAGTGGGTGAAAGGGATGCGGTAATTAGCCGCATCAAACAGGCGAGTATAGAGGCCTATCTTACCCGCTGGAGCCTCAGTTATGAGGTCCCCAACGCCAGGGAGTGAGGGGTGTAGGTTGGAAGGAATGAAGTAATTTGTACAAAAATGGTTTAACTGGTCTTGGGACATGACATTTAGCACGGATCCGATGGTAGGGCTGTTTCTATTAGCCATTACTAAAAAAGAGTGTAAGGACGTGGTATTCTAACCTGCGTGTGAAGGGATCCGTGCGTACTTGGTTCAAGATAAAAGGAAAGCTTTAATGGCAGAAATGGAGGTTGTGAACTGTGTGTTTCACACAGCCGTAGGGGTGGCTTATTTATAGGGTTACCTTGAGGGTCACAGCCTGTTGGATATGTGACACGTGTTGGCCACTATTCTCAATCGTGTGGCTAGGGGGCAAGAGGCAAGTGAAACGTCAGATGGGACCCACGGGTCATATCTGACCCACACGTTTGCACTGCTCAATGTTCTGACTGTCTGCACTTTTGTCAGTCAAACAAGTCAGATGAACAGTCGTTCATGTCGGGTTATGCGGCTCTAACGTAAGACTTGACATTTAATGATATATTTAATTTGTCTCGGCTACTATGTATCGAGCATCATTGTCCTTTGTTATGAATTCCTTGGTACGTCCGGGAGCATCTTTGTAGTCTAGAGGTTCCACCTACGGTTGTAACAACTAGACTGGGGGGACATGATGACGTATAGTCCCCAGCCGGGTCATTAACCCGGCCCGAGGGTACTACCCGTATCCGGCCCATTACGTATGGGTGGGATAATGTCAGTCAGGCTTATGGGCCTGAGTGAATAGTAACCGCGCACACGTGTGCGGCCCACGGCCCGGTACGGCCGATATGGCCGACATAGGGTTAGACAGAATAATATCCTGTCTAGGGATATCTTTACCCCATTAAGAGAGGATATTCACTACCAGAATTAGAGGATTACAATCATTCTAATTCTGGTGTTTATCTCTTCCTTGGGGCCGAAGGATCAGTGAAAGCCCACTAGGGTTTCACTACCTATAAAAGGAACCCCCAAGGGTTCCACAAAGGTATCACAATTCTCTCTAAACTCACATATAACCCTAAATCGATTACTTACTCTCACGCCGGAGTCTAATCGTGGGAAACCTTCCTACGGTAAGCCTAACGCGTGTTGTTTAGTGTGCAGGATCCCAACCAGAAGATTCACTTGGTGCAGGAGCCGGTACCCAGCCAACCCGAATTAAGCCTAATTCGGGTCTAGCAAGGATCAACCAACTTTTGCATCAACATTGATCATTTGGTGGCCATTTTAACAACAAAGGAGGTGAATTGCTTGTGTCCTAGGGCTGATTTCTCAACTTATTTTCTTAGTGTTTGATGATCTTGGAGTTACTTTTGGTTTTCATCAAGTTCTTGTCTTCCAAAAACAAGATATACTCTTGGTTGGTAAAGAAGATCATCCTCTCCATTTTCTCTTGTTATTTTTGTAAAGATCAAATGTATTTTCTTTCTTGTTGTATATGTATATGATGAATATATGATGATAAAAATGTTGTGTGGGGATCAAGTGTTGATAAATATGCTTAAAAAGATTAATAACTATAAGAAACAAGGATAAAATCATGATTAATTTGTTGGCTGTATAAAAACAGTATGTAACTAAAACTTGAACTGATAAACTTGCATGGTAGAATCCATTTACAGTAAGTACAAGATGTTATACACATGTGAGAGTTGGCCATGCAATGGAATCATTATAATAAGTGAGATATGATCAAAACAAGATGAGTGTGGTAATCTGAATAAGCTGTTTTTTAGGGACTGTTAAGGCTAGATAAACTTAAAATGAGCAGTAGCTATAACTAAGTTAAATGTAGCACATAATATGAAGATCATGCCATCCAAAAATGAGCTTCTAATTCATTGTAGAACTCTAGATATGATAAAAATGGTGAAGATGAAAATAAAAATCAGATTTTGAGAATTAATGTTTATTACTATTATATAAGCACTCAAATTATATTGTATAAAATGTGAAATTAAAACCCACTAACTTATGAATTTCATTTATATAAATATGTATAAGGTTAAATAAATGGATAAATTATAAAAATGGTAGTGGAATAATATTTATAAGTTATAAAAACTATAAACTTGATTTTTACGACTTTTTCGGCTATTACCGTAAAATTAACGTTTTTCGCCAATTAAAACTTAGACGATCAAACCCGTCTAATGTAAAGTTTTTAAAAGTCATATACTGATATATAAGTATCTAATACAAGTAAAAACCGATAAAACCTGAACTATAGGACATACGGACATTAACAAGCTAAGTAAGCATATTGGACTAATAATTGGACTAAATAAGTTAAACACTTATAAAAAGAACTTATTGGGCTTAACCCATTTGGGCCCAACATGTAAAGTGTGAATACTGATAATATAAGTATAAAATGGATTAAAACAAGTTAAAGAACTTATAATAAGCTTATTGGACTTAAAATAGGTAAATAGGTAAAACTAGTAAACTAGTAAAAAGTTACCAATAAGTAAACACTAAAATGAGTAAACAAGGATATATAAACCCACTTGATCATCATCATATGTACAAAAGTCATCATATGTATATTGTTATTTTGATAAAAGTCATTGGACAAGAGTCTAAGACCGATTATTATTTATATAGGTTTCCGTGACCGAAGCACGCCCGTAGCCGATAATCCGCCTTTCATTATCAACGTGAGTTCATAGCCTCGCACTCTTTTAAATGTTTTATAAAATGATTTGTAAACCCGCGAGGGAGATAACATGCTAGATTTTGATAAAAATAGAACACAAGTAGTCCCGATGGTATGCTTAATGATATGGACCCGAATGATGTTATGACCCTATAAACGAGACAAAAAGGATTATTAGTAGTTAGGTTATGTCACTTAAAGTCCCATTATCATGAATTGTGAACTACCGGGATTTGGTAGACGCTTATGCATTTGATAGTACTATTTGGGGACGATCATCCCAGTTCGCGCCTTGACGGTTGATCCCCGTCGTACCACATTGATTGGTAAGCGAATTTATCTATGAGAAGATTCCATAGCGTGATTTTTGTGACGACACGCTAACTTAGATGGGCAAATTGTTGTCGGGTTCGCGGCCCGTTCTTTTCATAGTAAGGTAACAATGTCATGCGGCTAATAATAATCCAAATGTATCCTATAATGTAATCCAATAACGACGCTAATAACGATGAATATATTACCTATTATTGTAATATTGAGGCTACGGTCTCATGGACGGTTTAAGATTTATGCTTGATTTATATATTGCCTGACTAGCAATACGAGGACTTACTTCCGATATTATACTTGTGTTCTGATTTTAACGATTGTTTTATATAACGGTTTTTATTAAACTCTATGAATTCACTCGGCATTCGCTGATATGATTTTTGCATGTTTTTATCTCAGGTGCTTGAAAGTAATCCGGATGGAGATCGACTCTGATGGCCCACATAATATTGAAAATGTTCATTCGATCTATGTTTTGTAAACTAAATGACCTGTATAATTTGGGACCTGTTGTACACTTTAAAACTTTTTATCGAATGAATGTATGTTGAACCTTGAACAACCATTTTTATGTGTTGTCTATGATTGGAGTTATTGTGCTATCCCGTAACACTCTAAAAGACCCTTCTGCTGTACCGATACGAAAAATGAGAGTGTTACACCAAAACGTGTATTTTATGTCGTAAAAGTCGGAATTATGCGTGGTTTGTGTTTTTATTGTGTTTCAGGATAAAAATATGCAAAAGAAAGAAAACATGGGCTATCATGGGCTTTTATCGAAGAAAAAGACAAAAGACGAAGTCAAAAGATCGAGATTGCAAAAAGAACGGAAGTCCAAGGCCTATTCTAAAGATTTATCGAAGAAAAAGTCTAAAGACGAAAGTTTAATGAAGTCGAAGAACTCAAGTCTAATTATAGAAGAAAATTATAAGACAAGTTCAATTTATATCGACAAATCCCGAGACGACGTCGAAGAAATTAAATCGAGTCAAGACGAGAAGAAAGAAAGAAGGAAGCATAAACACTTCACCTCTCCACCTCCTATAAATACCCTCCTAATATGTCATTAGGAGGGTGTTAGTTGTTAGTTAGTTAATTTAGTCATTTTTCATTTTTTCCTTTCTTTAGTTTTAAGAGAGAGAAAGTTTTAACTTTCTCTCACTAAGTTTTCATCTTTTCTTCATTTTTAATTTTAAGTTTAAGCTTTATTTCATCCTTGTATTTGGAATTCATTAATCAAAAGTTCAAGTTTAAGCTTTTAATCTTTAATCTTCTTCTACCTTTCTTGATTTTGGTTTATCTTTGATCCGAAATGTTCTTGATTCGTGTTTGATTTTGATGTTTTTGTGATTAAAAAGTTTATCTTTTTATTCCCTACTAAGTTTTTCTACGGTTTAAGCTTTAAGCTTGTTGTGCTTATTGGCTTATTTCGTATATAGCTTATTGTCTTTTAAGTTTTCTTAAAAGTTTAGTGTTTTTAAAGTTTGATTTATAAAGTTTGCTTAATTCGTGTTTTGAAAGTTTTTATGTTTATGCTTGTTTTTATTCGGTTAAGATTTGATTAAGTGCTTATTCATCTTGCTTATTTTGGCTAATTCATTTTCGGCTTATTTTCTCTTTGATTCCCATCGTATTATGCTTAAGGGGTTTACCAGTTACGATCAAGTAAGTGTGATCGTATAAACCCCTAAGGTTTCTACTTGCGATCCATTACTTCGATCACCAAGTACGATCGTTCACTACGATCACACTCGTTAATCCTCACCACGATCACTTTTGCGATCGTGGGTACGATCATTGAGTACGATCTGTGGCTGCGATTGCTTGGGTGCGATCACTTGTTACGATCGCATTGAGTGCGATCACCTATACTACGATCACTAGGCTACGATCGACTGATACGATCGTAGGCTGCGATCACTGGGAGTACGATCTAAAGTCACGATCGTGGTGGAGTACGATCACCAGTTACGATCGCATTGATTGCGATCCAGGATACGATCAAGGACCACGATCGCATTGACTGCGATCCTATTTCATTTTTCGTTTTTATATTTTATTTAAATTTCAAATTTAATTTTTCCCGCATTTTTACTTAGTGTTATTTTTAAACGAGTTTTGTCTTAGTTTATTTTTACCAAATTTTCAAGTTTTAAATTCATTACGTTTTAATTTCCAAAAATTACACGCTTCCCGAAATCTCTGTTTTTACCAAGTGTTTTTCTAGTAATCTTTAGTTTAATTTTTAAAGCTTTTATTTTAATCAACGACATTTTCATATTTACTTTTAGTTTAAAATAGATAATCAACCCATTTTATTCGTCCACCATACGACCGAGTCGCACATTCTACTAGTAATCAATTCGAAAAGACTGGATCAACGAACTTTCATAACTAAGTAAAATCTCAGTTATTAAATGGCGCCGCTGCCGGAGATTTTGATTAATGAATTCCAAATACGAATTTTCCATGAATTCATTTTAAAAATTAAACGATTAAACTTGAACTTTTGATTAATGAATTCCAAATACAAGGATGAAATAAAGCTTAAACTTGAAAGAAAAGATGAAGAAAAGATGAAAACTTAGTGAGAGAAAGTTAAACACTTTCTCTCTCTAAAATGAAAACTACAAAAAAGAAAATAAACTAGCTAACACCCTCCTAATGTGTCATTAGGAGGGTATTTATAGGAGATGGGGAGATGCATGTGCTTCCTTCTTTCTTTCTTTCTTCTCGACTCGATTTAAATTCTTTGTCTTTCTCGACGTCGTCTCGGGATTTGTCGATGTAAATTGAACTTGTCTTGTAATTTTCTTCTTCTATTAGACTTGAGTTCTTAGACTTCATTAAACTTCCGTCTTTAGACTTTTTCTTCGGTAAATCTTCAGAATAGGCCTTGGACTTCCGTTATTTTTGCACTCTTTATCTATTGACTTGGTCTTTTCTCGTTTTCTTCGATAAAAGCCCGTGAAAGCCCGAGTTTTCTTCCTTTTTCATCTTTTGGTCCTAAAACACAATAAAAACACAAACCACGCATAATTCCGACTATTACGACATAAAATACACGTTTTGGTCTTGTTATTATTGGAAATAAGTGGTAAAAAGGATAAGTGTTTTCACACTTATTAAATCCCCTACACTTGACCATTGCAATGCCCTCATGCAATGCATTAATTTCAAAACACGGTTTATATTTTTCATCATAAATAACCCACCTTGGCCTTTATTAAATACTAAATTTTAAGGAAATTAAAAAGATAGAAATATGTACAAAACAAGTAAAGAAATCAATGACTTACAATGGAGTTTTGGCTGCCATGAATGTTTATCATCCTCAAGTTTCACGTTCCCCATACCAAGCTTAAAAACGAGATCATTGTTATTATAAGTTAGCAAACTAACACGAACTCATGTGGCCCAATTATTTACTTAGACTCCCTTATTCCTAGGTGTATCTCTTATATTTTAATATTGTCTTGAATGATCACGAGGATGCATTGTTTGACTTATTTCGATAGTTATTTAGGATGAAAATAAAGTGGGATGATTTAATCAATAGTTAGCTAAAGGAAAAAATCTTTTAAAACTGCTTCTCGTGACCTCTTAAAGTTCATATTTTGGCATAAGTAGCTTCACGATTTGAGACCTTTCTCGGACCGATATTTGGCAGCGACTTCATACTTCAAATCTTGTGAGACGTTCTTGAAATTATTGTCTTCTCTTCATAATAGGAATTTCTTCACTTTAGGTTTTGAGAGATTCTTCATCTTTGGACCACGACTTCTTCATTTTTCTCCAATCTTTATTTTGGACTTTGATATACAATGATCCGCCTCCTTTTAAGACTTGGATCTGTTTATCCTCATACCTTGTTAGGCCCTTTTTGGATAGACTTCTCCATGATCTTTAGGGGAGTTTTTGCTTTTCGTCGTGTGTCTCGATCCTTCATATTAATTTTTGATAAATGATTCTTCACATCACTTTTGAATCTTTAGCAACAAAATGTAGCCCTCATGTCTTGCTAGGACCTTTTCGGACTCGCCAATCTTCGCATCCCGCTTCAATAAGTTATGCCTTGGCTATGAACTCTAATTAATACCGAGAAACTTTTAAACGATCTTGTGCTAGAAGCTAAGTAAATTTTCAAATCATACGACCTTATTTATTGCAGTTAAATTTATTAACAAGCGATGGGAGAATAGGCTTATAATCAACTCACATAAATTCACGAAAGAATACCAAACTTATAATTGACTCTATCATATCTCTTTCTCCATAATTTAAAATCTCAAGGAATGAGACTCGTGGATGCTTAGCCAATTAAATCAAAGTTTTGGGTTTTCGAGTCATCTGTAGGATCTTGCAAACTCTTAGACTTTTTCAAGTTTAGAAATCGCATTTGAAAGTTCCCTTGATAAAAAACTCTCTAGGATCAATTATAGGAACTAGCGAAAAGTTCTTGTTCTTAACCTGTGAGAGTTAAGACTTTCGCGTTTTAAAGTTCCCTATATAAAAGCCTAGCAAAACTTGACTTAAACACGTTAAGGATACTAGCTAGAGTAAACTTAAATAAGTAAACTCGGGTTGAGTCAAAATATTCATGACTTTGAAAAATTTAAAACCACTTTATTGAAAGTTTATTCTAGCAAAGAAAGTAAATAACGATAACAAAGGAAAATACTACTATACAAATAGGCCAAAATAGATTAATAATTTTGAAAAATGTCGAAAAATCAATTTTTCCGGTTAAAATGAGGACAAATTCATGGAAAAGCCCACTTACTTCGTTAGAAGTCCCCCTACACTTGATATAAACATTGTCCTCAATGTTTAAGCATGTGGGAGTAAACTCCCCTACACTTAGGACATTATGCAATTTGTTTAAATCTTGCTAAGGGAAGGACAACTATAGTGATTTCAATGTGAACATATAAGATATGAAATATTGAATCACGACAGTTTAGGATAGAACCAGGAAGACGGGTACACGGGATCACGGTTCGTCAAAAGTCATCGAGAATGGATCTTTGTGTGAGACCCCCAAAATCTGACATGGAACAACTAGGCAACAAGGGGGTAACACGTCATAGTACAAGAAACAATGAATTACAGTTCATACAAAGCTGACGAAATAAAAACATGTACATTACATTATAAAAGGTAAGAGTTTTTAAATATAGGTCCCAGAGTTTTAAAAGCGGAAAATTTTATTATTTCGTCTCGATTTATAACAAAAAGTTGCCCAAAAGATTGAATAAACTTCTGATAGTTTATATAGAAAAAATCTTTCAAAAGCATCACAGAAATCTCCAAGCTGCGATAATATCCTGCGGGCTCCCATCCAAGCAAAGCTAAGTAATTATACCTGAGATTAAACATGTAAAATCGTCAACATAAAGTTGAGTGACATTCATAGGTTTAGTAGTAAAGGTGTGGAACACAAGCATTCAGTTATAAAACAAGTAGTGTGGAGTATGGTTATATACGTCAACCATAGTCCGAAACCATTATTATTGTAGTTCAGTTCATGAACCGAAGCTTAACTCAGTGTAAGTTCCTCTAGGGAGTATTCAACCTAAATACTCAAGTAGTAAACGAATATCAGTGCGTCAAGGTACTTGAGACGGGGATAGTCAATCCCAATGGATCCACCCACAACATTCGCGCTTAGTAATCGAAATTAACGGTTCATGATCGGGAGAGGAAACTCAAGGCTAGACTAAAAAGCAATAATAATATTGAAAACCTGAAAATCATACATGTTCTGGATAACATACAAGTTCTGGATAGCATACAGTTTTAAATGGTTGTGTTCCACCATGTAAAATCTCACCCCGTGTTTAGAAACCATGTACAAGTAAAAAAGGGCTATGAACTCACCTTAGCCACGAGGTAAGTCAATCACGGTACTCAGCAACTGAGTAGAAACGGTAGTGGTAAGACGATCACCGATGATATGGATGCCCGGGGAAACACGAAAACCGCAACCTATCACAATAAGGCACGCGCTAAGACTCGAACTCAAGTATCGATATATACTAAGTATAATATGACTCAAATGTTTTCCAAAGTATTCATGTTTCAAAACCATTGAAACGAACCAAATGAATCCATTTATCCAAAGTTACTCGTTAAAACACTTGTACACTTGAAAATGGCTCGTTAAACGACGCCAAGTCAACGCAAGTCAAACTATCCTTTTACATCGCTCGAACCAGTAGCTAAGTCATTTATATAATGACTAAGCACTTGAGTAAGTCACCATGTCCAATGGTGAATGTGAAAATCCGTCAATTTATGGTTGATATTTTATTCTCAATATTTATTTGAAAATATTATTTTAATGTTATATTATGAACTCACTTATTTTTGGGAAAGTAATTTGGATTAACGTCTTGAAGTAGCATCGGCTACGTCTAAACCGAAGGATTCTACGTTACGTGCTCACGTTTACATACACCGTCCTTGGTGACAGTCCGACATTTCAAAAAATAAATTTATCCGTGAATATTATTTTAAGATTTTAATTTTGAGTTGGTTCATAAACTCACAAATTTACGAGAAGAGATTAGGACTTACGATTATAATTTAACGTCCTTTACGACTAAACCGGAAACCTTAGGATTACGTATTTACGTTTTTAAACTCCGTATTTGATGAGACAATTTTTATTGGATTCGTTTTGTGCCGTTGATTCATAATTATAAAAACGTTTTTCGTGAAACGACCCGAGGGCACGCAAATTGAGAAAACTAGAATCGACGAGTACCCGTAAATTAGCGGGATGGGACAAAATACATTATCCCACCCCACTATAGCATGGGACGGCTCACACATGACACCACATCAAAGATGTGGCATCATGTTAACTTATAACTTACAAGTGTAAGTTAAGCTTACACTTTAAGCTACCAAACCAACAAAAACAACTAGCTAAACACATACCACCATATCACACATGCAAAATCAACCAAAAACTCTCTCAACATCACCACCCTTGCCATCCCACCTTAAGCACAAACACCCCTTTTTGAGCTTTTCTAGCCACAAAATACTTGTTATCTAGCTCTACCATGGAGTTATCTTGAAGCCTTGATCACTTGGTGGCCATTTTAACAACAAAGGATGTGATTTGCTTGTGTCCTAGGGCTGATTTCTCAACTTATATTCTTGGTGTTTGATGATCTTGGAGTTACATTTGGTGTTCATTAAGTTCTTGTCTTCCAAAAACAAGATATACTCTTGGTTGGTAAAGAAGATCATCCTCTCCATTTTCTCTTGTTATTTTTGTAAAGATCAAATGTATTTTCTTTCTTTTTGTATATGTATATGTTGAATATATGATGATAAAAATGTTGTGTGGGGATCAAGTGTTGATGAATATGCTTAAAAAGGTTAATAACCATAAGAAACAAGGCTAAAATCATGATTAATTTGTGGGCTGTATAAAAACAGTATGTAACCAAAACTTGAACTGATAAATTTGCATGGTAGAATTCATTTACAGTAAGTACAAGATGTCATACACATGTGAGAGTTGGCAATGCAATGGAATCATTAAAATGAGTGAGATATGATCAAAACAAGATGAGTGTGCTAATCTGAATAAACTGTTTTATAGGGACTGTTAAGGATAGATAAACTTAAAATGAGCAGTAGCTATAGCGAAGTTAATTGTAGCACATAATATGAAATTCATGCCACCCAAAAATGAGCTTCTAATTCATTGTAGAACTCTAGATATGATAAAAATGGTGAAGATGAAAATAAAAATCAGATTTTGAAGAATTAATGTTTAATACTATTATATAAGCACTCAAATTATATAGTATAAAATGTGAAATTAAAACCCACTAACTTATGAATTTCATTTATATAAATATTTATAAGGTTAAATAAATGTTGAATTTTATAAAAATGGTAATTTGATAAGTTTTATAAGTTATAAAACTATAAACATGATTTTTACGACTTTTTCGGCTATTACCGTAAAATTAACGTTTTTCGCCAATTAAAACTAAGACGATCAAACCCGTCTAATGTAAAGTTTTTAAAACTCATATACTGATATATCAACATATACAACAAGTAAAAACCAATAAAACCCGAACTATATAACATACGGACATTAACGGACTAAGTTAACTTTATTAGACTAATAATACAACAAAATGGGCTAAAACACTTATAAACTTATTTATTGGGCTTAACCCATTTGGGCCCAACATGTAAAGTGTAAATACTGATAATACAAGTATAAAGTGGAATAATACAAGTTAAAGAACTTATAATAAGTTTATTGGACCTAAAACACGTAAATAGGCAAAACTAGTAAACTAGTAAGAAGTTACCAATACGTAAACACTAATATGAGTAAAAGAGAATATGTAAACCCACTTGATCATCATATATATATATAAAATCATCATATGTATACATAATTGTTATTTTTATAAAGTCATTGGACATGAGTCTAAGACGAGTATTATTTGTCTAGGTTTCCGTGATTGAAGCACGTACCGTACGTCCGAATTGCCGATAACCCGCCTTCCCACATCAACGTGAGTTCATAGCCTCGCACTCTTTTAAATGTTTTTATGAAATATTTTATAAACCCTCGAGGGAGATAACATGTTAGTTTTTATAAAATAGGACACCATTTGTCCCGATTGTTTGTTTATTGTTTTGGACCCGAATGATTATATGACCTGATTGTATGACCCGATAAATGATTAAATGACCCGATATATGAAATTAAATGGATTATTAATGTAACAGCCCCAATTTACCACGCAGCGGAATGTCCACATTGGGCGTTACTCATAGCACATCACACACAATCATAGAAAACATTCCCAAAAGAGACGTTAAAATGTATAAATACAACATTGTCTAAAATATTTTCCATCCCAAAAGATACCATCAGAGTAGCGTTTTAGTCCCAAAAACCGTTACCAACACAACATGTTCCTCAAAATACTTTAATTAAATTGTTAATTTAAAAAGGATGAAAAATAAATAAAGTTTAGACAAGTAAGCACCAACTCCCTCCTTGCATGCTCCGCTGCTATCCATCTTGATTACCTGAAACACATGCTTAAAAGGGTCAACACAAAGGTTGAGCGAATCTATAGGTTTTGCAAATCATCATTTGAACACAAGTATATAAAAATCAATTTCATTTACAGTTCCTTTGTGTGACCCTACGTTGGTATACGAGTCCACACCAGTTCATTGTACTCAACGTACCAATCCATTGTACTCAACGTACCAATCCATTTCAATCACAATTCCCTTGTGTGACCCTACGTTGGTATACGATTCCACACCAATTCATTGTACTCAACGTACCAATCCATTGTACTCAACGTACCAATCCATTGTACTCAACGTACCAATTCCATTGTACTCAACGTACCAATTCCATTGTACTCAACGTACTTGTTACAATCAAAACAACATTAAAGTTTAAGCAATCATTCAAAGACTTGTGTTCTATTTGTTTCAAATAGCATGTATTCCCCCTCGCGGGTTAAAATCATTTAAAACCAGTATAAAAGTGAGGCTATAGACTCACCTTAGATGATACACGAAGCTAGTAGTAGTAGTGATCGCCGAAGTGAAGATGCCTCCCAAATATACACGTCAAAAGCCGCCACCTAACAAATAAGGTGCGCGCTTAACAACATACTCAAGTATCTCAAAACATACTTAGTATAATAAAACCAACGACTCAAAATAGTATGTACATAGACATGACCAACCAATACAAGTGAATCCTTTCTAAACCCCACAACATATACTAGCTTTCCAAAACTAGTATCTTCGATATTGATCCATCTCATGATGCCAAATCAACACGGTTCAAGTACCCAACACGGGTCTCCAATCTCAGAATATACACTTAATCCTAACAATTATATCTTTTAGAAATTTTAGAATTTAATAGTTTAGTCTCTCACCTCAAACTATGGCGCGAGGTTAAGTACCTCTTAATAATACTCAGTCGGTACTTACCAAAAGTACACGCTGATTTATCATACCTACACAACTCCGTTTTCGACGAAACTTGGTGAAAAACTCACTTATAATCTGTACAAGAATCAGTTTAAATTTCATCCAATGATTCATATTTTATAACCACCTGCTCTACACATCTTTAGACTTTAAAATCCGGACAGTTTTGCACACTCGACTTTTAAAACCATTTTGACTTCCTTAACCAAAAGCATTTACAAATCCGACTCTTGATTATGAAAATAGACTCAAAATGATAAGTTTAGGGCCTGAGAACAGCCCTTGACCATTTTTGAAACTCAAGTTATAGTCCCCGGGATTTGACCCAATATCGACAACAATTTCGGATTGCGTCGATACTCGCCTCCCGGTACACGAATATTCAAACCTATGTAACTTTTGACTCGTTTGGAGTTAAAAGCTCTATCTTATACCGAAACGACCGTCTCGACGACCACTACAACTATATCCAAAAATATAAACCTTATCTCAGACCTAAAACCACGAAAATAGCCTTAGACCTACTGGTCTAAAATGACCACTTCAAAACTATACCAAATCCTATTTTGACCCATTTCCAACTTCACCAACACCTCAAATAACCCATATTAATCATCTACAAAAACTCCCAATATCTTAATCACTTGTATGATCAATATGAAATTACCAAAAATTATAAACAATTGCATGGACTCAAAGGAAAATGATTAAAATAATAATAACAACAACAATGGAACCTTACAATGATTAAATAGATCAAAACACCAAGAACACCCAAACCCCCCACAAATTTCGTGGGTTTGGGGCTGAAATCATCAAGGAAATGTTTGCTCCAAGCTTGAATACTTCAATAGGTTAATCCTAAACACAATTAAACACAAACCCACTATTTAATTAGATCAAATCAATGTTTTTAGTAAAAATTATCCAAATCAAATCTTAAGAAAAATGTTGTTGCATGTTGGAAATTTGTGGTGGGATTTACTTACAATGATGATACAAACATGGGACATTGATTAGATTTTCAAGAAATCAAGTTTTGCTGGTGATTTGGTGGTGGGCATGGTTGGCCGTGACTTTTGAGAGGGAAAGGGGGATGGAGAGAAAAAAATTTATTAGTTGAAATGAGGTGTGTGTATGTGGTGGGTGTTTTTGTAAAAAGGTGGGAGGACCTTGGTGCAAATATGGCTTTCTTTTGGCCCTTTTAGCAAAGCTAGTTTTAAAGAGCGAGAATGGTACATAGTCGGTTTTTATAAATTTACGAGAGTCGAGTTTCGTCCCGGATGCATAAAAAATTAAGTCTCGTTCAATAAAATAATTTTTCAAAGATTTAAATGCACACGAAAAGCAATAGTAAGGTTCCGACTCAACTTAATACGTAATGAAACAAAAATTCCAAAAATCTCCAATATCGAGATAGTCGATACTAAAATATAAAATTTGGGCATCCATCGGCATCACGATCACTAGTAGTACTCTTCAGTCATCAAAACAATTAAATATATGCACACATTACCGGTTTCAACGTAAACCATCAAACATAACAATACTCACCATTACTTAGAAACTCAAAATATGTTACATAGTTAGGGTAAAACGATGACGTTAAGTACGGGATATTATATTCTCACCTCCTTAAAGGAGCGACGTCCCGGCGCTTGCCTCGCCTCATACTCGTATCGCGCTCTCCTAGGAAAAACGAGGGCACTTCTTATAAGGAAATCCTCACGTTCCCACGTGAATCTCGTTCCACGTCTCGAAATACATCGCACCTTTGTAATGAGAATCTTACTCGGTCTCAAACGCTTAACCTCTCGATCAAAGATCTCTACTGGTTCTTCTACAAAAATGCAACTCGTCGCCAAGTTGTATCTCACCAAAAGGGATGAATGAGTCCTTATCCGACAGGAACTTCTTCAAGCTCGACACACGAAAATTTCAGGAATTACACGAAGCTCATCCGACGATTTCAAATTATAAACAATCGGCCCCATCCGTTGGGCGATCTCAAACGATCTAACGTACTTTGGACTTAACTTTTTTTTTTTTTTTTCTAAAACAATTTTCACCTTCCCAAGGTGATACCTTAATCATTACCCTGTCTCCAACTTCAAATTCCCACGGCTTCCTACGGTTATTGGCACATCTCTTCTGACGAATTCTCGTGGTTAACGAGCGATTATCAATTCGCACGATCTTTTCCCGTAATCTTCCAAATCATTTCGGATCTAATCATTTGTCCTCTCGCTACTTCATTCCAACAATTTGGCGATTTACCCACCGTCTACGACATCACAAAAACAATCACTCATAAAAGAAAGTCGCATGGGTCGCACCATTACACCATCAAAATCGGTCTAGAATACTCAAGACGAGATAATTAGTTATGGTCGTACAAAGTCACCTTATTGTGTAATCTCGAACATGCCAACCTACTTCGTAAAAAAAGCGAGTTCATCGATACGAAAATCATTCGGCGTATACATTTCGCTATCGGACGCATTAAAGTTTAAACCTAAACACGAAAGCCACCACTAGGCATATAAGGTCAAGTTACGGCATGTTTGCCAAAAAGACAAACCACGCCAAGTCAATAAATTCAATCGAGTTAGCTCATGCTTGCTAAACAGCCAAGCCATGATGAATAAGAATACTTGACAAGACTTTCAGGTAAGTCAGTCAGTCGCAAGGTTATAAGTTAAAGGATATCCAATGGCCGGATAGCCATGGACACATATCAAAAGGAATAACAAGGAAATATCTTCGTCATTGGAGAGCGCTCATACGTGGGTCCATAACCACAAGATAATACAAACGCACCATCTCACTTCCGCCCACGCGCATTCAAAGTTTCAATAAGCATCGTCGTTGAAGGTCAAAAAGATACTACAAAGTACGTGTTCTCCATGATCGGACGTCATTGGACAATGTCGGCTCAAGTTCTCGCAACTTAAGACCACTCGATTATATCACCTACCATGTAAGAACATAAAAAGAAAAGGTCAAACATAAACATCAAATGTAAATCTCCGTCGTTGATCATCGATAAAACCTTGGACTAGCCCTTGATAATACAACTCGATCTCTAAAGTCTTTCCACTTGTGGTGTCAGCTACAACATACTCCTCGAGGTGATAACGAATTTATTAATTTCAATCATTAAGAAATTCGGTCCTTTGGCGATGATTCACAACATATCGGGCATACCATTAAGTTCTGCTCCAGTGTTCAACGTACAAAAGCGTCCCATTAACTTTTGCTTCAGCGTTCATCGTACAAAGGCGTCCCAATAATTTCGACTTCAGTGCTCAAGGTGATGCATCATATTCCTCGTTTTTAGTTCGTCATACTAGCCCCAAGAGTTTCGTCATCAAGAAAAGTCTTCGGTGACCCTTCGATAGTAGCAAGTAAAATTACAAAATCTTCACATCCACGATAAGTTGTCGTTGATAACTTGATCCTCAGTCAATCCGCAAGTACACATATAAATCCTTGTGACGCTTAAGCAAGTCGCCTATTCTCGGAACGGTCAACGGTTCTTAACAATCTGCTTATAAAGCTCGCGATCTTCGAGACACATTAGAAATGGTCCATCGGAATAAATCATAACTCGAGAGAATTCCAACAGGTTACTTGTACATAGATGATAATCGACGATCATCATAATGACGACAGCACCGAACGATTCTTACCAACGAAATACGAGTTGAAGGAAGACGTACGCACACAAAACATCCACAAATCAAGCCAGACATACTCGGGCCCACTCGTTTATAACTCCTTGTCTACATCAAAAGGCGTCCCCCTCTATGTATACAAGAGTTTATAAATTTACGGTTCGGGAAATTATAACTTTCTTGTTCAAATGAAAAGGCGTCCCAATCCATTTCAACAAGACGATTATAAGTCATCCTACTCAAGTATTACTATCTCTCAACACGATATCATATCCAAATACCATAGTAAATATAAGGTGTCAAATAAACTTACATCATGATTTCCGTATTCAAATGTCCCATTCCATTTGAATAAGGAGATCATAACGATCTAAGGTCCAGTGGTTTAAAACCTTCTTATTCAAATGTCCCAATCCATTTCAATAAGATACCCTTAAACAACTCATAGTTGAGCGAGTTAAAATCTCTATATCTAAATGTCCCATTCCAATTAGATACAAGGCATTAAGCCACTCAACCGAATGACTACTACGAGCATATCTTTGTTGTACCCAAACTATATATATTTGATTGGATATATATATCTTAGGTCCAACATTGGCATCCTCCTTTTCGCCAGTAAAACGTAGTCATATAAAACCAAATCACACGTCGCATTACGTAGAAGATGTCACCTTGGATAAATGATTCTTTAGAATCATAAAAAGTAACGGAAATAAAAATATCACGTTAATCAATTACGTTTCAATATGAGATGTCCAAAAATGGCACATCACGATGTGACGACAACGATCGAACTTAAACAAGTCGATATGTGATAGATTACGAAACAACATACACGTACCCAAAGTATCAAACGAGTTTCACACTCGTATTCATAATACATAATTATCAAGATCGGTGATTGGCGATGAGGCCAAATCCTATTCAAAACCGAATTATAAAATGTACAATAATCATTCAAGGACCATTGCTTCGCGTACAATGCCTTTAAATATCATAGTATATTCATACATATACATACTACCATTCCTATATACACATAGGTTCACATAATCATAGTCAAATATAAAGTAATACACGAATAGCCTTACCGGAGCCATGCGGAGTAGTTGCGTGCTTAAAACTTTTAAGACACACCAAAAGTTATAGTTTAGGACATTTTCAAAAAAAATCGACCTAGTTCTCTATAACTTGTGGCTCTGATTACCAATTTGTAACAACCCCAATTTACCACGTAGCGGAATGTCCACATTGGGCGTTACTCATAGCACATCACACACAATCATAGAAAACATTCCCAAAAGAGACGTTAAAATGTATAAATACAACATTGTCTAAAATATTTTCCATCCCAAAAGATACCATCAGAGTAGCGTTTTAGTCCCAAAAACCGTTACCAACACAACATGTTCCTCAAAATACTTTAATTAAATTGTTAATTTAAAAAGGATAAAAAAATAAATAAAGTTTAGACAAGTAAGCACCAACTCCCTCCTTGCATGCTCCGCTGCTATCCATCTTGATTACCTGAAACACATGCTTAAAAGGGTCAACACAAAGGTTGAGCGAATCTATAGGTTTTGCAAATCATCATTTGAACACAAGTATATAAAAAGCAATTTCATTTATAGTTCCTTTGTGTGACCCTACGTTGGTATACGAGTCCACACTAATTCATTGTAGTCAACGTACCAATCCATTGTACTCAACGTACCAATCCATTTCAATCACAATTCCCTTGTGTGACCCTACGTTGGTATACGAGTCCACACCAATTAATTGTACTCAACGTACCAATCCATTGTACTCAACGTACCAATCCATTGTACTCAACGTATCAATTCCATTGTACTCAACGTACCAATTCCATTGTACTCAACGTACTTGTTACAATCAAAACAACATTTAAGTTTAAGCAATCATTCAAAGACTTGTGTTCTATTTGTTTCAAATAGCATGTATTCCCCCTCGTGGGTTAAAATCATTTAAAACCAGTATAAAAGCGAGGCTATACACTCACCTTAGATGATACACGAAGCTAGTAGTAGTAGTGATCGCCGAAGTGATGATGCCTCCCAAATATACACGTCAAAAGCCGCCACCTAACAAATAAGGTGCGCGCTTAACAACATACTCAAGTATCTCAAAACATACTTAGTATAATAAAACCAACGACTCAAAATAGTATGTACATAGACATGACCAACCAATACAAGTGAATCCTTTCTAAACCCCACAACATATACTAGCTTTTCAAAACTAGTATCTTCGATATTGATCCATCTCATGATGCCAAATCAACACGGTTCAAGTACCCAACACGGGTCTCCAATCTCAGAATATACACTTAATCCTAAGACTTATATCTTTTAGAAATTTTAGAATTTAATAGTTTAGTCTCTCACCTCAAACTATGGCGCGAGGTTAAGTACCTCTTAATAATACTCAGTCGGTACTTACCAAAAGTACACGTTGATTTATCATACCTACACAACTCCGTTTTCGACGAAACTTGGTGAAAAACTCACTTATAATCTGTACAAGACTCAGTTTAAATTTCATCCAATGATTCATATTTTATAACCACCTGCTCTACACATCTTTAGACTTTAAAATCCGGACAGTTTTGCACACTCGACTTTTAAAACCATTTTGACTTCCTTAACCAAAACCATTTACAAATCCGACTCTTGATTATGAAAATAGACTCAAAATGATAAGTTTAGGGCCTAATAACAGCCCTTGACCATTTTTGAAACTCAAGTTATAGTCCCCGGGATTTGACCCAATATCGACAACAATTTCGGATTGCGTCGATACTCGCCTCCCGGTACACGAATATTCAAACCTATGTAAATTTTGACTCGTTTAGAGTTAAAAGCTCTATCTTATACCGAAACGACCGTCTCGACGACTACTACAACTATATCCAAAAATATAAACCTTATCTCAGACCTAAAACCACGAAAATAGCCTTAGACCTACTGGTCTAAAATGACCACTTCAAAACTATACCAAATCCTATTTTGACCCATTTCCAACTTCACCAACACCTCAAATAACCCATATTAATCATCTACAACAACTCCCAATATCCTAATCACTTGTATGATCAATATGAAATTACCAAAAATTATAAACAATTGCATGGACTCAAAGGAAAATGATTAAAATAATAATAACAACAACAATGGAACCTTACAATGATTAAATAGATCAAAACACCAAGAACACCCAAACTCCCCACAAATTTCGTGGGTTTGGGGCTGAAATCATCAAGGAAACTTTTGCTCCAAGCTTGTATACTTCAATAGGTTAATCCTAAACACAATTAAACACAAACCCACTAATTTAATTAGATCAAATCAATGTTTTTAGTAAAAATTATCCAAATCAAATCTTAAGAAAAATGTTGTTGCATGTTGGAAATTTGTGGTGGGATTTACTTACAATGATGATACAAACATGGGACATTGATTAGATTTTCAAGAAATCAAGTTTTGGTGGTGATTTGGTGGTGGCCATGGTTGGCCGTGACTTTTGAGAGAGAAAGGGGGATGGAGAGAAAAAAATTTATTAGTTGAAATGAGGTGTGTGTATGTGGTGGGTGTTTTTGTAAAAAGGTGGGAGGACCTTGGTGCAAATATGGCTTTCTTTTGGCCCTTTTAGCAAAGCTAGTTTTAAAGAGCGGGAATGGTACATAGTCGGTTTTTATAAATTTACGAGAGTCGGGTTTCGTCCCGGATGCATAAAAAATTAAGTCTCGTTCAATAAAATAACTTTTCAAAGATTTAAACGCACACGAAAAGCAATAGTAAGGTTCCGACTCAACTTAATACGTAATGAAACAAAAATTCCAAAAATCTCCAATATCGAGATAGTCGATACTAAAATATAAAATTTGGGCATCCATCGGCATCACGATCACTAGTAGTACTCTTCAGTCATCAAAACAATTAAATATATGCACACATTACCGGTTTCAACGTAAACCATCAAACATAACAATACTCACCATTACTTAGAAACTCAAAATACGTTACATAGTTAGGGTAAAACAATGACGTTAAGTACGGGATATTACAATTAAAGTTAGGTTATGTCACTAAAAAGTCCCATTAGCATGAATTGTGAACTACCGGGATTTGGTAGACGCTTATGCATATAATAGTACTATTTGGGGACGATCACCCCAGTTCGCGCCTTGACGGTTGATCCCCGTCGTGCCACATTGATTGGTAAGCGAATTTATGTATGAGAAGATTTCCATAGCGTAACCTTTGTGATGACACGCTAATTGGATGGGCAAATTGAGTATCGGGTTAGCTACCCGTGTTTGGTTTAGTAAGGTAACAATGTCATGCGGCTTATAATAATCCAGTTAACGAAATACTACTCTACGCACCGAATTACGATGTATTGACTGACTAGCAATACGGGGTCATACTATTGATATTATGTTCGTGTTTTGGTTTTCATAACCATATTCATATAACGGTTTTTATTTAACTTTATACAACGTAATAAGACGTATTGTATGATGCTTTTACGACATTGGCTCGTATGATGATTTTTAAGGCAAACGCCTATATTATGATTTTCGATAAGAATTTGTATAAAAATGACTTTGGCTATTTTATGGCCTATTACAATGATTTGTACAAAATGATTTTTGGTAATAATTTTATACCATTGTTATATTGATGGGTTTTATTAAACTCTATGAATTCACTCGGCGTTTTCGCTGACCTTTTCTTTTAACATGTTTTATCCCAGGTACTTGAAGGTAATACTCGGGAAGACAACAAGAATTCATGGCCCGCACTTAAACAATAATTTCCATTCAAATGTTTTGTAAAACCTGTATGAAATATAATGACTTGGGACCTATGTAACTTTGATATTTATGAATGGAAATGCTTTAATATTAAAACGACGCGACTTTTAAGCGTTGTCTATGATGTGAGTAATGTGCTATCCCGTAACACCAACTAGTCTTCCGCTGTATTGAGTTGTATAAATTTGGGGGTGTTACAGTTTGGTACCAGAGCTCTCGTTATAGAGAACGAAAGATTTTTAAAACCAAGGTTTTGAATAAAACATTTCAAAATCTTTTAACTAAAAACATTTTTCTAAAAATGTCTAAAAATCTTTTGACTATAACGGTGCCGAAGAATTCCCGAGTTACCGACAAGGCCAGACTGAGAAGTGTTATTTTAATATATATATATAACTTGGATTATATATATATATATATGATGTAATTTTATTATATGATTGTTTGATGATTATTTTGATATTTATACGAGGTATTTATACGACGTAGATTGTCACAAGGAACCCTAAATCCCCTAGTAAATTAATCGAAGCTATTCTCGTAGGAATTCTAGCTATCCTAGATCTAAACCAAGTTGTGGATATTTATGATCCCAACGAATGGTTGATATTCATAGAAATATAGATATTAGTTGATTGTGAAATTGAAAAAGAATTGGCGAGATTAAAACTGATATCGATGGCATGACGATCTTTCCTTATAGAGTGGAGCTTGGCAAAACGTTACCACCTAGAAAGATGTCATCTGATTCGTGTCATCCAATTCTTAAATTGAAATCGAAAGGGTGAATGTTGCACTTGAGGCTGTCATTGGAACCATTACCCAAAAGCCTCATGCCACTAGTACCTTTCCGAGAAATCTGATTGAATGTGTGAGTCATCTCATGCTAGTGACTCATTTGATAATTGTTGTTGTAAGAGCTATAGGATTGAAATTAAGTGTTGATCATATTGAGCTTTTATTGCCTTTACAAGGCCGAAGAATAAGGTTGTATGTATTGGAGAATGAGGTAGGATATCGAATTAAGTATAAAATTGGTTGAAACTTGAATAAAGTAAAATTTAACTTGTGTGGAATAAGAAATTGTTAAGAGGAAGTTGTTAAGTCCTGTGATTGAATTATAAGGTTTTAAATGATTGTTAGTTCGTGTTAAGGATTGTTCCTATACCATTGTCCAATGACGAGGATGTCCAGTGTCCAATAAATAAATTGAAGAAATCTTCTTCTGAATTGGGACCGATGGACCTTCTGGGACAGGTGGGACACCTAATGACTCTTGTAGATTAGTATTCATTGTGGTATCTTTTAAAAATCCCTAACTTAACTGAGATATCAGTTGGTAGGATGAGTTTTGGAAATTATATGACATAGTGACATGCAATGTGTTACGGTACAATTTGACTTGTTTGTGATTAATGAAAAGACTACCTTTGATTGCTAAATTCTACATGTATCGATGTTATCTATCTTTTATTGCTTCATTCTAATGTCCGCATTAGTGATGAAACCGTTGAACAAGTACTCATCTTGATTTGAGTTACGTTGTAAATTATTCTTTTTGAGTGCCATCGAGGTCATGAACCTCATGATTAATTGGCTAAGCTCATTTCCTGATATATTATAGTTAGTTCTTCGTGAACAAGCTTTCATCACTCTTCTGCAGATCACTCATTGTTTTTATAAGATAAAACAGTATCCCTTGAGAAAAATTGAATTTTCATCACCATAAGGATTATTTAAAGTAAGAATTGTAAGTGATTGTTAACGAAATGATGTTGTTTATAAAGCACCTTAGAAAACTTAATTGTTTTCATAACAAAGAAAATCTTTGTAAATTTATTCTTGGTTCTTATTTAAGAATTAAGCATGAAAATGTTTTTATTATAAACATGATGATAAAATTTTGACGAACCGAGTATTGCATCGTTAATCTTGAAATTGTATATAGTTGCGCGCCTACATACAATTTGGAATGGACCATGCAAGGTTGATTAGTAGTCACCATAAAACTGGTTAATAAACACTAAATTTTCTTTGAAGATTGTGAAAGATTAAATTTTATGAGATCTGCAAGAAGTGAAAAATAAGGACATAGTGTTAGGGACACCTACATATGTGCCTGTAGCATCTATTCTTCTGAGTCGAATTTACTCATCTGTGGAATTTGTCTTATTTGACAATTGACAATTCTTTCTTGTCCAATCTTCCGTAGTAAGATTCTTAGGAAAAGTATTTGATTACCGAGTGTTGATACCCGACTGGATGTATCGACGTTCCTATCATTTCTTTTTATTTGATTTCATTTGAATGACCTGGGTAACGATCCGAGGAGCTTTCGAATGTGTACTCAAATTTTGAAAACATGGGATATATTCATATTCATTAAATGTTTTCGTATGTATCTGATTTGAAATTCTCTCGCATAGATTATGCGTTGACCTTACTCTTTTAATAGTAGTTGTGTCTCCATATATCCTTGAATTGTGAAGGATTATGAGTTATAATTAGTCTTTTGAGAAGTTCACATCTTATCGACGACGATAAAACTAGAAAGTTGATAGTGCCAGTAGAATAGATTGATTGATTATGACATGACGACATTGTCTTAATTGATGGGAACTCGAGTAGAATTCCCCGAAAAGATAAGATGTTGATTATCAAAAGTGATCTAAATAATTCTTGATGGATGACCATATCCTGCATTTAGACCTGAAATTATACCCTGAATGGTTGTGAATTAGTCATAGATTTTGTAATCTAGAAAGTACCTAATATAAATTTATTAAAAAGATATTTCTGTAATTTGAGACTTTAGTAAGTATTTGTTGATGAATTACCTAGACTTTCGCCATTAAGGCAATTTGAATTTGGTATTGATTATATTCCCGGTGCTGCATCTGTGGCATGTGCACTGTACGTCAGCACCATCTGAATTAAAGGAATTACCGTACAACTGAGAGAGTTGTCGGAGAAAGATTTTATTCTACCGAGCTCGTCATTATGAAGAGCTATGGTGTTATCATTCCTTATATTTATAGATTACTGTGAACTGAGTAAATTGACAATCGAAAACGATATCCATAACTCGAAATGGAAGATTTGTTCGATCATTTACAAGGTTCTAGCGTATGTTTTAAAGATTTGATCCATGGCATGGTTATCATCAACTTCGCATCTGCGAAAAAGATTATGTATTCCAATCACTACATCCGGTACTTGTAATGAACATTATGAGTTTCACGTGATATCGTTTGGATTGACTAATACACATGTAGCATTCATAATTTGGGTGAATCACGTGTGTAGGTTGTAATTTGATAAATTCATGCTCATGATCATTAAGGACTATTTGTTTGTTTATAAGAATAAGAATGAGTTAATAATTATTTATAGATTGCCCTGAATTGGCCGAACAATTAAAACTTGTACCTTGAATATTTAACATATGACTTAAGACTTAATCCTTTACATTATTAGACCATGTGATTAAAAGATAATGGAATCTATATTGACTCTTCAAAAATTAAGAGCCCTTTTAAGATTTTGGGTTTTACCAAAAAGAAAGTGCAAATGTGTTTTGACAAATGTTTTGACAAAGGATTTTTAAGGGATTATTCCCTTATACCCAGAACATTTAACTAAACTCCTGTTTAGGGGTAAATGTTCGGTATACCTCAAGACAACCTAAGAGGGATTGAGGAAACCATTTAAACCATGACTTGAAATTTGAAACGATAATTTACGCTTTTCAACTAAGAAAATTTTGACCAAAATATAAACAAATATTTTTCGTACATTTACGAATCCTACTAATTATTTTTGATAAATCAACAAAAATCCTGTTAATTAAATTCAACTTTTATTTTGAACATTTTTATATAATTGGACAAACTAAGAAAATTTAAAAACTTTTTGCGTTTACATTTCATAAAAATTGAATATTTATTATTTAATTAGTTGTAATAATTATCGACGCTTAAACGTCAGATTGAGGAAAACTGATAAAAATGATAGCTGAAACTAAACTGAAACTTAGAAAATATGAAGAAAGGTGAATATAATTACTGACACGTTATGTAGAAAGTATAAAGAACCAATTAGGATGTGTTCCTTAGTAATGATGGTACAAAATAAGCTGCCGAACAATTTAAAAATAGCTGATGTTTGCAAAAAGAGAAAATATAGATAATAAAAAGAGGTTCGCGGCTAATGTGAACCATTAGAATTGAGAAGCCAATGGCGTTAAATGTTTTAAAAGGTCGTTTGTGGTTGCCTAAATATGGAAATTTAGAAATGTAGTCATATTAAAATCTTGTAAGTATAAGTATTCTATTCCTGACATTTATGATTTAATGTATCCTTGTCTGAAGAAGTTGTACTGATGGCAAATTATGAAGGCAGACATTGCCTCATACATTAGTAAACGTCTAGCTATCGCAAAGGTTATCATCTGAATTTGATTCTATTTGGGTCATCGTCAACAGACTGACCAAATCTGCTAATATCATTCTTGTTAATGATAGATTCTTGATGAAGAAATTGACTCTTTATATTTAAAGGAGTCGTGTAAACATAATGTGCTTGTATCGATCATCTCTAACAAGATCCTCGCTTCACATCGAATTTCTAGAGATTTGCTCAGAAGTCATTGAGAACGAATCTTGATGAGAGTACTGTGTACCACCCCATTTGAAGGGACGAGGTAAAGTAACGATACAAAATACTATAAGTGTTGTTTTATGTTTGAATGATTGACCTTTGGTAATAAACCATATAATCGCTTTCCTTTGGAGAGATTATCATGGATAATTATCGTATTAGGATCGAGATCGAATCTTGTTAGGATCTAAATATTAGAGCATCTGTAAGCAAGAGTTGAGATGAAGACACCCGACATACATCCACTGTGAGTTGGACATGTCTTTTAGGTTTAAGGTTTCCTATGATGGCAAACCTAACCTTATAAAATACTCGACCCGCGAGACCTGAAATGATTGTTGAAATTAGGATCTGATTGTTGACTGCCGATAGTAGGCAGGAGGTTATGTGAATATGAAATGTAGATCTTAAAGTGCCAGATGGGTAGCGAAGTTATGCCAAAAATTTTAACCATGGAAAAATGAATTGATGATATGAAAGATCATGGGATATAAGTCCCCGTTGTATGGGACCATTGAGATGATGTAAAAGATTGGTTTGAAAGGCATATAAGCTGGATCTACCCTAGGACTTCGAGAGCTGAGTGAATTATGTTTCGTATATCTAACTTGATAAAATGTCTATCAAGTGAAAATCTGAATTCTTCTTGATAAAGTTTAGATCGGCGAAAAGTTGCATTCATCAAAAACCCGTGAAAATCATGGATAGAGAAAGTAAGTCACATTAAGCCTGATCTTATTCCTGTAGTTATGTTTGATGAAACTCGCGTATTGTAATGAATTACACTTGTGAGAAAAGACCGAATGTGGAGGAAATACCCACATGGCTTTAATTCTATAAGAAACGAGTAGTGAGATGATCTTTGAGGACAAAGATCCTGTTTAGGGGTAAATGCTGTGACAATCCGTCAATTTATGGTTGATATTTTATTCTCAATATTTATTTGAAAATATTATTTAAATGTTATATTATGAACTCACTTATTTTTGGGAAAGTAATTTGGATTAACGTCTTGAAGTAGCATCGACTACGTCTAAACCGGAGGATTCTACGTTACGTGCTCACGTTTACATACACCATCCTTGGTGACAGTCCGACATTTCAGAAAATAAATTTATCCGTGAATATTATTTTGAGATTTTAATTTTGAGTTGGTTCATAAACTCACAAATTTACGAGAAGAGATTAGGACTTACGATTATAATTTAACGTCCTTTACGACTAAACCGGAAACCTTAGGATTATGTATTTACGTTTTTGAACTCCGTATTTGATGAGACAATTTTTATTGGATTCGTTTTGTGCCGTTGATTCATAATTTATAAAAAACGTTTTTCGTGAAACGACCCGAGAGCACGCAAATCGAGAAAACTAGAATCAAGGAGTACCCGTAAATTAGCGGGATGGGACAAAATACATTATCCCACCCCACTATAGCATGGGACGGCTCACACATGACACCACATCAAAGATGTGGCATCATGTTAACTTATAACTTACAAGTGTAAGTTAAGCTTACACTTTACGCTACCAAACCAACAAAAACAACTAGCTAAACACATACCACCATATCACACATGCAAAATCAACCAAAAACTCTCTCAACATCACCACCCTTGTCGTCCCACCTTAAGCACAAACACCCCTTTTTGATCTTTTCTAGCCACAAAATACTTGTTATCTAGCTCTACCATGGAGTTATCTTGAAGCCTTGATCACTTGGTGGCCATTTTAACAACAAAGGAGGTGATTTGCTTGTGTCTTAGGGCTGATTTCTCAACTTATATTCTTGGTATTTGATGATCTTGGAGTTACATTTGGTGTTCATCAAGTTCTTGTCATCCAAAAACAAGATATACTATTGGTTGGTAAAGAAGATCATCCTCTCCATTTTCTCTTGTTATTTTTGTAAAGATCAAATGTATTTTCTTTCTTGTTGTATATGTATATGATGAATATATGATGATAAAAATGTTGTGTGGGGATCAAGTGTTGATAAATATGCTTAAAAAGGTTAATAACCATAAGAAACAAGGCTAAAATCGAGATTAATTTGTTGGCTGTATAAAAACAGTATGTAACCAAAACTTGAACTAGTAAATTTGCATGGTAGAATCCATTTACAGTAAGTACAAGATGTCATACACATGTGAGAGTTGGCCATGCAATGGAATCATTAAAATGAGTGAGATATGATCAAAACAAGATGAGTGTGCTAATCTGAATAAGTTGTTTTGTAGGGACTGTTAAGGATAGATAAACTTAAAATGAGCAGTAGCTATAACTAAGTTAATTGTATCACATAATATGAAGTTCATACCACCCAAAAATGAGCTTCTAATTCATTGTAGAACTCTAGATATGATAAAAATGGTGAAGATGAAAATAAAAATCAGATTTTGAAGAATTAATGTTTAATACTATTATATAAGCACTCAAATTATATAGTATAAAATGTGAAATTAAAACCCACTAACTTATGAATTTCATTTATATAAATATGTATAAGGTTAAATAAATGATACATTTTATAAAAATGGTAATTTGATAAGTTTTATAAGTTATAAAACTATAAACATGATTTTTACGACTTTTCCGGCTATTAACGTAAAATTAACGTTTTTCGCCAATTAAAACTTAGACGATCAAACCCGTCTAATGTAAAGTTTTTTAAAATCGTATACTGATATATCAATATATACAACAAGTAAAAACCAATAAAACCCGAACTATATAACATACGGACATTAACGGACTAAGTTAACTTTATTAGACTAATAATACAACAAAATGGGCTAAAACACTTATAAACTTATTTATTGGGCTTAACCCATTTGGGCCCTACATGTAAAGTTTAAATACTGATAATACAAGTATAAAGTGGAATAATACAAGTTAAAGAACTTATAATAAGTTTATTGGACCTAAAACACATAAATAGGCAAAACTAGTAAACTAGTAAGAAGTTACCAATACGTAAACACTAAAATGAGTAAAAGAGAATATGTAAACCCACTTGATCATCATATAAATATAAAATCATCATATGTATACGTAATTATTATTTTTATAAAGTCATTGGACATGAGTCTAAGACGAGTATTATTTGTCTAGGTTTATGTGATTGAAGCACGTACCGTACGTCCGCATTGCCGATAACCCGTCTTCCCACATCAACGTGAGTTCATAGCCTCGCACTCTTTTAAATGTTTTTATGAAATATTTTATAAACCCGCGAGGGAGATAACATGTTAGTTTTTATAAAATAGGACACCATTTGTCCCGATTGTTTGTTTATTGATTTGGACCCGAATGATTATATGACCCGATTGTATGACCCGATAAATGATTAAATGACCCGATAGATGAAATTAAATGGATTATTAAAGTTAGGTTATATCACTAAAAAGTCCCATTAGCATGAATTGTGAACTACCGGGATTTGGTAGACGCATATGCATATAATAGTACTATTTGGGGACGATCACCCCAGTTTGCGCCTTGACGGTTGATCCCCGTCGTGCCACATTGATTGGTAAGCGAATTTATGTATGAGAAGATTTCCATAGCGTGACCATTGTGACGACACGCTAATTTAGATGGGCAAATTGAGTATCGGGTTAGCTACCCGTGTTTGGTTTAGTAAGGTAACAATGTCATGCGGCTTATAATAATCCAGTTAACGAAATACTACTATACGCACCGAATTACGATGTATTGCCTGACTAGCAATACGGGGTCATACTATTGATATTATGTTCGTGTTTTGGTTTTCATAACCATATTCATATAATGGTTTTTATTTAACTTTATACAACGTCATAAGACGTATTGTATGATGCTTTTACGACATTGGCTCGTATGATGATTTTTAAGGCAAATGCCTATATTATGATTTTCGATAAGAATTTGTATAAAAATGACTTTGGCTATTTTATGGCCTATTACAATGATTTGTACAAAATGATTTTTGGTAATAATTTTATACCAATGTTATATTGATGGGTTTTATTAAACTCTATGAATTCACTCGGCGTTTTCGCTGACCTTTTCTTTTAACATGTTTTATCTCAGGTACTTGAAGGTAATACTCGGGAAGACAACAAGAATTCATGGCCCGCACTTAAACAATAATTTCCATTCAAATGTTTTGTAAAACCTGTATGAAATATAATGACTTGGGACCTATGTAACTTTGATATTTATGAATGGAAATGCTTTAATATTAAAACGACGCGACTTTTAAGCGTTGTCTATGATGTGAGTAATGTGTTATCCCGTAACACCAACTAGTCTTCCGCTGTATTGAGTTGTATAAATTTGGGGGTGTTACAGTGAATACTCAAACTCACGCAACACAAACATTGAACTACGTGTCCAAATTAAAAATCAGCAAGTACACCCCGAATGTACATACCGATCTACCCTATCTATACTTGTCCGTTTTACATGAAAATTGGTGTCAAGGTCACTTATAACCTGTATAAGACCTCACAAAAATTTGAGCCAAAGTTCACACTTTAAAATCCATCAGCTCGACACTTTACTCGACTTCAAATTTTAGGACAGATTTGTACACTTGTTTTGTAACACCATTTGGACCACTTTAAAAATACTATCTCGACAATCCGTCTTTTGAAACCACTACTAGACTCATCAAACTCAGTTTGTAAACTTTGAAAATCAGTAGTATCAACTATCTAACCAAGCCTAAAGTCCCCGAGAGTCGACCCAAAAGCAGCCACAATTTCGGATTGTGCCGACTTGCGTCTCCCGGTACACGAAAACTAAAACTAGCATAACTTTTGACTCGTAATGACTTAGAAGCTCTATCTTATACCAAAACGACCGTCTCGGAAAACTCTACAACAATTTCAGATAATATTAACCTTTCACAGTCCTTAAACCCACGAAACACACTGTTTAAAACTGCTGTCCCAAATTGGCCTTTTAGAAAACATGACAAATCCATTTTTCAACCACAACCACTCATTCCTATACCTACATAATCATCATACTATTATTCCTATCAACCAAACACTCCCAAAAACACTTGCATGTAAAATTTTAACAAAATCAAAGATCAAAATTTAAACTTTTTAGGATCAAAACATAATGATCTTACCAAAAGTAACACATGCAAGATTATTTAAACATAATCCAACCATAAATCACCAATTTATAAAAACCTTGATGCATGTGGAAGATTTTAGTATCAATGGAATCACAAGAAGATTTTAGGATGGGGTCTTTGATTAGTTTTTGTTAAAACAAGATGGATGGTGGTGGTTTATGGTGGTGAACTGGCGGCAACAATGGAGGGTGGGGAGAGAGTTGGTGTGTTTTTTTAGCTAGTGAAATGTGTGTGAGTGGAAGTAAAATTGTTTATATAGTGCTAGTTAAGTGGAGGGGCTAATATTGCCAACTTTGAAACTTGTGGACTTAAAAACAATTAATAGTTTTAAAGGGTAGAAAATGGTTATTGGTAAATATTAAAAATATTTACGGGGCTCAGGTTTTGTAAAAATACTTTTCAAAAGTTACAATGCATCATAAAAATGATTATACGACTTCTCGACACGACTTAATACGTAATTAAAACGAAATCGTCGAAAATATTATTTATCGGAACAATTGATAAATAAACGTAAACTTTTGGGCATCCGTCGGTATCGCGATCACTAGGAATTCTCGTTGTACATTTATTTTGAATAAACTCGTTGTGAAACGCACGCGGGTGATTTTAAATCAAAAACTCTGATTTAAATTAAATATGGAAAAATAAAATAAAATTTTATAATTCCATACAAAGTATTTATCGATGATCAGAAAAATACTTAAAAAGTATAATTTAAAAATCTCAGAATTTACATATAGCAATACAAGAAAACATAATACGTTGGAAAATTTCAAGAAGCACGAATAAAAGAATAAAATAATGCTGGAAAAGTACGGGTTCTCACACTTTGAAGCTTTAATCCCTGCACATCATAAGAAACAAGACAACAAACACATACGGGGCTCCCCCTACATTTATTATGAAAACGGTAACGGATAGATCAACGGGTTGCCTCCTGAGAAGCGCTTGTTTTTGTTAACCGAGTCACGAGCCTGACTCGACCCAGAACTAATTCAAGGGAAACGTGGTGAGGGATGGAATCATCTCATGAGAGATGTCCTCACCAAAGTACAACTTCACGCGCTGGCCATTCACTTTAAAATTTGGCCCATTTGGCTGAGAAAGCTCAATGGTGCCATATGGGAAGACTTTGGCGACGGTGAATAGACCAGACCAACGGCTCTTCAGCTTGCCCGAGAAAATCTTCAAGCGAGAGTTAAAGAGTAAAACTTGATCACCAACGTGGAACTCTCGGTTTTTTTATCCTAGCATCATGAATGATCTTGGTCTTCTCTTTGTAGATCAATGAGTTCTCATAAGCTTCATTCCTTAGTTCATTTAGCTCGTTGAGTTGAATCTTTCGAAGATCACCGGCTTTGTTGATGTCAAAATTGGCCCACTTCAAGGCCCAGTATGCCTTATGTTCCAACTCAATAGGGAGGTGGCATGCATTTCCGTACACAAGACGATATGGAGGGCAACCAATCGGAGTCTTATATGCGGTACGGAAAGCCCACAAAGCATCGTCTAACTTATCGGCCCACAAGGCACGATGCTCTCACACAGTACGCTCCAAAATTCGCTTCAATCCACGGTTAGATATCCCGGCTTGACCATTTGTTTGTGGATGATAAGCGGTGGAAAGACGGTGATTGACACCGTACTTAGCCATGACTCGAGCAAATTTATCATTGCAAAAATGAGTCCCGCGGTCACTGATGATAGCACGAGGAACGCCGAATCGAGCAAAAAGCTGCTTCAAAAAGTTCACAACCACCCTCGCATCGTTCGTAGGGAGAGCCTTTGCTTCAACCCATTTAGAAACGTAGTCAATGGCTACGAGGATGTATTTGTTCCCTTTAGATGATGGAAATGGCCCCATAAAGTCGATACCCCATACATCAAAGATTTCACATTCTTGTATAAAATTTTGAGGCATCTCATCTTTATGTGTGATCTTGCCTTGGTGTTGGCAAGCATCACAATGTTTAACCATTTCATGAGCGTCATGATAAATGGTAGGCCAATAAAATCCAGAGTCTAATACTTTCTTCGCGGTGTAATTGGGACCAAAGTGACCACGGTGGGTCCTTTATGGCAAGCTTCAAGGATTAATAAAGCTGCCGGCCCATCAATACACCGACGAATGATAAGATCCGCACATTGTTTGAAGAGGTAAGGGTCGTCCCAAAAATAGTGTTCAATGTCTTTAAAGAACTTTTTCTTTTGTTGAGACGTTAACCCTTCCTTGAGAATTCCACCCACCAAATAGTTTGCATTGTCCGCAAACCATGGGGTTTCATCAAGATTGGAGTTAATAGACATCAAGGCCTTAAGGGGAAACGAGTCATTGATCTCTTGATTCAGATGATCCCCTTGATAAGGATCCTCAAGTCTACTTAGATGATCCGTGGCTAGGTTTTTGGCTCCCTTCTTGTCGCGAATTTAAATTTTAAATTCTTGAAGGAGCAAAACCCAACGAAGAAGTCTTGGCTTAGAATCTTGCTTAGTCAACAAGTACTTCAACGCGGAATGATCGATGTACACGATGGTGGTGGAAAGAACAAGATAGGGGCGAAACTTCTCAAAAGCATACACTACAGCTACAAGCTCTTTTTTGGTAGTGGTATAATGCAATTGAGCCCCCGTTATTGTCTTGCTAGCATAATGGATTGGTTGGAAGTGTTTGTTCACTCTTTGGCCCAAAACCGCTCCAATAGCAAAGTCGCTAGCATCACACATTGATGTTGAGTAAAACTACACCTTTAGGAAAAGGATGCAATAAATAGGGCAAGTGAGCACGACGATTTAGGAAAACCGTGTGTGAATGACCCAATTAAGTTCGTTCTCAAGGAGGCTAATGTGTTATGTGTGTAATGATTTGGATTAATTTGTGATTATATTTGAGAAAAGGAAAAAAATAGAAAAGGGATTAGAAGAGAATGACGGTTACGAAGACGGATTAAACTAAATCTAAAAAGGCGTACACGTAAAGTCGTAAAAACCCCCAAAATTAAAATCTTAACCTAAAAATTTCTAAAAATTACCAAAAATCCCTAATAATATTATAAGAGTTTACAAAAAATCAAAACTTGCAAAAACCTTTTAATTAATTAGATAATGACTTTTTAATGCTAATTAAAGCCCTAAAAATTAAGATTAATTATTAAAAAGCCCTAAACAAGATTTTTAAGTTTGTAAACCTCAAAAATATCCTAATTAAGCTAAAAACTATTTTTCAAAATTTTAAAACCAATTAAAACTATTTTTAAACAATTAAAAACTCCTAAAATCAATTAAATCTTAAATTAATTATAACAAATAATTAAAAGACCTAAAAAATATTTGGAAAGTTTCAAAAATCCTAGTTAAGTGTTTAGAACCTAGGAAAAATATAAAAACCTAGAAAATCAGACTTTTAGTTTTTAATAATAAAATAATATTAAAATAATATTAAAAATCCAAAAATTATAAAAAATTCTAAAAACTTGCAAACTAGCTTAATTTAACCTAAATAACTCAGAAATGAAAGTGAAATTACCTAAATACCCCTATTGGGCCTAGAAAATGGGCCAAACCCAAAACAGTCCCTTATTGGGCTTAATTAAGGCCCAATAAGAAAAAGTGCTCAAAATAAGCTCAAAAAACACAGGTTGACTCAAATTTGATTTTAAACATCTTTTTCCAAAGGCCCAAAAGCTGAAAATGTGAAATAAGCTAACTTATAATAAGCAGCTTATTCTTAATGGGCTTTTTGGCCCATTAAGCTATAAGCTGATGCCATAAGCTAAAATTTAACACACAACCTTCTTTTGACCTAACAAAGACTTCTGCAAAAAGAAATTTCAAATAAGACCACTTAATAAGCCAGAAACAAGTCAACAACTTATTCACAAAACGACAAAATAGTCGTTTTTATGATCTAGACCACCTCAGAAGCTGATTCAAGTTGCAAAATGTTTCTTTTGACAAAACTAAGCTTAAAAACCAAAGACCTTTCAAATAAGCACACTCAATAAGCTGGAAAATCAAATAAGCACTTATCTTAAAAGTCAAACAAGTTGATTTTCTAGTAAAAAGTCAAAATCAAAGTCTCATAAGCTCCAGTTCACTTAAATGGGTCAAATAATGAAGATCTATTACAAAAAATAAGTTGTTGCAAGTCAGAATAAGCTAGAATATCTTATTGATGAGCTGATGACAAATTGCACTAGCAGGGGCTAGTTTTGGATGTTGAGCAGTGGGAACTTTTCCTACTGCTTGACTATTTTGACTTGTTGTCTTTAGTGACTTTTTCTTGGATTCAGATTTCACAAAGGCACCCAATTGATCTTTGGATCACAAGGAGTCAATAACAATCAAAATAACACAATCACAAACAGCCAATTGATACAGTTTAATCAATTAATCACCAGACATTGCACAGACATGAACAATAAGCAGTTTAGCATTCAAGAGCAGTTTTAGCACAATTCAGCCAGCCAAATTCAACCAAATGTACACAAAAGCTATAATAAACTCCAATAAGCAAGTCTAAACAGGTTTCATGCACTGGTTCAAAGAATTAAGCAAGATTCAAGCAATGAAAGTTACTGATGAACACTACACATGCAGTTTTCTACTTTTGCTGATGTATTTGACACACAAGCCAATTTAAACACCTCAAATCTTTCAAATAGGTTATGTTAACTTTGTTTAAACCACTTTTATCCCTAAGCATGCATACACACTAAGTGTTCCCAAAATCCTAGGTCAAAACAAGCAGAAACAAGGCCTATATAGCAGATTGATCAATTCAAGTGTTCAAACCCAAAAACTTGCAGCAAAACACTCTCAAACAAAGTTATAGCAGATAACAAGCATAAACAACACTTTCCCTTAACACAAAAACAGATTACAAGCATAAACCAGTAGACCCAAACACCCCTTTAACTTTTTCAAATCAAGATTTTCAAAAGCAAAACAAGATTTCAGGCCAACCAAGCATCAATTAACACTAAAACAAGTCTAATAAACAGATTCAAGCAAGAACAAGCCACAAAATTCACAAGAACAACAGTTTCATACAAATATCACCAAAAATCACAATTTATGCAGATTTGGAGATTAAGTAAGCAAACCTCATGGATGTACATCCACACCCACGAATTTTGAGCTTATGTGCTAGCAAGAACAAGCACAAGCTTCCACAAAAGCCTGCTAAGATTGAACAAGGGTTAAGCACAATAACATGAAAAATCAGAAACTTCAAAAATCTTGATTGATGCAAACTTGTTACCCCACACTTGATTATCCCCAAGTTATAAGCCTCACCACACCTTAACCAACTCAGTTAGGATGCTATGATCAGCCCTATAGCCCAAGAATTCCAAGATTGGAACAAGACTTAGCAAAATATCAAGAAAATGAGGAAAATATGCAAACTTGTGCACACTCCTCTTTTGAAAACAGGTTTTAAACTTCAAAAGCAGTAAACTAAGAACATAAACAAGCAGAATAAAGATGGCACTTGGTCTTTCTTCAAAGCACTTAACTCAAATTCATTGAACTGAAAAAGGATTTACAAGTGTTTGAACAAAGGAAAAACCAAAAGCAGCTGAAAAATGAAGGCCTAAGTGGCTTTATATAGCCTTACAATGAGCTAAGTTACAGCTAAAAACTATAAACCCTAATGGTTGAAGTTCCAAAATTGCCCTCTTGAATTTGAACTCATATGCTTCATGTGACATATTCTTGGACGTATGTGAAGAAGATAGCTGTTGAAATTTGATCCAAGGGCTCCAACAAAGCTTAAAAAGTAAGCTTGTATCTGGATGGTTGATTCTCTGGCAAGGTTTTGGCAGTTTCCCAAAAGTGTGTAGCAGGGCACCTTTCATGTGCACCCTTGGTTGATGAGGTGGCACATATTAAGGTTGGGATTAGTTAACAATATCCTTAATCATAATTCTGGAAACAATTAAGGCCTAATTTTGAGTAAATAACAAAAGCCCAATTTTTGTTAAGAACATGAAGAACAAGCCATTTGATCTGTTTAAGGATTTAAATAAGGTGTTAGGCGCCATAATCTTTATTTAAATAAAGATTAGTTAAATCCGGTTGTGAGTGGGAAGTGACATGGCAAATTGGTGGAGTGTGATTGGTGGATAATGTGAGTGGGACACATGGCAGCTTGGGAGTGGACTAGGTAACTTCTTTGTCTGCCAGCTTAACACCCCCTTGTTTCAAAAACTTGTCAAATCCCTTCCAAACTATATCAGCGCCCATTTTAGTCTTATCAACTTTTGACTTGTTGCATTTTTGGCCCAAAAACTTTTGCAAAGTGAAATCAGGGGTAATTCTTGCCATATTTGCATTCTTCAAGGGCTGGTTTGGTATTTTCTTCAATGATAATGGTCTAGACTTGCAATATTGATAATTTGGAGGACTGAATGTGCCAAGTCTTGATAAATGAGGGACCATTTTTGCCAATTGTTGAAAGTTGAAGGTCCTTTTTGTAATTTTGGATTTTTCAAAGGACCAAACTTGTCATTTCTTGTACTTTGAAGGACTTCATGATGTATTTGACTTTGTGGATGATATTGGTTGACAATTTAGCTTTGTTGAGGGCTAAACTTGCCAATTCTTCAAAGTTAAGGGCCCTTTTTGTAATTTTGACAAACTTTAGGGACCAAACTTGTAATTATGAGGATACAAGGGTATAAAGTGTCAATTCTTCATAATTGGAGGACCCTTCTTCATAATTCTTCAAATCTTCAAGGGTTGATCTTGGGAAAGTCTTCACTAGGGCTTGGTTCATTGTGCGGCTTCGTTTCCCGTGTTCGTTTTTGTATGATTCTTGTGATCTTTTGTCATTATCTCAATATCCGTACCTAAAATACACAAGCAACAAACACAAGCATATATTTGGGTATTTTGATGATATTTAATGCATTTTAAGCCCTACCCGGGTTCGGTCCCCGGCAGCGGCGCCAAAATGATGTTGAGTAAAACTACACCTTTAGGAAAAGGATGCAATAAATAGGGCAAGTGAGCACGACGATTTAGGAAAACCGTGTGTGAATGACCCAATTAAGTTCGTTCTCAAGGAGGCTAGTGTGTTATGTGTGTAATGATTTGGATTAATTTGTGATTATATTTGAGAAAAGGAAAAAAATAGAAAAGGGATTAGAAGAGAATGACGGTTACGAAGACGGATTAAACTAAATCTAAAAAGGCGTACACGTAAAGTCGTAAAAACCCCCAAAATTAAAATCTTAACCTAAAAATTTCTAAAAATTACCAAAAATCCCTAATAATATTATAAGAGTTTACAAAAAATCAAAACTTGCAAAAACCTTTTAATTAATTAGATAATGACTTTTTAATGCTAATTAAAGCCCTAAAAATCAAGATTAATTATTAAAAAGCCCTAAACAAGATTTTCAAGTTTGTAAACCTCAAAAATATCCTAATTAAGCTAAAAACTATTTTTCAAAATTTTAAAACCAATTAAAACTATTTTTAAACAATTAAAAACTCCTAAAATCAATTAAATCTTAAATTAATTATAACAAATAATTAAAAGACCTAAAAAATATTTGGAAAGTTGCAAAAATCCTAGTTAAGTGTTTAGAACCTAGGAAAAATATAAAAACCTAGAAAATCAGACTTTTAATTTTTAATAATAAAATAATATTAAAAATCCAAAAATTATAAAAAATTCTAAAAACTTGCAAAATAGCTTAATTTAACCTAAATAACTCAGAAATGAAAGTGAAATTACCTAAATACCCCTATTGGGCCTAGAAAATGGGCCAAACCCAAAACAGTCCCTTATTGGGCTTAATTAAGGCCCAATAAGAAAAAGTGCTCAAAATAAGCTCAAAAAACACAGGTTGACTCAAAATTTGATTTTAAACATCTTTTTCCAAAGGCCCAAAAGCTGAAAATGTGAAATAAGCTAACTTATAATAAGCAGCTTATTCTTAATGGGCTTTTTGGCCTATTAAGCTATAATTGATGCCATAAGCTAAAATTTAACACACAACCTTCTTTTGACCTAACAAAGACTTCTGCAAAAAGAAATTTCAAATAAGACCACTTAATAAGCCAGAAACAAGTCAACAACTTATTCACAAAACGACAAAATAGTCGTTTTTATGATCTAGACCACCTCAGAAGCTGATTCAAGTTGCAAAATGTTTCTTTTGACAAAACTAAGCTTAAAAACCAAAGACCTTTCAAATAAGCACACTCAATAAGCTGGAAAATCAAATAAGCACTTATCTTAAAAGTCAAACAAGTTGATTTTCTAGTAAAAAGTCAAAATCAAAGTCTCATAAGCTCCAGTTCACTTAAATGTGTCAAATAATGAAGATCTATTACAAAAAATAAGTTGTTGCAAGTCAGAATAAGCTAGAATAGCTTATTGATGAGCTGATGACAAAATTGCACTAGCAGGGGCTAGTTTTGGATGTTGAGAAGTGGGAACTTTTCCCACTGCTTGACTATTTTGACTTGTTGTCTTTAGTGACTTTTTCTTGGATTCAGATTTCACAAAGGCACCCAATTGATCTTTGGATCACAAGGAGTCAATAACAATCAAAATAACACAATCACAAACAGCCAATTGATACAGTTTAATCAATTAATCACCAGACATTGCACAGACATGAACAATAAGCAGTTTAGCATTCAAGAGCAATTTTAGCACAATTCAGCCAGCCAAATTCAACCAAATGTACACAAAAGCTATAATAAAATCCAATAAGCAAGTCTAAACAGGTTTCATGCACTGGTTCAAAGAATTAAGCAAGATTCAAGCAATGAAAGTTACTGATGAACACTACACATGCAGTTTTCTACTTTTGCTGATGTATTTGACACACAAGCCAATTTCAACACCTCAAATCTTTCAAACAGGTTATGTTAACTTTGTTTAAACCACTTTTATCCCTAAGCATGCATACACACTAAGTGTTCCCAAAATCCTAGGTCAAAACAAGCAGAAACAAGGCCTATATAGCAGATTGATCAATTCAAGTGTTCAAACCCAAAAACTTGCAGCAAAACACTCTCAAACAAAGTTATAGCAGATAACAAGCATAAACAACACTTTCCCTTAACACAAAAACAGATTACAAGCATAAACCAGTAGACCCAAACACCCCTTTAACTTTTTCAAATCAAGATTTTCAAAAGCAAAACAAGATTTCAGGCCAACCAAGCATCAATTAACACTAAAACAAGTCTAATAAACAGATTCAAGCAAGAACAAGCCACAAAATTCACAAGAACAACAGTTTCATACAAATATCACCAAAAATCACAATTTATGCAGATTTGGAGATTAAGTAAGCAAACCTCATGGATGTACATCCACACCCACGAATTTTGAGCTTATGTGCTAGCAAGAACAAGCACAAGCTTCCACAAAAGCCTGCTAAGATTGAACAAGGGTTAAGCACAATAACATGAAAAATCAGAAACTTCAAAAATCTTGATTGATGCAAACTTGTTACCCCACACTTGATTATCCCCAAGTTATAAGCCTCACCACACCTTAACCAACTCAGTTAGGATGCTATGATCAGCCCTATAGCCCAAGAATTCCAAGATTGGAACAAGACTTAGCAAAATATCAAGAAAATGAGGAAAATATGCAAACTTGTGCACACTCCTCTTTTGAAAACAGGTTTTAAACTTCAAAAGCAGTAAACTAAGAACATAAACAAGCAGAATAAAGATGGCACTTGGTCTTTCTTCAAAGCACTTAACTCAAATTCATTGAACTGAAAAAGGATTTACAAGTGTTTGAACAAAGGAAAAACCAAAAGCAGCTGAAAAATGAAGGCCTAAGTGGCTTTATATAGCCTTACAATGAGCTAAGTTACAACTAAAAACTATAAACCCTAATGGTTGAAGTTCCAAAATTGCCCTCTTGAATTTGAACTCATATGCTTCATGTGACATATTCTTGGACGTATGTGAAGAAGATAGCTGTTGAAATTTGATCCAAGGGCTCCAACAAAGCTTAAAAAGTAAGCTTGTATCTGGATGGTTGATTCTCTGGCAAGGTTTTGGCAGTTTCCCAAAAGTGTGTAGCAGGGCACCTTTCATGTGCACCCTTGGTTGATGAGGTGGCACATATTAAGGTTGGGATTAGTTAACAATATCCTTAATCATAATTCTGGAAACAATTAAGGCCTAATTTTGAGTAAATAACAAAAGCCAGGTTAAGAACATGAAGAACAAGCCATTTGATCTGTTTAAGGATTTAAATAAGGTGTTAGGCGCCATAATCTTTATTTAAATAAAGATTAGTTAAATCCGGTTGTGAGTGGGAAGTGACATGGCAAATTGGTGGAGTGTGATTGGTGGATAATGTGAGTGGGACACATGGCAGCTTGGGAGTGGACTAGGTAACTTCTTTGTCTGCCAGCTTAACACCTCCTTGTTTCAAAAATTTGTCAAATCCCTTCCAAACTATATCAGCGCCCATTTTAGTCTTATCAACTTTTGACTTGTTGCATTTTTGGCCCAAAAACTTTTGCAAAGTGAAATCAGGGGTAATTCTTGCCATATTTGCATTCTTCAAGGGCTGGTTTGGTATTTTCTTCAATGATAATGGTCTAGACTTGCAATATTGATAATTTGGAGGACTGAATGTGCCAAGTCTTGATAAATGAGGGACCATTTTTGCCAATTGTTGAAAGTTGAAGGTCCTTTTTGTAATTTTGGATTTTTCAAAGGACCAAACTTGTCATTTCTTGTACTTTGAAGGACTTCATGATGTATTTGACTTTGTGGATGATATTGGTTGACAATTTAGCTTTGTTGAGGGCTAAACTTGCCAATTCTTCAAAGTTAAGGGCCCTTTTTGTAATTTTGACAAACTTTAGGGACCAAAATTGTAATTATGAGGATACAAGGGTATAAAGTGTCAATTCTTCATAATTGGAGGACCCTTATTCATAATTCTTCAAATCTTCAAGGGTTGATCTTGGGAAAGTCTTCACTAGGGCTTGGTTCATTGTGCGGCTTCGTTTCCCGTGTTCGTTTTTGTATGATTCTTGTGATCTTTTGTCATTATCTCAATATCCGTACCTAAAATACACAAGCAACAAACACAAGCATATATTTGGGTATTTTGATGATATTTAATGCATTTTAAGCCCTATTTGGAAGATGAGACTATGTATAAAAGCAGTCTCATCACACATCAATTCAAAAGGTAGCTCCCAGTTAGGGGTAACCAAGACCGGTGCCTTAGTTAGATTGTCCTTAAGAAGATTGAAGGATTCAAGACACTCTTTAGAAAAGATAAAAAGAGTATATTTTTCCAAGAGGTGGGTCATCGGGTGAGCGATTTTAGAAAAATCTTGAATGAATCGACGATAGAAGCCCGCATGACCAAGGAAACTTCTCACACCCTTCACGGTTGAAGGTGGAGGTAATTTGGCTATGACATCAACTTTAGCACAGTCCACTTCAAGACCGGCTTTTGAGATTTTATGTCCAAGCACAATGCCTTCTTTTACCATGAAATGACATTTTTCCCAATTTAGAACAAGGCGAGTGTCTTCACACCGCTTAAGCATGCGTTCCAAATTGGCAAGGCAAGCAGAGAAAGAATCACCATAGACCGAGAAATCATCCATGAAGACTTCCATAGTTTCTTCAACCATATCATGGAAGATAGCCATCATACACCTTTGGAAAGTCCAAGGAGCATTGCATAAGCTGAAAGGCATTCTTTTGTAAGCAAATGTTCCATAAGGACAAGTGAATGTGGTTTTCTCTTGGTCTTTTGGATCGATGGAAATTTGAAAATACCCGGAGAAACCGTCTAAGAAGCAATAATAGTCATTACCCGCTAGACGTTCAAGCATTTGGTCCATGAAAGGAAGGGGAAAATTATCCTTTCTCGTAGCATCATTGAGTTTGTGATAGTCTATACAAACTCTCCACCCTGTAACGAGACGATTAGGAATCAACTCGTTGTTTTCATTGGGCACAACGGTGATTCCGCCTTTCTTAGGCACACAAATGGATCGAACTAACCCATGGTGAATCCGAGATAGGGTAGATCATTCCCGCATCAAGAAGTTTGATAACCTCTTTTTTGATAACGTCATGGATCTTGGGATTCACCCTTCTTTGGCTTTAAATAGTGGGTTTAAAGTCGTCCTTCATGAGAATTTTATGTGTGCAAAAGTGAGGATCAATTCCATGAATATCGGAGATTTTCCAAGCAATCGCTTTCTTATGATTCTTCTGCACGACGATAAGCGAGATTTTTCGTCTTCTTTCAAATCCTTTGCGATGATGACGGGTGACATCTTATTGTCTTCAAGGAAAACGTACTCGAGATGAGACGGTAGGTCCTTAAGCTCTAAATCCGGAGGATTGTCGATGGAAGGCGTAGTAAAATTCGGATCATCAATAGAGATATCCTTAGGAGACTGTGGAGAACTATGGTTCTCATTGAGATGTTTCTCAATGGTACGAATGTCTTCATCCTAATTGGAGGGAGAATCGTCATATTGTAAGTCCACATCTCCCAAAGTTGCTTCAAAGTCTTTGAAAATGAAATCACTTTCCCTAAATGGAGTTAGTGATGGACCAATAGAGGAAACGGTCTCAACAATAGGTAGAGAAGAAGAACCAATTTTGCAAGCGTCTTTAAAATTCTCTGCACAAGCCTCATCAAGAACATCAATGAAATTAACGCTCTCGTTTTCAGAAGGCTGCTTAGAAAGTTTACCCATGTTGAAGACGATTTTATCGTCACCAACTCTCATGATTAATTCGCCCGCGGCTACATCAATGAGATTGCGACCGGTCCTCAAGAATGGACGTCCAACGATTAATGGAACACGGGGATCCATCTCGTAGTCAACGACAACAAAATCCGCCGGAAAGGTGAATTTGTCGACACCAACGAAGACATCTTAGGCTATCCCCACTGGATAAGCAACCGTACGGTTAGCTAATTCCAATGTCATTCGGGTGGGGACTAGCTCGGGTAGAGATAATTGTTTCTAAACACTTAATGGCATTAAGTTTATACTAGCACCTAGATCGGCTAGGGCCATACGATTCTCTACCCCAGGGAAGTTGCAAGGAATGAGAAAACGACCCGGATCACCAAGTTTGCTTGGTAATTTCCTTAAGAGCACTGCAGAGCAATTCTCGTTAAGTTGGGTCTGAGCGATATCAAGAAGTTTCTCCTAATCACTGAGAATATCTTTAAACATTTTAGCATATTTCGGCATGTGAGCGAGAGCCTCGACAAAGGAGATGTTAAGATTCAGTTGTTTAAACATTTTAAGAAAGTTAGAAACCTGAATATCATCCTTGTTCTTCAACTTATCTTTCCTCAACCTTGAGGGATAAGGTATACTGGGTTGAGATGAAGGTTTTAGAATGGAATTCTCACTCACATCCTTGGGTGGTGGAGGGGTGGAAGTAGAAGGTGGAGGAATTGGAGAAGTAGAAGGTGGAGGAATTGGAGAAGGGGACTCATTTTCCTTTGTCACAATCACCGGTGTAGGTGTAGGAAGCTCGGGTTCCTTTAAACCTTTTCCACTTCGAGTGGTGATTGCTTTCATCTCCCCTCTTGGATTAGCAACGGTGTTACTCGGAAGAGAACCCGAACTAGAGGCTTGATTACTTTGGAAGAAACTAGCCATCATATCCCTTAAGTCATTCGTTTGACTGCTCAAAGAGTTTCGCATATCGGCTCGAAGATCATTCCCTTGTTTCACCATATCTCCTTTCAAGTTGGCCATTTGCCGCTGAAGATTCTGCACTATTGCGTCATTAGTCCTCATGTAAGTTTCAACCTCGTGATTAAATGTGGTGGGTTGGTTGGGAGGAAGAGCATGGTAGGCAGGTCGTTGATAAGCGGGTTGTTGGTAAACTTGGTTGTTTCCTTGAGGTGGATATGGGGTTCTTTGGGGTTGATATTGATTTGGAGCTCGAGGTTGATTTTGATTGTTGCGATTGATGTTGTTTGGGTTTTGAGGTGGAAAACCGGGTGGTGAAAGAAAGTTGTTTGAACGATTACTGAGCAAATTGCGGTCACCTTGAGGACGTGCTTGATAGCCTCCCGTAGAAAATTTACCGTTGGCGGCATACACATTTTCCGGATTGTCATGAGTCGAAGGACAATCGGTGTATGAATGAAATCCCCCACATATTTCACATGATTGACTCAAAGCATTAGCTTGGGCATTGATTTGTTTGGCATTGTTGGCGGTTTGTACAACAAGCGATTCCACAAGCGAAGTAAGCTTATCAATTCTCTTGTCGGCGTCACTAGTACTAACACTAGCCACATTAGTTCGAACACTCTTGGTTTGCACTCCAGACTTATTCTCAATAATGTCCCATGCGGCATTAGAATACATAACCAAAATATTACCCCCCGAGGCACTATTTAGTGAATCTTGGTCATTCATGCTTAAACCATTGTAAAAAGTATTAATTTGATGTACTTTTGTGAAACCATGTTGTGGACACTTTCTTAAAAGTTCCTTAAAACGGTCCCAAGATTCACTAAATGTCTCACCGTACTTTTGTTCAAAGGTAATGATTTCATTCCGCAAAGCGGTAGTACGTGAGGGTGGGAAAAAGTAGTTGATGAATTTAGTCTCTAAATCCGTCCACGTAAGGATACTTTGTGGCGGTTCCTTATCAAGCCAATGCCGGGCTTGTCCCTCTAAGGAGAAAGGAAAAAGTTGCAAGCGAATCACTTCTTGTGAAACCCCATTATACTTAACCGTATTAGTGAGTTGAAGAAACCTTTTTATATGGCCATGAGGATCATCAAGTGTACGCCCCAAGAATGGTTGAACAGAGACCATTTGAATGAAGCCGGATTTGAATTCAAAGTTGTTGGCTCCAATCTCAGGTATGACAAAAGCATCTGTGTTGCCCTCTACTTGCGATTGCAAAAGCTCGATTGTCCATGGTGACAATAGGTGGACTTATGACTTCGGCTTGAATTGCTTTCTTCTTACGAGCACGGGTACGCATACACACCTACAAAAAGAAAAGAAAAATAGACAAGAAATATTTTTGGTTTTTTATGTTTTTCTATTTTTTTGGATTTTTGAAAATTTTATATTTTTTTGGATTTTTGAAAATTTAAGCAAGAAAACAACGTTAAAAAATGAACGGATCCCAAAATCCAACGCGTCTCTCACTTAAAACCGTTAATCTTAACGAAAAGAGCCGGCAGCGGCGCCATTTAATAACTAGGTTTTCACTCAGTTATGAAAGTTCGTTGTTCCAGTCTTTTCGATTTGATTACCGTTAATTAGTGCGACTCAGTTGTTCTTGGTGGAAAATAAAAAGGTGGTCGTTGTCTATAACTAATTAAAAAGTAAATATGAAAATGTCGTTGAGTAAAATAAAAGCTTAAAAAATTAAACTAAAAATTACTAGAAAAACACTTGGTAAAAACAGATATTTCGGGAAGCGTGCAATTTTTGGAAATTAAAACGTAATGAATTTAAAACTTAAAACTTGGTAAAAATAAACTAATACAAAACTCGTTTAAAATAATTCTAAGTAAAAATGGCGGGAAAAGTTAAATTTGAATTTAAAAATAAAAACAGGAAATAAAAACTGTAAAAACCAAAGTTAGATCGCAATGGGATCGTACCTCAGATCGCAATACACGATCGTAACAAGCGATCGCAGGATGGATCGTGGTGTGGATCGTAGTGGTGGATCGCACTATTGGATCGTGGCCTGCTATCGTAACCAAGAGGATCGCAGTCAATGCGATCGTACTCAAGAGATCGTGACACGATCGCACCCACAGATCGCAACGAGTGGATCGTAGTCAATGAAAGAAGTATGGATCGCAGTCAATGCGATCGTATCCAGGAGATCGTATCCAAGGGATCGTGAAAGGTAAAACCCTTACAATATTGCGATGGACACAAAAGGTAACAAAGCCGAACCGAATAAGCTCTTTATCAAATAAGCATTTCCCAACTCTTAGCCAAGACTAAATAAGCACGAATTTGACAACTTTTGAAATACTAAATACGGAAACTTTTATAAAACGAACTTTAATAAGATAAAACTTTTAAGAAAGCTTAAAAGTAAATAAGCTAAACATACGAAATAAGCCAATAAGCACAACAAGCTTAAAGCTTAAACCGTATAAAAACTTAGTATGGAATAAAAAGATCAACTTTTTAGTCACAAAAACATCAAAATCAAACACGAATCAAGAACATTTCGGATCAAAGATGAATCAAAATCAAGAAAGGTAGAAGAAGATTAAAAATTTAAAGCTTAAACTTGAACTTTTGATTAATGAATTCCAAATACAAGGATGAAATAAAGCTTAAACTTGAAAGAAAAGATGAAGAAAAGATGAAAAATTAGTGAGAGAAAGTTAAACACTTTCTCTCTCTAAAATGAAAACTACAAAAAAGAAAATAAACTAGCTAACACCCTCCTAATGTGTCATTAGGAGGGTATTTATAGGAGATGGGGAGATGCATGTGCTTCCTTCTTTCTTTCTTTCTTCCCGACTCGATTTAAATTCTTTGTCTTTCTCGACGTCGTCTCGGGATTTGTCGATGTAAATTGAACTTGTCTTGTAATTTTCTTCTTCTATTAGACTTGAGTTCTTCGACTTCATTAAACTTCCGTCTTTAGACTTTTTCTTCGGTAAATCTTAAGAATAGGCCTTGGACTTCCGTTCTTTTTGCACTCTTTATCTTTTGACTTCGTCTTTTCTCGTTTTCTTCGATAAAAGCCCGTGAAAGCCCGTGTTTTCTTCCTTTTTCATCTTTTGGTCCTAAAACACAATAAAAACACAAACCACGCATAATTCCGACTTTTACGAAATAAAATACACGTTTTGGTCTTGTTATATTGGAAATAAGTGGTAAAAAGTGTTGGATCTACCAGATGTAGATCTTGCAGCCTGTCAGGACCGGTGAATGACTTCTGTAATCACAAGTCAAATCACAAAGAGACTCTATACACAATATGAATGTAAAATATAAATGTAATCAAGAAGAACAGAATAACTATAAAGACTTGATCCTTTCTAAGGATTTCTAATATTGATAATGACTAGAACTACGTTTTGTGAAGGTGTGTATAACCCTTCTGCCTAAGGTTCCTTTTATACTACAAGGAAACCCTAATACAGCATTAAAGAAAACATGTAAAACTGATATGCATATCCTTTCCTAACATATCTCATGCATATCCTAACAGAATATTAAGTAAATAATAAAGTTTGACTACGACTAGGACCAGGAGCAGGACTTGCTCCTACTACTACTAGGACCAGGAGGAACTACATACCTCCTAGTCTACCTATTACATATAACTATTACAATGGTCCTAACAATCCTCCCCTAAACTTGAATTTGACCTGTTGAGTTCAAGTTTCCTGGAAAACGTGTAAAGAAAGCCCGAGGATTGTATCAGCAAAACAAATAGCAGCATCAACAAGATAAGAATCAGAGTAACCGCCGCAACATGAAACACTAGAAGCTTCTCCAAAGCTTGTAACAAATCAGCATCGTGTTGAATCTTCTCAGCAACATGAGCATATTTGATGAGCCTTTACCAAGTAGCTGCTCACTCTTGGGCTAGCTAGTCATTCTGGTGGAATAAGCATCACGCAGATAAGCAACGCGGTTGTGAGCAGGTTGGTAAGCAAGAGCAGCCATGGATCTTGATTAATGGATGGAAGAAGGATGGTGATTAGGGTGAAGAGAGTAGAAGCGGTTTTGTGTGTGTGTTAATTGGAATGAGTGAGTCAAGGGTGTATGTTGACCATATATAAAGAAAGTGGTAACTGTTCATTGACCCCTATTAATGGGGGGTTGCCCTTTCAAATTAAACCATAATTGCATAGTAACCACTTGCCCTTTTTAACATAGTTACCAACTCCCAATTAACCATGCTTTATTTAAACTTGTAAATACCAGAATTGGGAGCGTTGACCAAAAGTCAAAGCACACAATGATCAGACCAGGAGCAAAACGTCATTAACAAAGGACAAAAGGAATGAACAGTATGCCAGACCAGTACCAGGAGCCAAACACCACTTGACATGGAAGGATTTTAAACCCCCAGAAGCCAACCAATTATAACTAGAAGCTGACCAAAGAGGACCAGAAGCCAGTCATGTAAGGCCATATCCACCAGAAGAGAGCAAAATCATCCATCAGAAGCACCACACACCATCAGAACCAATAAAATATGTTGTTAAAATCTATGAATATGTTAGTTTGTCTTAATATGTACACAAAGCCTCCCCTTAGGCTTTGCCTCCCTTCAATCCTAGACCTCAAGGATTGACCATCCCAATATGAACCACCAAGTGGTTAAACCGAGGACCATCAAAAGCTTTAGTCAGCAAATCAGCAACATTGTCATCCGTATGAACTTTAAGAACCTGTATCAGCTTTTTCTCATTGGCATCCCGTATAAAACGATGCCGAATTTCAATATGCTTCGTCCGCTGATGAAAAACCGGATTCTTCACAATGCAAATAGTTCTTTGATTGTCAATAAAAATTTTGGTATTCATAAAATTGAAACCATAATCCAACATCTGATTTTGGATCCATAAAACTTGTCCACAACAACTAGCAGCAGCAACGTATTCAGCTTCTGTTGAAGAAGTAGCTACGATTGTCTGTTTCTTACATTGCCATGAAATAAGTCGACGACCCAAAAATTGACAACCACCAGTAGTAGACTTCCTGTCATTATTAGCACCAGCATAGTCACTATCACTATAGGCTTCTAGAACAAACGGTGATTCTCTAGGATACCATAGACCCAATTTAGGTTGAGCCTTGATATACTTGAAAATCTTCTTCACTGCATTTAAGTTCGAAACCATTGGAGTCACCTGGTGTCTAGAACAAGCACTTACTACAAACATAATGTCTGGACGTGATGCAGTCAAATACATGAGAGAGCCAATCATAGACCTGTACATGTGAACATTTACCGGGGGGTCTGGCTCATTCTTAAGTTTGATTTTAGCAACTTCATAAGGAGTTGCTGCTGGTCTAAGAGGATCCATGTCAAACTTCTGAAGAATCTCATGGACATATTTATCTTGACTAATGAAAATCCCATCTGATTGTTGCTTGACCTGAATACCAAGGAAGAATGATAGTTCTCCCATTGCACTCATCTGAAATTCGCCTTTCATCAAGTGTTCAAACTCATCACACCACTCCTTCCTTGTAGAACCAAAGATAATGTCGTCCACATAAACCTGAACAAGGATAATATCCTTGGAATTCCGCCGAAGAAATAGTGTTTTGTCAATAGTACCTCTTCTATAGCCATTCTTTAACAAGAAAGTTGAAAGACGCTCATACCAAGCTCTAGGAGCCTGATGTAACCCATAAAGAGCCTTGACCACCTTGTAGACTTTCTTGGGATGAAGTGGATCTACAAACCCCTTAGGTTGAGTAACATAAACTTCCTCGTCAATTTTTCCATAGAGAAATGCACTCTTGACATCCATCTGAAACACCGTAAAGCCAACATAAGAAGCAAAAGCCAAAAACAGACGAATGGCCTCGATCCTTGCAACTGGCGCAAAAACTTCAGTATAGTCAATGCCCTCAATTTGAGTGTGTCCTTGTGCGACAAGCCTAGCTTTATTCCTTACGACAATTCCCCGTGCATCCTTCTTGTTCTTGAGAATCCATTTGGTATTGATAGCTGTCTTTCCATCTGGTAAGTCAACCAGAACCCAAACATTCTGAAACAAGAATTGCTGCATTTCCTCCTGCATAGCCTCCACCCAACTTTGATCCTCAAGAGCATGAGAAACAGACCTAGGTTCCACCTGTGAAAGAAAACAAGCAAACAAACAGTGTTGAAAGTCCGTATGATTATTACGCTTTTGATCCTCAATATAGCCCACAAGAGCATGATGATCAGACGAGGCCTTCTGCTGCATTCTGCGTGTCTTGACGGTAGAGCCAGGATCTCCAATAATTTGAGTGGTATGATGATCTTTATGTGATTGCAAGACTGGATTGGAAGAAACCTCCACTTCTGGTGCCAAGTTATTGAGATCACCAACAAAGTCAGCATCATATGAAGCATTGTGGAAAATCCCATCTACCGGTTGTTTATGAAAATCATCCAGCTTGGTAGAAGACTTCTTTTCATGGTTCCCCAAATCAGAAGGACTGGAGAAACGAGTATTGGAAGCAGACTCACTAGCCGGAGTACCAGTAGGTGATAAGCTAGCACTAGGAGCAGAAGCTGGAGTACCAGGAGCAACTTTGTCAGTAGGCTCAACCAATGGAAACTCAAAATTACCTTGAGCAGCTGCTTTAGTAGCTTCTTGTTGTTGTTTGAGAAGAGTGTTAAGAGCTGCTTGGGAATCCTGTACATCCAATAGAGTTGCATCACTAGGAGGAGTAGGAGAAACCGTGGTGGAATAGGATGGAACCACAAAAATGTCATCCTCATCATCTGAATCAGAAAGACTAGAAGGAACACCAGGACTAGAAGTTGCAAACACTTGTGGTCCTGCATCATGGTTAGTTTTGAAACGAAAATATCCTAACGAATCACTAAGATAATCAAGATCAAAATACCATTCTGGACCTTTGCCTTGGATGTTTGACTTCTCCTCAAAATACCTGAGATTAATAGTTTCAATGATCCGTTTGGCTTGAAGATTGTAGACACGATACGCCCGCGAATGAGCTGAATATCCCACAATGTATCCTTCATCTGCCTTGCCATCAAACTTCCCCAAATAGTCACTAGTATTCAGAATGGTGACTGGACACCCAAAAGGCTTCAAATGAGAAATATTTGGAACTTTGCCCGTGAGCAGCTCATAAGGAGTCTTCTTGTGAGGATTGGTAATAGAAACCCTATTCAAAACATAACTTGCAGTATTAACAGCTTCTGTCCAGAACATGGTTGGAAGCTTGGAATCGACAAGCATAGTTCTTGCTGCTTCTATTAGTGTCCTGTTCTTTCTTTCTGCCACACCATTCTGTTGAGGAGTCCTAGCAGCACTATAATCTCTTTTGATGCCCTTAGCATTGCAAAGTGCGATGAGGTCTTTATTTTTAAACTCGGTTCCATTGTCGCAACGAATACCTTTAACTTTCTTGGACAACTGATTCTCTATCAAGGTAAGAAAATCTCGAAGGATTGAGTAGGTCTCACTTTTGGCAGCCATGAAGAACACCCACGTAAACCTGCTATAACCATCAGTTACCAACAAACAGAATTGCTTGTGGTCAATGCTCCTGATGGAAGTAGGACCAAATAACTCCATGTGTAGAAGCTGCAATGGTTCAGTAATAAGACTTAGAGCAGTAATGGCCTTGAAGGATGCTTTGTGCTGTTTGCCTTTGCTGCAGGCAACACAATTTATATCATTTCTAAACGTCTTGGGAGGTAAACCAGAGACCAGATTCAGATTTGCAAGTTTGTGTATGGTCTTGAAGTTCACATGCCCCATCCTTTGGTGCCATTTAGTGGCTTCATCTTCCGAGGCTTTAGCAACCAGACATGCTAGTTGACCAGTAGGGTTGACTTCATTCAACTTGATGCTATAGAGACTGTGTCTTCTAGGGATTCTGAGTAAAACTTGTGAGTCATCCGGAAGCTGAAAGTCTTTGGAAAGCACAAGTGCATCAGTATTGGTGAAGAGAACAAACTGCTTCTTGTCACAAATCTGAGAGACCGATATCAAGTTGAAGTGTTGAAGTGCTTCCACATAGTAGACCTGCTCAAAATTTAGATTTGGAGTCTTTATCGTTCCTTTGCCAGTGATTCTGCCTTCACCCCCACCAAAATAGACCTTGCCACCATGAAATGGTACAAAGTTAGAGAGAAGACTCTTATTGCCAGTCATGCTCCTGGAGCAACCACTATCAACAATGCCTAGACTAGGATCCTGGTATGGAGTAACCTACAACAACAAGATAATAAAAATGCAAAAGTTAGTGTCTTAAGGGGACCCAAACCTTTTCAGGTTTGAGCCTGCCTTGTGGATCATTAGAAGAGTGCCAAGAAGATTGATGAGATCCACCGTTGTTCCTTGGTTGCCTATGCATCATATGGGTATTATTATTTGACCAAGAACAACCTGCTGAGGGCTTAATAGCAGTTCCCAAATTTCCCAAACCAAAATACGTGTGGTCTAAATTATGTGGATAGATTGGATTAAAATTTTGAAAATAATTACTGGTTGTTTGGAATCCACTATCTCTCCAATAATCAGAAGCGAAAGGAGAGGATACTCTAGAAGTATTAAACGTTGGAGCACTAGGATTAAGTCTTCTAGAAGCATATGAAGCAGCTCCTGGTGGACTAGGAGCAGGAAAAGCATGATTAACAGATGCATGTGTGTCATAATAATCACAATCTTTAATTAAATGAAAGGCACTGCCACAAACAAAACATGTTTTGAAAGACCTTTTATTAGAATGAGATTGTTTCATACTGCCTACTTTATTACACACATTTCTAGGAAAAACATTCTTCCTAGGACTCAATAAACAAGGACCAGACACACTTGACTTGACAGCAACTTTTTCTTCACACTTCCTAGCACCAGTAGCAACATGTTCATTCAACTTGGAACTTGTAGGTCTTGACTCTTCACTTGAACCACTAGATGCGGAGTCACCGGCTTTGTCACTGAAAGTACATGAGACAAAGTCATTAGTATTAGTAGAACTTGTTGGGGACTCAAGCATCTGTGATCCATCTGAGTCATTATGCCATGTGGTGGGCATAAAAGTTCCAGTAAGAGGAGGAGGGACAGCATGCATTTCTGCTACTGGTTTAAACCTATTGTAACTAGGTTTGCCCTCATCCTCTTTGTCGGCATCAAAGACACTTGAGAAAGATAAATCAAATACATCTTCTGAATCAATATATTTTTCAAATCCTAAGCCTCTTTTAGTTCTGCCAGACATGCTACTATCAATTAATTTTGAAAGATTTTTAGGTGCCTTTTGCCATTTTTCAAATCTTAGCATTGTAGCATCTAATTTAGCTTGCATCTCCTCTTTTTCTTTGATACTAACATCTCTTTCTGTGTCTGTATATTTAAGCATATTTGTCGTGTTTTCTAAATCAATGCTTAGTATCCTGATTTTATCCTCATACGCACGTTGTGTATCTTGTAACCACTTCTTTTGTTGTTCCAAAGTATTTAATGAAGCCTTATAGGCTTGAACCTCTAAAAAATACTTATCATTTTGATCATTTACTTCATTAAATTGGGACAACAATTCTGAGTATTTATCATGACAACCAAGAGGACAATGTTGTACCTGAGGTGAGATGCCCATAAAAGCAAACTCGTCTGCTTCTTCTGCATCAGAGAGATTCCCAGAAATCATTGCAAACACGTCAGTCGAGGACTCAGCTGACTCCAGAGTAGAAGCCTGATGATCATTCCAGTTGACCATAGAGTCAACAGATACCAATGCCTTCCTGTCATCTTTTATCTCCTGAACCTTGAAAGCGGAGTACCTGCTCTTCTCCTGATCATTCTTGCTAGGGCACTCCCTTGCAAAGTGACCCTGTTGCTGGCAGTTATAGCATCGCACCTTGCTTCTATCGAATCTTGCTGGCTCCCGAGGGTTGTAATTAAATTTCCTTCCTGCTTTCTTCTCAAACTTGTGAACCCTAAGAGTAAGCATGGCTATTTGCCATTTAAGATCCATCTCATCCAGGTCAAGTTTATCGACCTGTTTGAAGTCATCAAAAGCAAGTTGTTGTTCAGCATTAACATCAGCCACAAAAGAATGAAGAACAACTTCTACCATACTACCAGACTTGGCAGTAGGATCAGGAGCAGAAGTATGCTGGAAAGTGTGCTGAGAGGACACAATATTGCTTGGGCTACTTGCATATGACATGGGACTGGATGCCATAGAACTCACAAAGGCCGAGTTAGCAGGAGTGGGAAAAGAGTCGCTTGAAAAGCCTCTCACATGAGATTCAAAAGTTCTGAGTTTATGAAACAAATCATCAAAGCTGAGATAGTCAAGCCCACCTTTGGCTTTGAGAGAGATCATCACCTGATTCCATGAGTAGGGTAAGGCTTTAAGAAACCTTGCATTAATATCACCATCATCAGGCTTTGACCGAAATTGATTCAACTAGCTCAATATCTTCTGGAACCTATCATACCCTTGATTTAGACCTTCAGTTTCTGAGATTTTGAATTCTGTGAATTCATCTCTCAGCATGGACCTTCGCATTTTCTTTGACTCCTCATTCCCACCGAACCTTGCTTTTATGCCATTCCAAATCTCTCTGGCATCATCCAAATGGTAGAAGTCACCCATGTGATTATCAGGAAGAGATTGAAGCAAAATCGTTTTTGCTTTCACCTCCTTCTGAATAGCTATGATTTCCTCATGAGATTTAGGGTCAAGAAGGGTAATATTACCATTCTTGTCACGTCCAGTAAGCTTCCTGCTGTTCCCATTCAGAATGATCTTCCAGAGATCTTGATCAGTGTTGGTGATCCACCATTCCATCTTCATTGCCCAATTATCATATTCACCCTTCTTCAGAAGAGGGAATTTACCATTCGTATTAGAGACCGTAGCCAGGATCTGCTGAGGTTGCACAATTTTAGGAGTGCTGTCTTCTCCTGTTTGAGTAGAAGTTGAAGCAGACATGATAAACAAAATGTCAGTAATAAGAAAACTTGATTCTTCTTGTATAGAGACCCTTCCAGGCTCTGATACCACTTGTTGGATCTACCAGATGTAGATCTTGCAGCCTGTCAGGACTGGTGAATGACTTCTGTAATCACAAGTCAAATCACAAAGAGACTCTATACACAATATGAATGTAAAATATAAATGTAATCAAGAAGAACAGAATAACTATAAAGACTTGATCCTTTCTAAGGATTTCTAATATTGATAATGACTAGAACTACGTTTTGTGAAGGTGTGTATAACCCTTCTGCCTAAGGTTCCTTTTATACTACAAGGAAACCCTAATACAGCATTAAAGAAAACGTGTAAAACTGATATGCATATCCTTTCCTAACATATCTCATGCATATCCTAACAGAATATTAAGTAAATAATAAAGTTTGACTACGACTAGGACCAGGAGCAGGACTTGCTCCTACTACTACTAGGACCAGGAGGAACTACATACCTCCTAGTCTACCTATTACATATAACTATTACAATGGTCCTAACAAAAAGGATAAGTGTTATTATTGTACGGGAAGGCATGCCACCTTCCTATCGAGCTGGAACATAAGGCATACTAGGCCTTGAAGTGGGCTAATTTCGACATCAACAAAGCCGGCGATCTTCGTAAGATTCAACTCAACGAGCTAAATGAACTGAGGAATGAAGCTTATGAGAACTCATTGATCTACAAGGAGAAGACCAAGATCATCCATGATGCAAGGATAAAGAACCAAGAGTTCCACGTTGGTGATCAAGTTTTACTTATTAAATCTCGGTTGAAGATCTTCTCGGGCAAGCTGAAGAGCCGTTGGTTTGGTCTATTCACCGTCGGTAAAGTCTTCCCTTATGGCACCATTGAGCTTTCTCAGCCAAATGGGCCCAATTTCAAAGTGAATGGCCAGCGAGTGAAGTTGTACTTTGGTGAGGACATCTCCCATGAGATGATTCCATCCCTCACCACGTTTCCCTTAAATTAGTTCTGGGTCGAGTCAGGCTCGTGACTCGGTTAACAAAAAAAAGCGCTTCTTGGGAGGCAACCCGTTGATCTATCCTTTACCGTTTTCTTAATAAGTATAGGGGGAGCCCCGTATGTGTTTGTTGTCTTGTTTCTTATCATGTGCAGGGATTAAAGCTTCAAAGATCCATTCTCGATGACTTTTAACGAACCATGATCCCGTGTTCCCATCTTCCCGGTTATATCCAAAACTGTCGTGATTCAATATTTCATATCTTATATGTTCACATTGAAATCACTATAGTTGTCCTTTCCTTAGCAAGATTTAAACAACGTGCACAATGTCCTAAGTGTAGGGGAGTTTACTCCCACATGCTTAAACATTGAGGACAATGTTTATATCAAGTGTAGGGGGGACTTCTACCGAAGTAAGTGGACTTTTCCATGAATTTATCCTCATTTTAACCGGCAAATTTGATTTTTCGACATTTTTCAAAATTTTTAATATATTTTGGCCTAGTTGTATAGTAGTATTTTCCTTTGTTAGCATTATTTACTTTCTTTGCTAGAATAAATTTTTAATAAGTGGTTTTAAATTTTTCAAAGTTGTGAATCTTTTGACTCAACCTGAGTTTACTTATCTAAGTTTACTCTAGCTAGCATCCTTAACATGTTTAAGTCAAGTTTTGCTAGACTTTTATATAGGGAACTTTAAAACGCGAAAGTCTTAACTCTCACGGGTTAAGAACAAGAACTTTTCGCAAGTTCCTATAATTGATCCTAGAGACTCGTTTATCAAGGGAACTTTAAAATGCGAATTCTAAACTTGAAAAAGTCTAAGAGTTTGCAAGATCCTATAGATGACTTGAAAACCCAAAACTTTGATTTAATTGGCTAAGCATCCACGAGTCTCATTCCTTGAGATTTTAAATTGTGGAGAACGAGAGATGATAGAGTCAATTATAAGTTTGGTATTCTTTCATGAATTTATGTGAGTTGATTATAAGCTCTTCCTCCCATTGCTTGCTAATAAATTTATTTGCAATAAATAAGGTTGTACGATTTGAAAAGTTACTCAGATTTTAGCACAAGATCGTTTAAAAGTTCTCGGTATTAATTAGAGTTCATAGCCAAGGCATAACTTATTGAAGCGGGATGCGAAGATTGGCGAGTCCGAAATGGTCCTAACAAGGCATGAGGGCTACATTTTGTTGCTAAAGATCCCAAGTGATGTGAAGAATCATTTATCAAAAATCAATATGAAGGATCGAGACACACGACGAAAAGCAAATACTCCCCAAAATATCATGGAGAAGTCTATCCAAAAAGGAACTAACAAGGTATGAGGATAAATAGATCCAAGTCCTAAATAGAGGCGGATCGATGTATATCAAAGTCCAAAATAAAGATTGGAGAAAAATGAAGAAGTCGTGGTCCAAGTATGAAGAATCTCTCAAAACCTCAAGTGAAGAAATTCCTATTATGAAGAGAAGACCATAATTTCAAAAACATCTCTCAAGATTCGAAATATGAAGTCACTGCCAAATATCGGTCTGAGAAAGGTCTCAAATCGTGAAGCGAGTTATGCCAAGATATGAACTTTTAGAGCTCCCGAGAAGCAGTTTTAAAAGATTTTGTCCTTTAGCTAACTATTGATTAAATCGTCCCACTTTATTTTCATCCTAAATAACTATCAAAATAAGTCAAACAATGCATCCTCGTGATCATTCAAGACAATATTAAAATATAAGAGATACACCTAGGCATAAGGGAGTCTAAGTAAATAATTGGGCCACATGAGTTCGTGTTAGTTTTCTAACTTATAATACCAATGATCTCGTTTTTAAGCTTGGTATGGGGAGCGTGAAACTTGAGGATGATAAACATTCATGGCAGCCAAAACCCCAATGTAAGTATTTGATTTCTTTACTTGTTTTGTACATATTTCTATCTTTTTAATTTCCTTAAAATTTAGTATTTAATAAAGGCCAAGGTGGGTTATTTATGATAAAAATGTAAACCGTGTTTTGAAATTAATGCATTGCATGAGGGCATAGCAATGGTCAAGTGTAGGGGATTTAATAAGTGTGAAAACACTTATCCTTTTTACCACTTATTTCCAATAATAACAAGACCAAAACGTGTATTTTATGTCGTAAAGTCGGAATTATGCGTGGTTTGTGTTTTTATTGTGTTTTAGGACCAAAAGATGAAAAAGGAAGAAAACATGGGATTTTCACAGGCTTTTATCGAAGAAAACGAGAAAAGACGAAGTCAAAAGATAAAGAGTGCAAAAAGAACGGAAGTCCAAGGCCTATTCTGAAGATTTACCGAAGAAAAAGTCTAAAGACGGAAGTTTAATGAAGTCGAAGAACTCAAGTCTAATAGAAGAAGAAAATTACAAGACAAGTTCAATTTACATCTACAAATCCCGAGACGACGTCGAGAAAGACAAAGAATTTAAATCGAGTCGAGAAGAAAGAAAGAAAGAAGGAAGCACATGCATCTCCCCATCTCCTATAAATACCCTCCTAATGACACATTAGGAGGGTGTTAGCTAGTTTATTTTCTTTTTTGTAGTTTTCATTTTAGAGAGAGAAAGTGTTTAACTTTCTCTCACTAAGTTTTCATCTTTTCTTCATCTTTTCTTTCAAGTTTAAGCTTTATTTCATCCTTGTATTTGGAATTCATTAATCAAAAGTTCAAATTTAAGCTTTTAATTTTTAATCTTCTTCTAACTTTCTTGATTTTGATTCATCTTTGATCCGAAATGTTCTTGATTCGTGTTTGATTTTGATGTTTTTGTGACTAAAAAGTTGATCTTTTTATTCCTTACTAAGTTTTTATACGGTTTAAGCTTTAAGCTTGTTGTGCTTATTGGCTTATTTCGTATGTTTAGCTTATTTACTTTTAAGCTTTCTTAAAAGTTTTATCTTATTAAAGTTCGTTTTATAAAAGTTTCCATATTTAGTATTTCAAAAGTTGTCAAATTTGTGCTTATTTAGTCTTGGCTAAGAGTTGGGAAATGCTTATTTGATAAAGAGCTTATTCGGTTCGGCTTTGTTACCTTTTGTGTCCATCGCAATATTGTAAGGGTTTTACCTGTCACGATCCCTTGGATACGATCTCCTTGATACGATCGCCTTGACTGCGATCCATACTTCTTTCATTGACTACGATCCACACCACGATCCACTCGTTGCGATCTGTGGGTACGATCGTGTCACGATCTCTTGAGTATGATCGCATTGACTGTGATCCTCTTGGTTACGATAGCAGGCCACGATCCAATAGTGCGATCCCTCATTTATTGAGTACGATCCACCATTGCGATCCACCACTGCGATCCACACCACGATCCATCCTGCGATCGCTTGTTACGATCGTGTGTTGCGATCTGAGGTACGATCGCATTGCGATCTAACTTTGGTTTTTACAGTTTTTATTTCCTGTTTTTATTTTTAAATTCAAATTTAACTTTTCCCACCATTTTTACTTAGAATTATTTTAAACGAGTTTTGTCTTAGTTTATTTTTACCAAGTTTTAAGTTTTAAATTCATTACGTTTTAATTTCCAAAAATTGCACGCTTTCCGAAATCTCTGTTTTTACAAAGTGTTTTTCTAGTAATTTTTAGTTTAATTTTTAAAGCTTTTATTTTACTCAACGACGTTTTCATATTTACTTTTTAATTAGTTATAGACAGCGACCACCTTTTTATTTTCCACCAAGAATAATTGAGTCGCACTAATTAACGGTAATTAATTCGAAAAGACTAGAACAACGAACTTTCATAATTGAGTGAAAACCTAGTTATTAAGCCTTTTGAGTATTTAGATGATGGGATTCCACCTACTGCAGTTGGTCAGACAGAGCCTGAATTGATACAAGGTAGTTATGTTTCAAGGGTTAATGTTGTGCCACAGACTGTTCCAGATTGTCAGCGACCTGTTGTTCGTTCTTCGATGCCTACTTGTGATGCTTATATTAGCAATTTGCCTAGGATTGCATTTGCTTGGGGTGATGTTCCTATTGAGTCGAGTAGTGCTGCTAGTTCTCGATCTATTCATGATGGCATATCTAAGGTTTATTGTCCAGGTCCTAGGTCGTATGATGATATTTTCTGGTTGCTTAAGAAGTTTGATAGGTCTTTGTTTAAAAGATATTTGGTTGAAACCCGTGTGATTAGGAGGTTTGAGCAGAATGAGAAAAGGTTTGACAGGTTTGTTAATAGTGTGACGAGATCAGAGTTTGTTAGGGCAAGAGAAATAGATGAAGTTGTTAGATTAAGATCTATGGTGTTGAATTTGATTAGGCAAGTTAAAAGGTTACGTGAGGAGCAAGAAAGGAATGCAAGGTTGGATGCACGGGGTCTGCCTATGAGATCTTTTACTAATCAAGGTGTGGTGATTCGTGATGTGCCGAATCAGGTTGAAGCTCAAGTGTTGGTGAAGCCGAGTGAAGGAGGTAGTCGAAAGGGAAAGGAAAAAGTAGAAGAAGATTCTGAGGATGATGATAACAGCAGTGATGATGAGCCGATGTACAAGAAGCTGCGGGGATCTGATGTTTAGTTCTTTTATGTTGTTTTTATTAGCCTTGTTGTAATAGAACTTATGTAGACTCGTACTGTAGTTTGTGATGAAACTTAATGACTTTAAGTTTGACGTGATGAAGGGTTGTAGTGACATTACTTGTCACAATTTTGTGGAGATTTTCCAACGCAATCCAAATTACCTTCATGACTTACGATTTGTCTTATTAGTTCTTTTGTGAATTGGTTAATGATTCATTGTGAATTGTGTTGTTGGTGCATGTAGTATCCATGTTACATCTTGATAGAGAAATCCTTCTTCTTATCTTGATATGAATACTTACTTGTTCTTTTTATTTTATGGTTACACATGAAGGAGTTGGGAGGCATTTTTCTGACTTTACTAAATTGTTGTTTGGTTAGCTTCCTAAAAACATGCCGCCTAAGTTAACGACTGCTACTGTTAATACCATGATTGAGCAAGCTATCGCTAGAGCTTTGGAAGCTGAACGTGCTGCGAGGAACCAAGAGGCTGTGAATAGGAATGATGCTGGTCAGGTTGGAGGGAATGTTGAAAATCCCGTTAGAGGTAATACTGATGAACAAGCGGGAGGAAATGCTGCGGGACAAGTTGGAGGTAATGCTGCTGTTCAGCAAGTTCAGAAGGAATGTTCTTATGCTAGTTTCATGAAATGTGGACCTACCCTATTTCGTGGTACTGGTGGTGCTTTGGAATTAAGGAGGTGGATTGAAAAGATTGAAAGTACTTTTGAAATCAGTGGATGTTCAGAAGCTAGTAAGGTGAAATTTGCTGCAGCTACTTTTTAGGATGATGCATTGAGTTGGTGGAATGGTCAGGTAGCTACTGTAGGATTGGTTGAAGCTAATGCTAGAACATGGACTGTGACCTAGGGACTGTTAACTGCTAAGTTTTGTCCTGAGGAAGAGTTAGGTCAGTTGGAAGATGAATTGAGGCATTTGGTGCTGAGAAATAATGATATTGTAGCTTTTACAAGGAGATTCTCTGATTTATGTTTGTTGTGTCCTGATGATTTTGCTGATGACTGTAAGAATATGAAGCAGTATATCAGAGGTTTATCTAGCAATATCAAGGGAGAGACTACTTCGTCGAAACCCAAGTCATTTGATGAAGCTGTTCAGATGGCTCATGCTTTAATGGATGTAAAGCTGCAGGATCGAAAGGATATTATTGCTGAGGGGAATAAGAGAAAGTAGGAAGCTGCACACCCAAACCAAGGGCAGAATCGAGGTGGTTATCGTAATAACAATAACCAAGGACCGAATAGGAATCATCAATATAATTTGAGAAGGAATGATGGTGTTCGTGCTGCCACAGGAAATCAAGGTAACAAGGTGAATCCGAAGTGTGGTCGGTGTAATATGTATCATGCTGGGAATTGTCCACCTGCTTGCAACAAGTGTGGGAAGGCCGGACATAAGATGGCAGATTGTAGAAACAAGGGTGTGGCCACTGGAGCCAATGCTGTTAAGGTAGTTAATTGTTCTGAATGTGGAGGCCGTGGACATAAGCAAGGGAACTGTCCGAGGGTTGGCATACGACAGGGAGGCAATGTTGCTGATGTTGCTGCTAGGATTGCTACTCCAGCCTATGTCATGGGAGATGCTGACAAACCTCAAGGGCCGAATGTGGTGACTGGTACGTTCTTACTTGATGCTTGTTATGCTAGTGTGTTATTTGATTCTGGATCCGATAGAAGTTTCGTAGATGTTAGATTCAGTCAGCTATTGGATAGAGAACCAGTGAGATTGACAACTAGTTATAAGGTGGAGTTAGCTGATGATAAGGTTGTAAGCACTAGTTCTATACGGAAAGGTTGTTCCTTGAAGTTAGGTAATTATGTGTTTAGTATTGATTTGATGCCCATAGAATTAGGATCTTTTGATGTGACTATTGGAATAGACTGGTTAGTTGGTAATGAGGCAGTAATTGTTTGTGGAGAAAGATTAGTTCAGATACCGCTAAGGAATAGGGTATTGAATGTGAAAGGAGATGAATGTACTTCTCGTTTGAGAGTTGTTTCTTGTTTGAAGATGATGAGGTATATAGAAGCAGGTTGTGATGTGTTTCTTGCACAGATAAGTAATGATGGTGTGAATGAAAGGAATTTGGAGGATGTACCTGTGATTAGAGAGTATCCTGAGGTTTTCCCTGAAGATTTGCCAGGAAACCCGCCGCATCGTGAAGTGGAGTTTCGTATTGATTTAGTGCCGGGAGCTGCGCCTGTTGCTCGTGCACCGTATCGTTTAGCTCCATCTGAGATGAAAGAATTATCTGATCAATTGAAGGAATTGATGGATAAGGGATTTATTAGACCGAGTTTGTCGTCGTGGGGTGCTCATGTTTTGTTTGTTAGGAAGAAAGATGGTTCTTTTAGAATGTGTATTGATTATAGAGAGCTTAACAAGTTGAATGTCAAGAATCGGTATCCGTTGCCGAGGATTGATGATTTGTTGGATCCTTGCAACTGGTCTGGGTCTAGTGTATACTCGAAGATCGATTTGAGGTCTGGGTATCCTTAACTAAGAGTTAGGGAAAAAGATATTCCTATAACAGCTTTCCGTACTCGATAAGGACATTTTGAATTTCAAGTGATGCCTTTCGGGTTAACGAATGCGCCTGCTGTATTCATGGATTTGATGAATCATGTACGCAAGCCGTATTTGGATGAGTTTGTTATCGTATTCATTGATGATATTCTCATATATTCCAAGAGTGAAAAGGAACATGAGAAACATTTGAGAACAATTTTGGAATTGTTGAAGAAAGAGAAGTTGTATGTGAAATTCTCTAAGTGTGAATTTTGGTTGAAATCAGTGCAATTTCTGGGGCACGTGATTGATAGTGAAGGTGTTCGTGTGGATCCTGCTAAGATTGAGGCAATTAAGGATTGGTCAGTGCCGACGACGCCGACTGAAGTTCGCCAGTTTCTTGGTTTAGCTGGGTATTATAGAAGGTTTATCGAGAAGTTTTCACTAATTGCTAAGCCGTTGACCAAGCTTACTGAAAAGAATCGAGTGTTTGAATGGGAATTGGAAGAGGAATCTACATTTAGTACGTTGAAGGATAAGTTGTGTTCTGCGCCGATATTGTCTTTGCCAGAAGGATCATTTTGTAGTGTACTGTGACACGTCTCATAAAGGATTTGGAGCTGTGTTGATGCAAAGGGAGAAAGTAATAGCATATGCATCGAGACAATTGACGAAGCATGAAGAGAATTACACTACGCATGATTTAGAACTTGGGGCTGTAATTTTTGCTTTAAAGCTGTGGAGACACTACTTGTATGGAACCAAGTGTGTGGTTTTTACTGATCATAAGAGTTTGCAATATATTTTGGATCAAAAGGAATTGAATATGAGGCAAAGGAGATGGGTTGAGTTGTTGAGTGATTATGACTGCGAGATTCGTTACCATCCTGGTAAAGCGAATGTGGTAGCTGATGCACTTAGTAGAAAGGAAAGAGATAAGTCTATAAGAGTTAGAGCTTTGACAATGATGGAAAGTGTTGATTTGACAGAAATGATATTGAAAGCCCAAGCTAATGGTTTGAAGGAAGAGAATAATAAGGCAGAATATTTAGGTAGAATGTTGAAACCATTGTTTGAAGTAAGGCCAAATGGATTGAGGTATTTTGAGAATAGGATTTGGTTACCATTGTGTCCGTCTGAGGAAGGTTCTTTAGGAGTGCGAGATTTAGTGATGAATGAATCTCATAAGTCAAATTATTCAATACATCCTGGATCGGACAAGATGTATCATGATCTTAAGAAAGTTTATTGGTGGCCGAATATGAAGGCAGATATAGCAAAGTATGTTAATAAGTGTATAACTTGTGCGAAGGTGAAGGCTGAACATAAGAAACCGTCTGGATTATTAGTGCAACCTGAGATTCCTGAGTGGAAATGGGAGAAGATTACTATGGATTTTGTGACAGGTTTGCCAAGGACTGCAAATGGCAGTGATATGATATGGGTGATTGTAGATAGATTGACTAAGTCTGCTCACTTTTTGCCAATGAAGAAGACGGATAGTATGGAGAGGTTAACAACAGTGTATATGAAGGAGATTGTTTGTCGACATGGTGTGCCTTTATCGATAATTTCTGATCGTGATAGTAGGTTTACTTTAGAATTTTGGAAGTCTTTGCAGAAAGCGATGGGAACGGAGTTATGTTTGAGTACAGCATATCATCCGAAAACTGATGGACAAAGTGAGAGAATGATTCAAACGTTAGAGGATATGCTTCGTGCATGTGTGATTGACTTTGGAAATAGTTGGGATAAGCATTTGCCATTGGTTGAATTTTCGTACAATAACAGTTATCATGCTAGTATTAAAGCCGCTCCATTTGAAGCTTTGTATGGACGTAAGTGTAGATCTCTAGTGTGTTGGAGTGAAGTAGGTGAAAGTCAATTGACTGGACCTGAAATGATATTTGAGACGACTGAAAAGATTGTGCAAATTAAGAAGCGTTTGTTATCTACCAGAAGTAGAAAAAAGAGTTATGCTGATAACCGAAGGAAACCATTGGAGTTCGAAGTCGGAGACATGGTTATGTTGAAGGTATCTCCATGGAAATGAGTAATACGTTTTAGAAAGAGAGGAAAGTTGATCCCGAGATATATTGGACCATTTAAGATTATCCAAAGGATTGGATTGGTGGCTTATAAGTTAGAGTTGCCTGATGAGCTTAAGGCTATTCATAATTTTCATGTATCAAATCTGAAGAAGTGTTTAGTTGAAAGGGATGTGGTGATTCCATTGGAGGAAATTCAACTTGATGATAAGTTGCAATTTATAGAGGAACCTGTAGAGATAATGGATAGGGAAGTTAAGAAGTTGAAGCTTAGTAGGATTCCGATTGTGGAAGTGAGATGGAACTCTAGACGTGGGCCATTGTTTACCTGGGAACGTGAGGATTTCTTTAAGGACAAGTATCCTCATTTGTTTAGGAAGGATTAAGCGCCACAGACGTTGCTTCTTTTAAGAAGGGGGGGATGTGACAACCCAAAACTGAGGTCATTGCTTAATCTTATTTTACGATTATTTTTGAAATTTTTGGATGAGTTTGAATGATATTTATTTTTGGAGGTTTAAGTTTAAACCGATGTTGGAAGGTTTATATTTAATATTTAATAAGTATAAGGAGTATTAGCAAGCGTGATGTCGATGGATGCCAAATATTTTACGTTTTATTGTCGGTTGTTCGATTTTTGTCATTTTTGATGTTTTCTTTTAAATGACGTGTTAGGTCGAGTCGGGAGTCGATATTATTATATTTGAGGTACGTTTTAAATTTTTAAAAGTATCTTTACGAAACCCGAGCCCCGTAAATATTTTCAAAATTGACTAATAGTTATTTCCCGCTTTTTAGCTAACTATTTTCATTTTGAGCCACAACTATTGCAAAATTACAACCAAGGTCCCTCAAGCACTATATATAAGCCAAAATTTAACACACACTTCACAAAATTCCACTCAAAAATATTTTCTCATCTCTCCTTCTCTTCTCTCTTTAGCCGTGACTTCACCCACCACCACAAACCCATACAATTTTCAATTTTACTCCATTTTGATCATGAATTGAGCTAAACTAAAACAAGTCCCTATCTTAGACTTGATCAAGGATCATTTTGGTGTAAGAAAATCATACATGCAAGACATTTTATTTTTTTTATGTTGGTAGGTGAAAGCCATGATCATGCATGGTGTTCTTGGCATGATCAATAGTGATTCTTGCAAGAATTTTGTTAAAAACTTGATTTTGATCTAAAGGTTTTGATTTTCATGATGATTTGAATGTTAGAGTATAGGAATGATCATTTTTATGGTTGGTTTTAATAAAAAATGTGATTTTGTACAAGTTTTTGATGGTCAGTTTATAACAGTAAGTAAATTGTAAAATCCGAATTTTTATGTTTTGATAATGGCTTATGTAACACCCCACTTGGATAAGTGGACAGTTACATGTATTTATGGCGTATCATCAAAGCATAAGGTAAATGTCCTAAACATTAACTGACCATAAAGGAAATACTGGAATCAACCATCGGTAATCCAAACATAAGCTCAAAATAAAAAGTAAAATATTGAAGGAAAGGACCAAACAATGTCTAAATAAGCAGAATAATGTAAGAAGTGCATAAAGTAAGAAGTCCGGATAGCTTCCATTCAATGCACGTGCTCTCAGAATCCTAAGAGCGTCCTGGTGTACCTGCCGTTAGAACATGAAAGAACTAAGGCTGAGCATAACGCTCAGTGAACGGATATAAAGCATGATAAGGAATTACTAAAATGAAGCTCATGATAAAATACTGGAGCTGTAAGACTGATAAGAAAAGTTGCAGTGGAAATCTGTGTATAATCTGTAAAGTCTGATTTATAAAATAATAAAGTTGAACTGTTATCTGTTAAATCTGAAAACATGAATTTAATGTATTTTAATTGCCAGAGCTTATATAGGTCATGTTTTGTAACAACGGTGCATGAATAACTGGAGGGGTGACCTCGTCATGCTGTAGAGGGGTGACCTCTAAATAACTGTAGAGGGGTGACCTCTAAATATTGTGCTGGGTGGAGGGATCAGCTCCAATGTGAAGGATGTAGAGCACACACCACATTCACCCTGATAACTTGTAAACTGATAAGCCTAGGATGCATCCATACGCCCCACATGACATGATAATAATAATGGCCAAAACGTGAAGGGACGATGCAGGATATCACTCTCCTGCATGTGAGTCACGACACCGGTGCCTCTAGTGACGTGGTTACGGTACCTCTGTAACTAGTACATAAACTGGTCATGCTTGTATATAATGCTCAGGCAATTTATTTAGTTATTAACATGATTACTGATAAGCTTAAACATATACTGGGGAAAACATTTGGCTGAAGACGGGGAAATCCTAATCATGCATAGAAGAGAAGTCCTTACTAAAAGGACGGAAAGTACCTTGTGTTAAGTCGACACACGCTAAAACTTGAATTACGCCTGCTTCTAATAATCTACATAATTAAGAAATCAATTCTTATTAACCTTTCTAAAATACATGATGTGTACTCTGGTCGATCCATTATAATTCCTTTGATTTAAAATTGATTCATATGCTTGACAACAATGTTAACAATTAAACCGTCATTAAAATAAATCTTTAAGTGACCATTTTGTTAATGATACGGAATGTTTCGATTCGGCATGCGGCATGTGAACTATAATAGATCAACTACATATAGGTCGTTTCTAATAGTATGATTTATGTAGTATAAAATCAGTATGAGCCATGCAAAAACAACGCTTCTTCTTGTTGGATTTATGTTAAAAAAACTAACACAAGCCCATGAAAAGTACATTTCTTTCGATTTGTTTTCGGAATGACTTGGAGTCCGGTTATTTAAGATACCTTGTATCCTTTGGATACAAGGGGACAAATCTGGACCGTCCATCTCATCTCATCCAACAACTCATATTAAAAACAAAAAAAAAAGCGGAGGGGTAGTTTCGTCATTTTACCCCTCCCACTAACACCACCTACCACTCTCACAAATCTGGGATCGATTTCTTCTTCTTCTTCTCTTTAAAACACACATAAACACACACACACACACACACACACACACACACACATATTTACATCTTAATTTATCAACACAAACATCAAATCCATCGATCATCACCATCACAAATCGATCATCCTCTTCATAAATAAGGTAAAGTTCATTCGATCTGTTTCGATTCATCTTTTTTAGCTTATTCGATCTGAATAAGCTTATAACTCATCTTATTTTTTATAGCTTATTTGATAAGTTACATGAATTTAACATGTCAAATGATAAGGTAACTTGATGCTTAATGTGAATAAGCTTATTGATAATCATCACCTTTATTATGATGAATTATAAGCTAACTTATTAGCTTATTTTCATGAATTATAAGGTTTTTTAGCTTAATCTCGCTGAACATATTTAGTGTAACCTGTTTGTGAAGTATCATATATGATATACTATATCATATATGATATAAGCTAAAATATCATATATGATGAGATATATCATATATGATAATGTGGTTGAAAATTGAGTTAACTCTTTTTTTAATGGATTAATCTGGCTGAACATATTTAGTATGACTTGCTAATGAAGTATCATATATGATATGCTATATCATATATGATATAAGCTAAATATCATATATGATCAAATATATCATATATGATTATGTGCTTGAAAATTGAATTAAATCTTCTTTTTTGTGTAGAGAAGGTTGTTTACAAGGCGTGTTGAACATTACAAGCATCCAAAAGGCCAAGAAGCTTAATGAATAAGCTCGTGAATTTTTCTTTTACGTTTATTGTTTGTTTTTTCTTGTAATCTCCTAATGGAGTTTTGAAGTATATGGACGATTTTGTAATCAATTGGTATCTCGTACAACATCTTGTTAATATGATTTAACTTTCTTGGTATTATGTCATGGTGGTTTTTATAAATTAAGTCATACGGAGTATATGATCATGCACTATCATATATGACACTCAAGAAAAACTTGGATTTATTAAATAAAGAATCTGATGAATTCATGATTACAACAAAGAGTATGCACAATTAATAATCAAACACTTGTTCATAACATAAAAATGTACTTTTGAACAGAATCATATATGATAATTCAAACCGAACGTAACCTAATGTAAAATCATATATGATATACCTCTGATATCATATATGATAACAATTTATACAAAATCAAAAAAATGGAAAAAAAACAGATTATCAGATGATGAATTCATGAACAACGCCTACTCCGTCTTGATCCTTAAAACATATCCATGCACATCCTCTTGTTATAATCAACATCCCTCTCTGCTTTGCTCCAAAGCTGCCAATCGCACCATCTCTGTCTGACTGCATTTATAAAAGATAAAAAGAACATATTATGCAACATTTTAACACCAAAATAAATTACTCATATATATGATAGAAGACAAGTTTCAAGAGTTTATATTGATTTTCTAAAAAATACTCATACAGAATCTGTTTTTTCCTATGGTTTATTTGATATATCATATATGATAGTTATATCATATATGATATATCATCAGTTATCATATATGATATATCTATCATATATGAAAAGTGGTGATATATCATATATGATATATATATATCATACATGATATATCAAGCTTATTGCAGCCTACATCAGCAAACTTAATCCAACTTACATAAAATACCTTACGATTTGTCAACCTAAGCTAATAAGCTAGCTTATTCATAACTCTCGTGTAATTTGTAAGCTTATTCACATAACTCCTATCTAATTCTCAAGATTATTTATAACTCTCATCTAGTTAAAAATCTTATTCAAACAAATAAGCTTATTCACATAAATCACCTAATTAAAAGCTAATTAGAATAAATTGATCAAAATAAGAACTATCAATCGGCATATTTCGTTCAACAAAGCTAATGAAAATAAACTAATAAGCTTATTCAAAATCAAATAAGCTAAAAAAAATAAGCATAGATTATAAGAATACAAACCTGATATGAATTCATGTTAAGTTCGATCTAATTAATCGATTGTGATGGATTCATGATGATGTTGTGATTGTTCGCTTCAAATTTTAGAGAGAGAAAGTAGATCGGGGTAGAGAGAGAAGTGAAAGAACGGGTGTGTGTTTTTATGAGAAAGAAAGGAGAAAGTTGTGTAAATTGGGGATTTAATCTCAGCCCTTGAATAAGATGGAGATGGATGGTGGGGATGAGTCCCCTTGTATCCTAGAAAAACTTTGGTATCCAAAAGAACTTAAATCTTAACTATTAAAAGACAAAAAGTTATTTTATGACAGTTCAACAAGCCATTATTTTAAACAAAAGATTTCCATTTGCTAAAATAATAGTAAAATAAGAAACCATGATTTCCAAGTTAAGTGTTACAGTAGAAAGTGAACACATTTAAAATCTCATTTTTTTACCAAGTATGCCATCTTCTTCATTTATAATATACAACCAAAATATTGGACATTCATTTCAAATTCTCCCAAACGTGATACTTGTTTCTCATGCCTTATAGACCTTGTGTTTTTTTATTGACGTTAGAAGCGACATGTTTTAAACTACGTTATTAGTTGCATCGAAACTTATATTTTATAGAAAAGATTACTAAAATTATACTTGTTTGTAGTCTATGTACATGCAGTAAAAGATAGTTCAAGGTTTACCTCGAAGATAATCGGGAATAGATCGAAACCAAAACAAGAGCGCAACACTGACACCGAGATCTAACACGAGACGATCGCACTCAACGCACATGAACCAATAAAATACCAATGGGGACAAGAAGTAACGTACCATGCAAACTTGAGAGATGCTTGGATCACGAATGATCTATTCCATTTGAGCATGAATGATTATTAGGAAACTAAAACCATGCATCCGTAGGCTTTAATTCTCTGGCATCTCATTCCTTCATATCTCTCTCTCGTTTAGAACTTTTTGTGAGAGTGATAATGTTTTAACATGGATGATCAAGTATTTAACTGATGGTTCATGGGGGTCTAAAACAGTGTTTCGGGTCGATAAGTTTGGACGTTGAGTAACTGATTTGACCAAGCGCTTTAAACAAAACGTTTTTTTATTTTTAATGAAGATTTTCTTGCCCTTTTAAAATATGTGCATTCATGTACTTAGAAGTTTGAATTATCCTTTTGACGGTAGAAAACAAAAAAAACATGAATAACGGGCTCAAGCCCATTTTTGTTTGTAATAAAGGCCGCAACCCACAAGCACACATACACTCTTTTTTTTCGTGACTAAAACAAATTCGGTTGCGTTCGTAAAATCTCGTGCTAAAATTTTAAAGTGTAATATTTATTAACTGAATAAAAGAGTAAGGAATACTTGAATAATTACTATTATTTATTATCTGAATAAATACATTTTGTAACGCTAATATTTATTGACTGCGTATAATTAATGTTCGAGGACTTTTAAAAGCGGGTTTTACAGCTTAACTTATAGCCTAGGGTTGTATATAATTTGATTAGCTTCGATTTGATATAAAGTAGAGCTTCTAGCTCCAAACGAGCGCGAAGTTATTATGTTTTGATTATTCGTGTACCGGGAGACGAGTATCAGCACTACATATAGTTGTTGTCGATATTTGGATCGAATCTCGGGGACTATTAATTGAAGTTTTGAAATGTGTAACTACTGATAATGAAGTTTTAACTTAGGAGGTTGAGTTTATTTTAAAACCCGAGTGTCGGTTTTGTAAACGTAGTCGTTTAAAGAAGTTAAAACGGTTATATGAAAAATTAACGTAAATTTATCCGGATTTTGTAGTTTGAAAATGAGTCGGGTAAAGGAATTTAAAAGTAATTTCATTTGATAAACTTGTAAGAGGACTTTCTATATATAGTAAGTTAGTTTATCGAGTCGTTTCATAAACGTTTGACGAGTTTAAAAGGGGTAAATAAGCTAGTACATGTAGTATGTGCCGGCAGACTTTGTTAAAAGTGTAAAATGGTAAAGTAAATGTGTAGTAAAGTATAATGAAGTTATTTATATCGTTTTCTCGAGTTTATCGTGGTGATATGAGTTTTAGTTTGATGTTGTTATATATATGATTTATTTCTCGAGTCATTATTAATGAACGCGCCTTATTTGATAGGTAGCGGTTCTCGTGTTTGAAAGGAATCCATTATCATCGACGATCATCTCGCTATATCTATTATACTAAGGTGAGTCTGTAGCCTCGCTTTTCATGCTAGCTACTAAATGTTTTATACCCGCGAGGGGGATACATGCTATTTGAAAATAAATGAACACAAGTCATGAGTAATTGTTGGACCCGAATGTTGCCTAAGTTGATTACATTGTATTGAGTACCTTGTTGCTAAAGACCCTAAATTCATGAGTCGTTAACTATCTTCTGACTTGATGTTGTGAGTCGGGAATAGCCGCTTATTCTAATGATAGTACTATTGGGTTGACCACCCTATCTGAGACCAGGGCATTACGTTGAGTAACCTCTGGGAAGTATAATTTACGGGAATAAGAATGTGGTATTCTAGCAACTGATACCCTAGAGGGGCAATGGTTTTATTCTAGTCATGCTGGCATTTGGCGTGGGTGACTATTTGGTTAAGGGGTCGGTGTCATGAGCTTAAATATAATGTTTATTATTTCCTTGAATATATATTGTGTGTACGACAATTCTATAAATGATTATGATGATTTTCTTCTTATGTTCAAATGTGATTTGATAAACCTATAGACTCGCTCAACATTATTGTTGACTCGTTTTAGCATGTATTTCAGGTAATAGGAAGTGATGGAGCATGGAGCTTTGCTGTGGAGGTTGTGGCTTGGCTTTTGGAAGAATGTTGGTCTAAAAACTATTTCTATCCTTTACTGTTGAACAATTTATTTTATGTTGATGTACTGTACTAAACTTGTTGGTTGTTGGTCGAGATCCATGGGGACTAAACGCTTTACTCTGGTGTCGTATTAGTACAATCATGGGATGAAATTTATGTTTTAGACCTATTATGAAAATCTTGTTTATATTTACGTGTAAACGTCTCACTTTTGAGTCGTTCAATATACCTTGTGTGATGATGCTTGTGTCTAGCACCCAATTGTGTATTTTCGCTGCTCAATGTAAATTGGGGGTGTTAGACTGACACAACTAAAGCCGACTGTGAACCCCCACGTGCTTCTAAAATTGATATCGCTAACCCATGTCAAAGCATGCAAATTCCTAATGAGAATGCAGGTACCAACGTTGATGTTCCAAAAGAACGAAGCGATCCAATCATTGTATACCGTTCAACTAAGGAAACTATCAGAGTTTGGTTACTGAAGAAGCAGATATCGGAGAAACAAGTGTCTCAGGGGATTCACGGTTAAGCTTACCTACAGAGGACTTATAGTCACATCACAGACTGTAACTCGTTCATCAAAGAAAGGAAAGTTTATCGCCGATGATAAACTTATTCGCACAACGAGAAATTAAGTTTTCTCGGACACGAGCTTATTCTAAAACTATTCAAAGGTTTCTAAGCTTGTGTATATGGCTCCTCGTTAAATGACAGACTGTAACCCGAACTTCAGAGAAAGGGAAGTTTATCTCCTCAACGATAACTTACCCTCAAAACGAGAAATTAATTTTTCTTGGACACGAGCTTACATTAAAACCATTCAAAGGTTTTAAGCTCGTGTATAATGGCTTATCGTTAAATATCAGACAATAACCCGGTCTTCACATAAAGGAAAGTTTATTGCCGATGATAAACTTATCCTCAAAAACAAGAAATTAAATTTTCTCGGACAGGAGCTTACATTTAAACTATTCAAAGGTTTTTAAGCTTGTGTATATGGCTCCTCGTTAAATGACAGAATGTGACCCAAATTTCAGAGAAAGGGAAGTTTATCTCGTCAACAATAACTTACCCTCAAAACGAGAAATTAATTTTTCTCGGACACGAGATTACATTAAAACCATTCAAAGGTTTTAAGCTCGTGTATAATGTCTTATCGTTAAATATCAGACGATAACCCGATCTTCACATAAAGGAAAGTTTATTGCCGATGATAAACTTATCCTCAAAAACGAGAAATTAAATTTTCTTGGACACGAGCTTACATTTAAACTATTCAAAGGTTTTTAAGCTTGTGTATATGGTTCATTGTTAAATGTCAGACAATGACCCGTTCTTCTAAGAAAGGAAAGTTTATCGCCGATGATAAACTTATCCTCATTAACGAGAAATTAAATTTTCTCGGACACGAGCTTACATTCAAACTATTCAAAGGTTTTTAAGCTCGTGTATATGGCGTATAATTATATTTTAGATTATGCCCCGGACCTCGAAGAAAGGAAAGTTTATCTCCGATGATAAACTTATCCTTACAACGAGAAATTAAGTTTTCTCGGGCATGAGCTTATATTAAAAACATTCGAAGTTCTTAAGCTCATGCACTATGACTTATAGTTAAATATCAGACTGTAACTCGGATTTCAATTTTAGGAAAGATTATCTTTAATGATAACTTATCCTCTTAACGGGAAATTCATCTTTCTCGGTCAAGAGCTTTATGTTAACACATTCAAAGTTTTTCAAGCTCATGAAAACGATTTCTAAGTAAATGTCAACTTAGGACTCGTTCTTCAGTTAAAAGGAAAGTTTATCGCTGATCGTAACTTTTCCTTAACAATGGGAAGGTTACAACTTCTCGGACTTGAGCTTGTTTTTGTAAGATATTCAACATCTTAAGCTCAAGTAACTGGTTTTCAAAACATTGAACATAATTTTACGAGAATTTCTCAAAAGGTTTTTTCTAAATCTTTCAAAATTATGTGTTCAAAAATGTTTTGCTGAAAAGAGCATGTCTTCTGGAATCGATAATATTTACGATACTAGAAATGTCATTCAATAATGACACGAGGTTGTAAATAAAGTTCGAGCAGAAGTTCAAATCTTTTAAAACATGCTCAAAATGGTTTGTTATTATTTCAGATAGTAACCCGTTTTCCTTATTCAAGTCAAGCATAACCGGAAAGCTTTGACTCAACAACGAGAATTAATTTTCTCGGGCATGGTTTACTTTATAACTATGTAAGGGATTGTTTTTACGTAATAACACAATCTAACACGAATATATGTACGTGTCAGTGCATTTATTTGTTAAAACAAGAGAAATCTTGTTTTTATGAAGTTATCATCTCCACAATCCGTAACAAATTACAATTGATATCTACATACTCGACGATGCGACTACTCAAACGGCGACTACAGCTCTTTCAATAGAACACGGGTCGAAAATTGAGGGGGAGCAATTGTCCAGCATTCAGAATCTTTGACGCCTAAAGTGCCAAGTTCACATATTGGTGTCAAGACAACGATATCAATCGTACACATGGAGTCAAGAGATAACTTCAGACGTGACGAGACAACCAAATTCGTGAACAAGAACCATGTGATTCTATCATATTCTCCATCATTCAGGTCCAACCTCGTAAATTGATAATCTTATGAATACATTATCATATATGATCTTTGCACGTGATAAGTACCTTACACTTGTGTGTAAAAGGTATTTTATTTACGTTTCAAGTACGCCCTCATTAATTTGAGGGGGAGCTTGTGAAAATCATGAAGATAATTGGATTTGCATTTTTCTTCCTAAATTTTCTTAAAATGCAATTAAATCAGTTGATATTAAAAACATCGATTGGGTTAATATTGTTAATATGAGGGAGAAAATGTGATTTAATATTGAGATTAATAATGGTTTGACTTAATGTGCTGGCTCATCCCGACATGTGCGAAATGTTTTCGAATATCGTGGCATATGTTAAGGGGGAGCAAAATGGATTTGGATATAAAAATAGATTTCATGGTGACATACACTTAACTGAAACATCTCTATTCACGCCGGTGAATATCGTGGCATATGTTAAGGGGGAGCAAAATGGATTTGGATATAAAAATGGATTTCATGGTGACATACACTTACCTAAAACATCTCTATTCACGCCGGTGAAGATTGTGGTGACATAAGGATGGTAAGGTAGGTTAAAGTCCAATGATTCCTCTAGAACCGGAGGAATGTTCCCAAGGACATTCCATAGCTAGAAATAGTAGTCCTTAGGAAAGATGGAGAAAGATTGTGAACGTAGCTGAATGCCGACCAAGTACTTAAGTTAGCACTGGAACAATCACAACAAGGTGCTAGTTATGACGTATTGGTAAGCATTAAAGGGGTTGAAGAATGAAAAATAATTGTAATGATAAAGGGTGTAAAGAAAGAAGCCCTTCTTACAACTTTAGGCAGAAACCGGGTCAATACATATGCTATTAAGATCATTTTTAATGATGCTTGGTATTGAAGATAAGACATCATGGACCCAGTGATGCGATGCACAACCCATTCCAGCTAACTCAGATATCTCTCAAAAGATATTTGTTTTAATCACACGTATTCACTCCGAATAAATTGGTATTGAAATGGTGGCACTCCTCTCCAGCCTCCGATCACTAAAAATCCAAAATGCACGATCGAGTCTAGAGCCATTTGAGATCATCAAATATCTCATTAGGACACACTTTCATAATTCCTTGCTTCTTCACACACTGTGAAAATTAAGAAAGATCTTAAGAGTCCTACGCAAAATCTTCATGATCTTGCCTGAACATCCGAGTAATACGAAAGTATTTACAATGAAGATGGAAATCTTGTTGGGTCAAAACGTTGATGTGGCAGAAACTCAAAAACGAAGAAAACATGAAGATATTGTCTAAGCGTTGTCAAGAGCAATTTAGGCGTTGACAAGAACAAATCCAGCGTTGTTGGATCAAGAGTTGTCATGTACAATCTAAGCATTGTTACATGCAATTCAAGCATTGATAAAACGTAGACAAAGAAGCTTATGGAAGCTTCTATTTAAATAAACATGCAAAGATATTCTGCATAAGTTTATTTAAATAGAAGATTTACATGTTTATTTAGTCTTATCTCTTGTAAACCCTAATCCTTACACTATAAAAGGAACCAAGGGTCTTAGGTTTTATATATCAATTCATTCACAATGTAAACCTAAAGCGTGTGTCGACTAGACGTGGGATTCAATGTATACACGTCTAGTGGATGTTTGTTATTAATATAATGAACATCCCTATTGTTTTAATTCATGTTATTTGTGCCTAAACACCTTATTAATGGTTGTTGTTCTAATTCCGCTTTGATTATCTAATCATATGAACAATGATCATTCCTAGTAGCTTCAAAGATCCGGAAACCAAGGTTTCCACAATTGGTATCAGAGCCTCGTGGCTCGTGATGCTAGGACCAACAAGGTGTTCGTGTATGCTGAAAAGAAGAAAAATCCGTCTAGGATTTTTCTGGACGTTTTTGTGTGCGCAGCAGTATTCAGAAGGTCATAACTTTGGATTGAACCGTTGGATCGTCACGAAATTCTATATGTGTGTTATACATACATATATCTAAACATCCACCGGAGGGATTGTCCAGATTAGCCCTCAATCAAAAGTTATTAAGCGTCGAAGTTGGCTGCAGAGGTGAATTCCCCTTTTCTGATTTTGCATAAAATAATGATTTAGGGTTTCTAAAAACCCTAGATCGTTTCTATACCAGAGAAAGGGACGATTTGCAGCAGTGTTATTTAATGAGTAGCAGCAAGAAAAGGGTTTTACAAAAACCCTAGATCTATTCATGATATTGCTAATCCACGTTGTGCTTACTGTTCGTTCTGGAAAGGGAAAACATTGGCTGTTTGGTTCATTGTTAACAGTATAGATATGGGATTGGATTGTTTTGGTTGCTGGTACAAAAGGGAATGTCTCATGGAGATCGTTTCAAGATTCTTTGTTCTCGAGATGTTTCATAGACGTGCGTTAATTCAATAATGGATGTCAGATTTTGCTGTGTTCACACGGTAAGATATTCATTACATTAGCAAAGAGGTCCAAGTGATTAAATTATATTCACACGAGACAACCGATCCAACAGTTAATCAAGGTTTCTGTGTTCACATGGTGCAAGCCTTCTCATTGGTTGGTCATTGTGCTCATACGAAACAATGGTGTATTCACACGGTGATAGGATGTGGATTGGTTAATATTTATTATTGAGAAGGACAAGAATATTTACGTATTTTGGCTTAGATCTAGTGCTTGCTCTTCCATGATTACTCACGTGAGGCTAAAGCTAGACATAAGTCATTCGTTTTTAATTGGTGGAAATTGGTGTGTTCACACGACCAATATGATAAATGAATTGTGTTTCTTGTCTTCACGTGATTATTATAATTCACTTGGGAGAATTATGTCAGTGACGTAGTACATGCTCTGGACGTTGTCATGGATTATTTAGCCGCTGACAAAATCTTTGGGTCAAGACGCAATAAGGATTCTACTGGTCTAAGATAAAATAGGATATTTACTTGCCTATTTTTGGGGGATACATTCGTTATTGAACAAGATATGGATTACAGATTTGGGATATGATCATATATTGATTTATAGGAATATTCAAATATTCTATTGCTAAATATATGAGATCGTAACCCTAAAAGTGTCAGCAGCAGAGGAAGACGCTGACACATATTAAATGGACGCTGACGAGTGTATTTTTGAGGCTGACATAATAAGTCAACGCTGACAGCGTTGACAGTGTCGTCCGAGATATGGTTTTTCAAACGCTGTTAGGTATTGTCCGATATGTGACAATATACATTCCAGATATATTGGATAGAGAATGATCTTGGACAACACAAGGAAGGCTGCTGTTTGAGAAAATTAGTACGTTTTAAGCACACAAAAAGGAGGATTATACACACGAAGGTACATGGAATCTCCGTTTTAATTTAGAATATCATGTTGATATTTATGGCTCGGATATTTTTAAAAGGAATTAATGATCTTAAAGCGAGTTAGCAACTATTCATGGAATTTGATGGATATTTAAACTATGTAATCGGGATAACCTTGTGAAAGAGTTATCCGTTGCGAAACTTTTACATATGGTATGAAGATGTTATTCCATTAAATTCATCATGAAGAGGTGTTAACTTAAGGGGAAGAATTCTTATGGTAAATTTGATGATTGAAGAAGATTTTCGCGAATTTGTGTTCTATCATATCTTAAAGTCATGCACTTGTGACTTTAAAGGTAACTTGTTCGTGCTTTACATGGTTGGTGATGAAGGCTTGTCATAACACTTGAAGGAGTTACATTATCGTGCTCAGTGTCTCACAAAGGATGAGAATATTGACAAGAGATCGAGGTCTGCTTATAATGCTAAAGGTATAAGTTCTTTATCACGTGGATAGTACAAGACATGGAACATAAGGTTGGGTTATTCTTCTTCTACATTAAAAATATTATATTAATTGTTCTTCAAGATCATTACATAGAGCTACATTTGGAGAATCTTCAAAGATTGCAACATTGTTTACTTTCCTGTTGATGTGACAAAAAGGGGAAGAAATACGTGCTACACTTGAGGGGAAGCAATTTGAAGATCATGTACAACTTACAAGAGATATACATAGAGTTTTGCCACTATCAACTAGGGGAAGATTGTTGGGTCAAAAAGTTGATGTGGCAGAAACTCAAAAAGGAAGAAAACATGAAGATATTGTCTAAGCGTTGTCAAGAGCAATTTAGGCGTTGACAAGAACAAATCCAGCGTTGTTGGCTCAAGAGTTGTCATGTATAATCTAAGCATTGTTACATGCAATTCAAGCATTGACAAAACGTAGACAAAGAAGCTTATGGAAGCTTCTATTTAGATAAACATGCAAAGATATTCTGCATAAGTTTATTTAAATAGAAGATTTACATGTTTATTTAGTCTTATCTCTTGTAAACCCTAATCCTTACACTATAAAAGGAACCAAGGGTCTTAGGTTTTATATATCAATTCATTCACAATGTAAACCTAAAGCGTGTGTCGACTAGACGTGAGATTCAATGTATACACGTCTAGTGGATGTTTGTTATTAATATAATGAACATCCCTATTGTTTTAATTCATGTTATTTGTGCCTAAACACCTTGTTAATGGTTGTTGTTCTAATTCCACTTTGATTATCTAATCATATGAACAATGATCATTCCTAGTAGCTTCAAAGATCTGGAAACCAAGGTTTCCACAAATCCTTCTTGAGAAAATATCAAAAAGCTCATGGTAGGTGACTTGTGCGATTCTTTATGAATCAAACTTGTGATAACTGGAAAGCAACAGTGGTTTAATTCTTAAATGAATTTAAACACGTTCTAGGCCTCTACGCAATATCTTAGTGATCTTGCTAGAACACTCAGAGTGATACCTTAGTGTTCACAGTGATGAGTAGAAATCCTTCTAGTGTTAACCTCAAACAGCACTTGGTAGGTAACTTGCAAGATTCTATACGAATCAAGCTCGTGACAACTGGAAAGCAACGATGGTGCGGTTCTTAATTGAATTTCACTTGTTCCAGGACATGAATTTACGGCTTCAAATCATGCAGATATTATTATCCAAATGATTCACCCTTTATGTTCGCAGTCAGCTTTGGACGGTCGAATAAAGAGAACGGGTTTACCCGCGAAATCTTGTCAAGGAGGTTCTTAATTGAAACTACCCGCCACAAGATCGATATTTAATATCGTCCAACGGTCTTCACCGGCCGGAGGTAAAATGCTACCGAATTAGAATGAAATGTTCAAGGCCATTTCATCCGTGTATATGCTTTTTTGCTAACTGTCTTATGCAGCGTAACAAGAAGGTGGCATTGCGGTGTACAATCTAGAAGAAGTCGTAAACACATGCTTATGCTTTCTGCACTTAATACTTCAACAAATTCAAGAAAGCCTAAAAGTCAAGTCTTCCGCTGTATCAAACACTGAAGCTTTCAAGAATTATAAAGGTATAAGTATGTGGAACATGAAGTCACGAGGAGGCGAATATCACAAGTGATGAATGCACAAGGTCAAGGCAAGGAAACATGCTCAAGACTAAAGTCAAAGATCTCACCAGCATGTTCACAAGAACAAGATCGAAGACTCAAGCATAGTATGCTAGGTTTAAGATTTTGTAAAATGGTGTGACCTCCCTTAGGGGGAGATTGTTGGAAATACGTTTTTCCAAAGAATGTCTTGGTCACATCATTATTAGCATAGATCACGAGCTATAGACTATTTAGGACATTGTAACTTGGAGTGACCTCTCTTAGGGGGAGATTGTTGGAAATATGTTTTTACGTATTTAGAAAGGATTGATCACTCCAACGATATATTCAAGTATTGGGCTCATGATCCATTATGTAAACATATAGCCCATATAGCCCACATGTAGGGTGGGCTATATATACCCCTCCTAGCATGTTAGGAGGGGTTGGTCATTTGTTTCACACACATTTCATCAATCTATCTTTCTTTCTTCCTTTCTCTCTCTATCTTTCTCTCTTTAGTTCTTCCTTCTCCATCCCTCTCTTTAGATAAATCAAACACATCTACAATCCTAAGAATATATGATTCTACAATTTAATTTTTTAATGCTAATTAATACCCTAAAAATCAAATAATTTATTAAAAATCCCAAATAAAGATTATTCTACTTGTAAACCTCAAAAATGACTTAATAAAGCTAAAAAGTACTTTTCCAAAATTTTAAAACTATTAAATCACTTAAAAATAATTAAAAACTAAAATTAAAAATTAAAATAATATTAAAAATCAAAAATTTGTAAAAAATTCTAAAAACTTGCAAACTAGTTTATTTTAACCTAAATAATCAGAAAATGAAATTAAAAGTACCAAAATACCCCTATTGGGCCCCCAAATGGGCTAAAAATAAAAGCAGTCCAAACTATTGAGCTTTTCAGTCCAAAAACAAAAGTGTCCAAAAAGCTCTGAAAAAGCCCAGTCTAACTCAAAATTCAATTTTAAACACAAAAGTCTAAGGCCCAAAAGCTGAAAATGTGCTTATCACAACTTAAAGTCAATAATCTTATCATTATTGGGCCAATATGCCCATTAAGCAACAAGCTGATGCCATAAGCTCTGTTTAAACAGACAACCTTCTTATGAGTTCTTAAACCTTTTTACAAAATGAAATTTTAAAAAAGACCCTAATAAGCCAGAAACTTGAAATTAACTTTTTCACTAAAAGATAAAATAGTCGGGTTTGAGTTCTAGGGGGTTTCAAAAGCTGATTCTTTTTGCAAAAGCTCAAAAATAGCTTAACTAAGAATAATCAACAAGGAAAATCCCAAAAAGTCCAATGAAATAAGATGCAGAAGCCAATAAGCACTCTAAATAAGCCAAATAAGTTGGTTTTCTAGCAAAACCTAAACCAAATAAGCTGAAACATTCCAGAAGTGATAATAAGCTGAGAAAAGTGACACCTATTACAAAATCCAAGTTGTTTCATGTACAAATAAGCCAGCATGAAAGATAAGCACTTTGGCTAAGTTTGACCAAAAGTCAAACGCTAACAAAAGCAATTTCAACGCTGACAAGAGAAATTTAGGCACTGACAGGCTTGATGAAGTATGTTTGCTATGTTTTAACACCTGCTGGTCATGGTTTGAGTTCAAACCTTGTGAATCAAAGCCTACCAGTTGGTTAGGCTTGATGTAGATTTTGGCACAATTGAACCAATAAGCCAGTGAGCTTATCAGCCTTCAAATAAGCAAACCAAATAGCAAGACAAGTACACAAGCAACCAAATAACAAGTATCAAGAAACAATATAGCAGGGCGATCACTAAATAAACAAATTCAAGTCCAAATCAAGTGGTCACTTTTACTGATGCAAATGACCACTTCAGCCAACTTTAATAAGCTATAACTCACTCAATAAGCCACCAAATTGCACAACCAAGTATTGCAGAGATGCACACTAACAAGAACTACGTGCAAACCAAAATTCAGACCCTGCTTCCAACAAACAAAGATTTTATCCCTTATGATGTGTTTGACCAAATGAAGAACACTTAGGACTGGTTTTTCCAAAAACTTGCAAAACCTTTTCCACACCTTGTGGAACTTAACCAGTGACCAATAATTGCTTAAAAACACTTGTTTAGAGAAAACCAACCCTAAGAAGCAAGGGCACAAGGCCACAAGGCCTTTTGATCCTAAAATCCCAAACAGACTTGTTTTAGTCCTTTTCAAAGAAACTTTTTATTTATCCAAATAACCTACTGATTTATGCTTCAAATACCTCCACTAGGTGACATTAAGCAAACTTAAACAAAGAAACAAGCAACATAAACACCAGAGCACAAAATCACATAGCAACTTATACTTAGCAGATTTTTAACCAAAATTTAAAAGAGGAAAGGGTAGAATGAGTGAACCTCTTCCCCTTAACTTCCAAGGGGAAGTCAGCAAAGCTCCTTGGACCTTGTTCAAAACTACTAGAACAAGACCAAGGTCCTTGAACAAGAGAGAAGGTCTGCTGATGGTTCAACAACTAAACCTAGACCTTCTATGGTGAGATATTTAACACAAGTGAGCAAACAACCTTACCAAAGGCCTAAAACTCTTCACAAGCTTGCTGATAACAAGCTTGTAATAGCTTATGGCTTTTGGTTAGGGGTTAGTACATGAAAATATGCGAGCAGGGGGATAATAGACAAACAGTGGAATCAACCACTTTTTAACCTTTGTAAAAACTTTTCCACCTAAAATCCAAGTAAACCACTCAAGAACTAAGGTCTTAGACAGCCTATGAATGGAATTTAACACCTAGATTCCAAGGGCTTCAACAGGTAAAGCCTTGAACCCTAGATCAAATATCCTTTTCAGAAACTTGAGAAAACTTTTGAAAACCCTTTCAAAACAAAATGTGGCTAACATAAACCACCAAAACAACTTTAAAACAATAAATGGAACTCAGAATTTGCTTCTCCGTACAAACTTTAAACCAACAAAAAGGAATTGCACTTTCAAACTTAGAAAATACCAACTTTTATTAATTTTAAAGAAAATTACAAGAGAGAAAGCAAAAATTGGAACAAGGGACTCTCACATGTTGAGGTTTCCTTATATAGAGGTCTAAGGACTATTCTAGAAAGCTGAAAACTATAAACCCTAGCTATGAATTCTCATAATTGCCCTTGTGTACGTTTGATATGAATGAGCTGTCCAAATTAATCCAAGTCGTTTATTTTGCCTTAGGGACCAAGTAGTGAATGTGGTTAGTTGATCTTGCCACGTGGGATGCCTTGGAGAGGAATTTGTGATTTGATAGGTGGACAGCTTGAATGATGGGGTCCATTGAGTGATGGGATGGGGAATGTTAAGTGTGGGATGTGTTCGTGTGAAGGTGAATTAGTTTTGGGTTAGGGTAATTTGGATTTACCCTTTGTTTTAAGTGGGGTAGTTACTGGCGGTGAAAAAGGTGAATAGTAGTACATTTGATCCGAAAAAGGTGGGGTAAGATTGTTTGGCGCATGTTTGTGGATTCAAATGTTTGGTGTGGCAGCTTTGGTCCCTAGTCTTTGGAAATGTTTGTATAACAACTATTAACAACCCATAAACTCCATTCCTTTGTTAATGAACTTTCAGTTTTTATACCTTGGCCACAATAACTTTTGAAAAGTATTTCCAAGGGCTTGTTTTGACATTTCTTGATATTTGAAGAGCTAAACTTGTACATTCTTGAATCTTGAAGGTCTTCTTTGTATGTTTGACTTTGAGGAGGACCATTATTGACAAATTCATATTTTTAAGGGACTAATTTTGTCAATTCTTCAAAGTTGAGGGACCTTTTTGAAATTTTGACAAACTTTAGGGACCTAACTTGTAATTATGAATATACAAGGGTATAAAGTGTCATTTATTAAATGATGAGGGATCTTTCTTGGACATCTTAAACTCTTCAAGGTTTTATTCTTGGAAAATCACAACTAGGGCCCGGTTCATTGTGTGGCTTCGTTTCTCGTGTTCGTTTTTCCTTGTTTCTTGTGATCTTTTGTCTTTTTCACGATATCCATAACTAAAATACACAAGTAACAAACACAAGCATAATATATGGTATTTATATGACATTTTTAACATTTAAAGCCCAAAAAGAACGATGAGATCATGTAAAAATGCCATCTCATCACTCCCCCATACTAAACCATTGTCGTGCCCTCACGCAATGCTAGAATAAAGTATCTAAGCATCTTCAAAATTCACTTTTATGAACCTTTATTGAAAAGTAAACTTGCTATACAACTACTACCATGTGTTAAAGACATTATGTATGATTTTCATCACGAATGTGACTTTTAGGGTCAAAGAATTAAAACAAGTAAATGTTTCATAGAATAAAGTTCGTCATCCTTGATTGTCATACATTCCATGCTAAGTGAAAAAACGAGATCATTGTTGTACAAGTCACAATGCTAACACTACTCATACGTTCAAATTATGTAATACTTTTTCTCCCCGCAATCCTAATTATTATGAAAAGAAAAGGTATCTAGAATTTTTTTTTAACTATTTGTCATGGATCACAAGTGATTCATATTGACTTATTGAGATATGTATTAGTCCGAAAATAAAGTAGCACGATTTAATCGGTAGTTAGCTAAAGGACAAAATCTTTTAAAACGGCTTTTCGTAATCTCCTTAAGTTCATATCTTGGTATAACTCGTTTCACAATTTGAGACCTTTCTCGGACCGATATTTGGCATGTACTTCATACTTAGAATCTTGGAAGAAGTTCTTGAAATAATGGTCTTCTCTTTGTATATGGAATTTCTTCACTTGACGTTTTTGAGAGATTCTTCAAACTTGGTCCACAACTTCATTTTTCTTCAATCTTTATTTGGGATTTTGATATACAACGATCCGCCTCCTTTTCGGACTTGGATATATTTATCCTCATACCTTGTTAGGGTCTTTTTGCATAGACTTCTCCATGATCTTTATCGGAGTAATTTGCTTTTCGTCGTGTGTCTTGATCCTTCATATTGTTTTTTGGAATAATAATACTTTACATCATCTTGGATCTTTAGCAACAAAATGGAGTCCTCATGCCTTGTTAGGGACTTTTTGGACTTCACCAATCTTCGCATCCTGCTTCAATAATTATGCCTTGGCTATGAACTCTATTCGAACATGAGCAACTTTTAAACAATCTTGGGCTAGAAGCTAAGTAACCTTTTAAATCGTACGACCTTACTTATTGCAATTTATTTGTCCTAATGCATTGATCTTATGGGAGAAAAAGCCACAATTAAAAACATATGAGTTTTTGAAAGAACATTTTCATGTTCTACGTTTAACATGATCACTTGTCTAACTCTATCACTTCTCATTCTTCACTATATAAAGACCTCTAATTAAAGAGACTCGTGAATACTTAGCCATGCAAGTCAAAATTAAGCCAAATTTAGATTAGCTTCATTAAGACTATATTGAATCGAAGTTTTGGGTTTTCAAGTCACCTATAGGAGCTTGCGAATTCTTAGACTTAGAAAGTTTAGAAAGTACGTTTTAAAGTTCCCTTAATAAGTGACTTGCTTGCATGTGTTGTAAACAAAATTATTAAAGCTACAGCAAGAAGGAAAATATTAGTTACACGACATCATAAAGTTAATAAAGTTACACGACATCATTAGAGGTTAGATCACATGAGCAAGAAGGAAAGTTATACTGACCAGAATTCACAGCGATCCATGCATCAAGAATTATAAAAGCTTTTGATAAGGAGAAAAATCAGTAGGAGACCATAAACAGCCAACATAAACTATTATGAGTTTTTTGTTTTTATATGTAGCAACTATAAGGATAAATGATAAATGCATAAAAGGGTTTAATCACTTACCAGTTAGTATTGTACTATTTTACATCACCCATCGTGATGAAGATCCCTCAATTCAAATTGATCATTGATCCCCTAAATTCCATATAAATCAATTTTCAATCAAATTGATTAATGACATAGGATTGCAATAGTGGATTATGTGCACCAACTGGAGATTATTTATAATGATGCAATGTTTTGCATTATTTAGGTTTTGGTTCTATGAACAAATATGTTACAACGGATTTAGAATTAGGGTTTGTTACGGTTGGTGTTTTAGTCAGGGTTTTAGTTTTAGGATTTAACTTTATGCGTTCTATATAATATAACATGCAACGTTTATTTATTTAGTTTGTATTGAAAAAGTTATAAAAAGATCCAGCGTGGCACAGTGGTAAAGCCTTTGCTTATTTTCTTTTCAAGACCCACGATCGAATCTTCTTACGAACATTTTTATCCCGAATTTTTTCAACTAAATTAAAAGAACAAATAACATTTATATAATAATGATGACGTAGATTAAAACATGCTTATGTGTCATTTCCCTCCTGTTATATATAATGTATATATATATATATATATATATATATATATATATATATATATATATATATATATATATATATATATATATATATATATAACACCCCCAAATTTATACAACTCAATACAGCGGAAGACTCGTTGGTGTTACGGGTTAGCACATTACTCACATCATAGACAACGCATAAAAATCGCATCGTTTAATAATAAATCATTTCCATTCATAAATATCAAAGTTACATTGGTCCCAAGTCATTATATTTCATACAAAGTTTTACAAAGTATTTGAATGGAAAAATATTGTTTAAGTGCGGGCCATGAATTCTTGTCGTCTTCCCGAGAATTACCTTCAAGTACCTGAGATAAAACATGTTAAGAGAAAAGGTCAGCGATAACGCCGAGTGAATTCATAGAGTTTAATAAATTCCATCAATATAACTTTGGTATAAAATTAGTACCAAAAATCAATTCGTACAAATCATTGTAATAGGCCGTAAAATAGCCAAAATCATTTTATACAAATCTTTGTAATAGGCCATAAAATAGCCAAAGTCATTTTATATAAATCCTTATCGAAAATCATAATATAGGCATTTGCCTTAAAAGTTATTATACGAGCCAATGTCGTAAAAACATCATACAATACGTCTTATGACGTTGTATGAAACCAAAAACCGTTATATGAATATGGTTATGAAAACCAAAACACAAATATAATATCAATAGTATGACCCAGTATTGCTAGTCAGGCAATACATCGCAATTCGGAGCGTCTAGCAGTATTTCGTTAGTTTTTGGATTATTATAAGCCGCATGACATTGTTACCTTACTAAACCAACAACGGGTAGCTAACCCGATACCAATTTTGCCCATCTAAAGTAGCGTGTCGTCACAAAGGTCACGCTATGGAAATCTTCTCATACATAAATTCGCTTACCAATCAATGTGGCACGACGGGGATCAACCGTCAAGGCGCGAACTGAGGTGATCGTCCCCAAATAGTACTATTAAATGCATAAGCGTCTACCAACTCCCGGTAGTTCACAATTCATGCTAATGGGACTTTTAGTGACATAACCTAACTTTAATAATCCATTTGATTTCATCTATCGGGTCCTTTAATCATTTATCGGGTCATACAATCGGGTCATTCAATCATTCGGGTCCAAATCAATAAACAATCGGGACAAATGGTGTCCTATTTTATAAAAACTAACATGTTATCTCCCTCGCGGGTTTATAAAACATTTATAAAACATTTAAAAGAGTGCTAGGCTATGAACTCACGTTGATATGGGAAGGCGGGTTATCGGCAATTCGGACGTACGGTACGTGCTTCAATCACGGAAACCTAGACAAATAATAATCGGTCTTAGACTCATGTCCAATGACTTTATAAAAATAACAATTATGTATACATATGATGATTATATATATATGATGATCAAGTGGGTTTACATATCCTCATTTACTCATTTTTGTGTTATGTGTCGATAACTTTTATACTAGTTTTCTCGCTTTACCTATTTACGTGTTTTAGGTTCAATAAGCCTATTATAAGTTCTTAACTTGTTTTAATCCTTGTTATACTTATTTTATCAGTATGTATACTTTCCATGTTGGGCCCAAATGGGTTAAGCCCAAATAAGTTCTTTTTATGAGTGTTTATCTCATTTAATCCAATTATTAGCTCAAGTATTAGTCCATTATGTTTACTTAGCTCGTTAATGCCCGTATGCCTTATAGTTCGGGTTTTATCGGTTTTTACTTGTTATAAATGTCTATATATCAGTATATAAGTTTTATAAAGTTTTCATTAGACGGGTCCAACCATCTAAGTTTTATTTAACAAAAACGTTAATTTTTACGGCAATAGCCGAAAAAGTCGTAAAAATCATGTTTATAGTTTTATATCTTATAAAACATAACAAGTTACCATTTTTATAAAATTTACACTTATTTAACCTTTTACATATTTATATAAATAGAATTCATGAGTGAGTGGGTTTTAATTTATATTTTATACTATTAAAATTTGAGTGCTTATATAATAGTATTATTCATTAATTTCTAAAATCTGATTTTTATCTTCACTTTCACCAAAACTGCCATATCTTGAGTTCTATATAGAGATAGAAGCTCAAATTTTTATCACATAAACTAAATAATATGTGCTACATTTAACGCTTCTATAGCTACTGTTGAATCATCCTCTAAGTATTTTCTAAAAATCGTCCAAAACTGTAACCTCAGATTTATACTTTAAATTTGTTTTGATCATATCTCACTCATTATTTTGATTCCATTGCATGGCCAACTCTCACATGTGTACAACACCCATAGCTTACTGTAAATCCATTCTACCTCATCATTTTATCAGTCCATGACCTGTTTCTTTACTGTTTTATACAGCCATGTAAATTAAGAATGATTTTAACCTTGTTTCTTATAGTTTTTCACCACTTTAATCATATTTATCAACAACAAATCCCCACATAACATTTTTATCATCATATAATCATCATATACATATACAATAGGAAATAAAATACATGTTTACATAATCAAAATAACAAGAAGATGAGGAGGACAATCTTTATACCACCAACTTGATGTAGGTTATGAGTTTGACATGGTTTTGGATGGAGAAACTTATGATGCACCAAGACCACCTTCATGACCACCATTCTTCATATAAACCTTGTGGAAAATCAGCCCTACTACTCCATGAAAACTCCTCCTTGGATGTTATAAGTTGCACCAATCTTCATCTTTTTGAATGGAGATTAACATATGTTAATTATAACATATGTTTTGTGGTTAAATTTTGTATGAAATGGGTGTTTGAAGGTGAATATGGGACGGCACAATGGAGGAGGAAGAGAGTGTTTCAAGTGGTTTTGCATGTGTGAAATGAGGTGTGTGAGTGTTGCTAATGGTTTTGAGGAGTATTGGCTTATTTTGTAAGCTACAAGTTAACATGTGTTAACTTGTTTATGAGGTTGTGACACCTCATGGCTTAGCTAGTTTGTATGGCCGGTTTTGATGTGGGGGTGGGACAAGTGTCCCACTTGTCTCATCCCCATTTATTTACGGGTACTCCTCGATTCTAGTTTCCTCGATTTGCGTGCCCTCGGGTCTTTTTACGAAAAACGTTTTTATAAATTATGAATCAACGGCACAAAACGAATCCAATAAAAATTGTCTCATCAAAAACGGAATTCGAAAACGTAAATACGTAATCCTAAGGTTTCCGGTTTAGTCGTAAAGGACGTTAAAATAAAATCGTAAGTCCTAATCTCTTCTCGTAAATTTGTGAGTTTATGAACCAACACAAATTTAAAACTCCAAAATAATATTCACGGATAAATTTATTTTCCGAAATGTCGGACTGTCACCAAGGACGGTGTATGTAAACGTAAGCACGTAACGTCGAATCCTCCGGTTTAAACGTAGTCGATGCTACTTAAAGACGTAAATCCAAATTTCTTCCCAAAAATAAGTGAGTTCATATTGTATCATTAAAATAATATTTTCAAATAATATTCGAGAATAAAATATCAACCATAAATTGACGGATTGTCACAGCATTTACCCCTAAACAGGATCTTTGTCCTCAAAGATCATCTTACTTTACTACTCGCTTCTTATAGAGTTAAAGCCATGTGGGTATTTCCTCCACACTCGGTCCTTTCTCACAAGTGCAATTCATTATAATACGCGAGTTTCATCAAACATAACTACGGGAATAAGATCAGGCTTAATGTTGACTTACTTTCTCTATCCATGATGTTCACGGGTTTTTGATGAATGCAACTTTTCGCCGATCTAGACATTACTAAGAAGAATTCAGATTTTAACTTGATAGATATTCCATCAAGTTCGATATACGAAACATAATTCACGCAGTCGTTGAAGTCCTAGGGTAGATCTAGCTTATATGCCTTTCAAACCAATCTTTTAAATCATCACAATGGTCCCATACAACGGGGACTTATATCCCATGATTTGTCAGATCATGAATTCATTTTTCCAAGTTTAAAAATTGTGGCATAACTTCGCTACCCATTTGGCACTTCAAGATCTACATTTCACATTCACATAACCTCTTGCCCACTACCGGCTGTCAATAATAAGATCCTAATTTCAATAATCATTTCAGATCTCGCGGGTCGGGTATTTTGCAAGGATAGGTTCGCCATCATAGGAAACCTTAAACCTAAGAGACATATCCAACTCACAGTGGGTGTATGTCGGGTGTCTTTATCTCAACTCCTGTTTACAGATGCTCTAATATTTAGATCCTAACAAGATTCGATCTCGATCCTAATATGATGATCATCAATGATAATCTCTCCAAAGGAAAGCGATTATACGGTTTATTACCAAAGGTCATTCATTCCAACATAGAACAGCACTTATATTACTTTGTATCATTACTTTACCTCGTCCCTTCGATTTGGGGTGGTACATAGTACTCTCATCAAGGTTCGTTCTCAATGATTTCTGAGCAAATCTCTAGAAATTCAATGCGAAGCGAGGATCTTGATAAAGATGTTTGATACAAGCACACTATGTTTACATAACTCTTTTGCGTTTATCCCTAACGGGAATGTTATTAGCAGATTTGGTCAGTCTGTCGACGATGACCCAAATCGAATCAAATTCAGATGATGACCTTTGCAATAGCTAGACGTTTACTAATGTATGAGGCGATGTTTGCCTTCATAATTGCCATCAGTACAACTTCTTCAGACAAAGATATTTTTAGTCATGAATGACATAAATAGAATACTTATACTTACAAATTCCAACATAACTATATCTCACAATCCTCCATATTTAGGCAACCATAAACGGCCCTTTAAAACATTTAACGCTATCGGCTTCTCAATTCTAATGGTTCACATTAGCCGTGAAACCCTTCACTATTTACATTATCCTTTTTACAAACATTGTTTATTTTTATATTGTTCGGCACTTTATTTTGCACGTTCATTATTAAGAAATATATCCTAATTGGTTCTTTATCCTTTTTATATAATATGTCAGTATCTATATTCACTTCTCATGATGATGTAATTATCATGTTCACAATTCACTCAGATATTCTTTCTATATTATGCGTCAGCAATTACGTTCACTTTCCTGATGAAATAAATATCATAACCGTATTTATTCAAAAATTATTTCTTCACATTTTCTTTTATGTTTCAGTTTCGTCTCAACTATCATTTTTATCAGTTTTTCTCAATCCAACGTCTAAAGCGTCGATAATTATTATATGTAAATTAACAATAATTATTTAATTTTTATGAAACGTAAATGTTAAAAGTTTAAATTTCTTAGTTCGACCAATTATATAAAATGTTCGAAATAAATTTGGATTTAATTAACAAGATTTTTGTTGATTTATCGAAAATATTTAATAAGATTCGTAAATGTTCGAAAAACCTTTGTTTATACTTTGGTCAAAGTTTTTCTTAGTTGAAAAGCAAAAATTGTCGTTTTAAGTTTTCAGGTTATGGTATAAATGGTTTTACTCAATCCTTCTTAAGTTATCTTGAGGTATACATAAACATTTGCCCCTAAACAGAAGTTTAGTTAAATGGTTTGTGTATAAGGGAATAATCCCTTTAAAAAAAATCCTTTGTTAAAACATTTGTCAAAGCATATTTCCATTTCTTTTTGGTAAAATCCAAAGTCTTAAAAGGGCTCTTAATTTTTGAAGAGTCTATATGCATACATCTTACCATTATTAATCCAATGGTCATTTTATGTAAAGGATTAAGTTTTTAAATCCCTAAGCGTTAATGGTTCTAATCTTTGAAAAGTCAATATAGCTTCCATTATCTATTAATCACATGGTTAAATCATGTAAATATTCAAGTCTTTAATCACGTGTTAAATATTCAAGATACAGGTTTTAATTATTTAACCAATTCAGGGCAATCTATAAATAATTATTAACTCATTCTTATTCGTATTAACAAACAAATAGTCCTGAATGATCACAAGCATGAATTTATCAAATTACAGCCTTCACACGTGATTCACCAAATTTATGAATGCTACATGTGTATTAGTCAATCCAAACGACATCACGTGAAACTCATAACATTCATTACAAGTACCGGATGTAGTGATTGGAATAGATAATCTTTTTCGCAGATGCGAAGTTGATGATAACCATGCTGTGGATCAAATCTTATAAACAAACGCTAGAACCTTGTAAATGATCGAACAAATCTTCCATTTCGAGTTATGGATATCGTTTTCGATTGTCAATTTACTCAGTCACAGTAATCTATAAGTATAAGGAATGATAACACCATAGCTCTTCATGATGACAGGCTTGGTATAATAAAATCTTTTTCCGACAACTCTCTCAGTTGTACGATAATTCCTTAAATTCAGATGGTGCTGACGTACAGTGTACAAGCCACAGGTGCAGCACCGGGCATATAATCAATACCGATTTCAACTTGCCTTAATGGCGAAAGTCTAGGTAATTCATCAACAAATACTTACTAAAGTTTCAGATCACATAAACATCTTTTAATAAATTCATCTTAGGTTCTTCCTATATTACAATATCTATAACTAGTTTACAACCATTCGCGGTATAATTTCAAGTCATCCATCAAGAATTATTTAGATCACTTTTGATAATCAACATCTTATCATTTAGGGGAATTCTACTCGAGTTCCCATCAATTAAGACAATGTCGTCATGTCATAATCAATCAATCCATTCTACTGGCACTATTAACTTTCCAGTTTCATTATCGTCGATAAGATGTGAACTTCTCAAAAGTCTAATAATAACTCATAATCCTTCACAATTTCAGGGATATCTGGAGACACAACTACTAATAAAAGAGTAAGGTCAATGCATAATCTATGCGAGAGAATTTCAAATCAGATACGGACGAAAACATTTAACGAATATGAATATATCCCATGTTTTCATAATTTGAGTACACATTCGAAAGCTTCTCGGATCGTTACCCAGGTCATTCAAATGAAATCAAATCATAAGAAATGATAAGAACGTCGATACATCCAATCGGGTATCAACACTCGGTAATCAAATACTTTTCCTAAGAATCTCACTACGGGAGAATTGGACAAGAAAGAATTGTCAATTGTCAAATAAGACAATTTCCACAGATAAGTAAATTCGACTCAGAAGAATAGATGCTACAGGCACATATGTAGGTGTCCCTAACACTATTTCCTTATTTTTCACTTCTTGCAGATCTCATAAATTTTAATCTTTCGCAATCTTCAAAGAAAATGTAGTGTTTATTCATTTGTTTTATGGTGACTACTAATCAGTCTTGCATAGTCCATTCCAAATTGTATGTAGGCGCGCAACTATATACAATTTCAAGATTAACGATGCAATACTCAGTTCGTCAAAATTTTATCATCATGTTTATAATAAAAACATTTACATGTTTAATTCTTAAATAAGAATCAAAATAAATTTACAAGGATTTTCCTTGTTATGAAAACAATTAAGTTTTTCCAAGGTGTTTTATAAGCAACTTCATTTCGATAACAATCACTTATAAATCTCACTTTTAAATAATCCATATAGTGATGAAAATTCAAATTTTCTCAAGGGATACTGTTTTATCTTATAAAAACAATGAGTGATCTGCAGAAAAGTGATGAAAGCTTGTTTACCAAGAATTAACTACGATATGATAGGAAATGAGCTTAGCCAAATAATCATGAGGTTCATGACCTTGATGGCACTCACGAAGAATGATTCACAATGTAACTCAAATCAAGATGAGTACTTGTTCAATGGTTGCATCACTAATGCGAACATTAGGATGAAGCAATAAAAGATAGATAACATCGATACATGTAGAATTTAGCAATCAAAGGTAGTCTTTTCGTTAATCACAAACAAGTCTAAATTGTACCGTAACACATTACATGTCACTATGTCATACAATTCTCGGAACTCATCCTACCAACTGATATCTCAGTTAAGTTAGGGATTATTTTTAAAAGATACCACAATGAATACTAATCTACAAGAGTAATTAGGTGTTCCACATGTCCCAGAAGATCCATCGGTCTCAATTCAGAAGAAGATTTCTTCAATTTATTTCTTGGACACTGGGCATCCTCGTCAGTGGATAATGGCCTAGGAACAACCATTAACACAAACTAACAATCAATTAAAACCTTATAATTCAATCACATGACTTAATAATTTCCTCTTAACAATCTCATATTCCATACGGGTTAAGTTTTACTCTATTCAAGTTTCAACCAATTTTATACTCAATTCGATATCCTAACTCATATTCCAATACTTTCAATCTTATTTTTCGGCCTTGTAAAGGCAATACAATCTCAATATGAATCAACACTTAATTTCCAATCATATTAGCTCTTACAACAACAATTATCAAATGAGTCATTAATATGAAATGACTTGATCATTCAACTAGACTTCTCGGAAAGGTATTAGTGGCATGAGGCTTTTGGGTAATGGTTCCAATAACAGCCTCAAGTGCAACATTCACCCTTTCGATTTCAATTTAAGAATTGGATGACAATGAATCAGATGACATCTTTCTAGGTGGTAACGTTTTTGTCAAACTTCACTCTATAAGGAAAGATCGTCATGACATCGATATCAGTTTTAATCTCGCCAATTCTTTTTCAATATCACAATCAACTAATATCTACATTTCTACGAATATCAACCATTTGTTGGGATCATAAATATCCACAACTTGGTTTAGATCTAGGATAGCTAGAATTCCTACGAGAATAGCTTCGATTAATTTACTACGGAAGTTAGGGTTTCTTGTGACAATCTACGTCGTATAAATACCTCGTATAAATATCAAATTAATCATCAAACAATCATGTGATAACATTACATCATATATATATAATCCAAGTTATATATACGTTAAAATAACACTTCTCAGTCTTGGCCTTGTCGGTAACTCGGGAATTCTTCGGCACCGTTATAGTCAAAATATTTTTAGACATTTTTAGAAAAATGTTTATAGTTAAAAGATTTTGAAATGTTTTATTCAAAACCTTGGATTTAAAAATCTTTCGTTCTCTATAACGAGAGCTCTGGTACCAAACTGTAACACCCCCAAATTTATACAACTCAATACAGCGGAAGACTCGTTGGTGTTACGGGTTAGCACATTACTCACATCATAGACAACACATAAAAATAGCGTCGTTTAATAATAAATCATTTCCATTCATAAATATCAAAGTTACATTGGTCCCAAGTCATTATATTTCATACAAAGTTTTACAAAGTATTTGAATGGAAAAATATTGTTTAAGTGCGGGCCATGAATTCTTGTCGTCTTCCCGAGAATTACCTTCAAGTACCTGAGAAAAAACATGTTAAGAGAAAAGGTCAGCGATAACGCCGAGTGAATTCATAGAGTTTAATAAATTCCATCAATATAACTTTGGTATAAAATTTGTACCAAAAATCAATTCGTACAAATCATTGTAATAGGCCGTAAAATAGCCAAAATCATTTTATACAAATCTTTGTAATAGGCCATAAAATAGCCAAAGTCATTTTATATAAATCCTTATCGAAAATCATAATATAGGCATTTGCCTTAAAAGTTATTATACGAGCCAATGTGGTAAAAACATCATACAATACGTCTTATGACGTTGTATGAAACCAAAAGCCGTTATATGAATATGGTTATGAAAACCAAAACACAAATATAATATCAATAGTATGACCCAGTATTGCTAGTCAGGCAATACATCGCAATTCGGAGCGTCTAGCAGTATTTCGTTAGTTTTTGGATTATTATAAGCCGCATGACATTGTTACCTTACTAAACCAACAACGGGTAGCTAACCCGATACCAATTTTGCCCATCTAAAGTAGCGTGTCGTCACAAAGGTCAAGCTATGGAAATCTTCTCATACATAAATTCGCTTACCAATCAATGTGGCACGACGGGGATCAACCGTCAAGGCGCGAACTGGGGTGATCGTCCCCAAATAGTACTATTAAATGCATAAGCGTCTACCAACTCCCGGTAGTTCACAATTCATGCTAATGGGACTTTTAGTGACATAACCTAACTTTAATAATCCATTTGATTTCATCTATCGGGTCCTTTAATCATTTATCGGGTCATACAATCGGGTCATTCAATCATTCGGGTCCAAATCAATAAACAAATAATCGGGACAAATGGTGTCCTATTTTATAAAAACTAACAGGTTATCTCCCTCGCGGGTTTATAAAACATTTATAAAACATTTAAAAGAGTGCGAGGCTATGAACTCACGTTGATATGGGAAGGCGGGTTATCGGCAATTCGGACGTACGGTACGTGCTTCAATCACGGAAACCTAGACAAATAATAATCGGTCTTAGACTCATGTCCAATGACTTTATAAAAATAACAATTATGTATACATATGATGATTATATATATATGATGATCAAGTGGGTTTACATATCCTCATTTACTCATTTTTGTGTTATGTGTCGATAACTTTTATACTAGTTTTCTCGCTTTACCTATTTACGTGTTTTAGGTTCAATAAGCCTATTATAAGTTCTTAACTTGTTTTAATCCTTGTTATACTTATTTTATCAGTATGTATACTTTCCATGTTGGGCCCAAATGGGTTAAGCCCAAATAAGTTCTTTTTATGAGTGTTTATCTCATTTAATCCAATTATTAGCTCAAGTATTAGTCCACTATGTTTACTTAGCCCGTTAATGCCCGTTTGCCTTATAGTTCGGGTTTTATCGGTTTTTACTTGTTATAAATGTCTATATATCAGTATATAAGTTTTATAAAGTTTTCATTAGACGGGTCCAACCATCTAAGTTTTATTTAACAAAAACGTTAATTTTTACGGCAATAGCCGAAAAAGTCGTAAAAATCATGTTTATAGTTTTATATCTTATAAAACATAACAAGTTACCATTTTTATAAAATGTACACTTATTTAACCTTTTACATATTTATATAAATAGAATTCATGAGTTAGTGGGTTTTAATTTATATTTTATACTATTAAAATTTGAGTGCTTATATAATAGTATTATTCATTAATTTCCAAAATCTGATTTTTATCTTCACTTTCACCAAAACTGCCATATCTTGAGTTCTATATGGAGATAGAAGCTCAAATTTTTATCACATAAACTACATAATATGTGCTACATTTAACTCTTCTATAGCTACTGTTGAATCATCTTCTAAGTATTTTCTAAAAATCGTCCAAAACAGTAACCTCAGATTTATACTTTAAACTTGTTTTGATCATATCTCACTCATTATTTTGATTCCATTGCATGGCCAACTCTCACATGTGTACAAGACCCATAGCTTACTGTAAATCCATTCTACCTCATCATTTTATCAGTCCATGACCTGTTTCTTTACTGTTTTATACAGCCATGTAAATTAAGCATGATTTTAACCTTGTTTCTTATAGTTTTTCACCACTTTAATCATATTTATCAACAACAAATCCCCACATAACATTTTTATCATCATATAATCATCATATACATATACAATAGGAAATAAAATACATGTTTACATAATCAAAATAACAAGAAGATGAGGAGGATAATCTTTATACCACCAACTTGATGTAGGTTATGAGTTTGACATGGTTTTGGATGGAGAAACTTATGATGCACCAAGACCACCTTCATGACCACCATTCTTCATAGAAACCTTGTGGAAAATCAGCCCTACTACTCCATGAAAACTCCTCCTTGGATGTTATAAGTTGCACCAATCTTCATCTTTTTGAATGGAGATTAACATATGTTAATTATAACATATGTTTTGTGGTTAAATTTTGTATGAAATGGGTGTTTGAAGGTGAATATGGGACGGCACAATGGAGGAGGAAGAGAGTGTTTCAAGTGGTTTTGCATGTGTGAAATGAGGTGTGTGAGTGTTGCTAATGGCTTTGAGGAGTATTAGCTTATTTTGTAAGCTACAAGTTAACATGTGTTAACTTGTTTATGAGGTTGTGACACCTCATGGCTTAGCTAGTTTGTATGGCCGGTTTTGATGTGGGGGTGGGACAAGTGTCCCACTTGTCTCATCCCCATTTATTTACGGGTACTCCTCGATTCTAGTTTCCTCGATTTGCGTGCCCTCGGGTCATTTTACGAAAAACGTTTTTATAAATTATGAATCAACGGCACAAAACGAATCCAATAAAAATTGTCTCATCAAAAACGGAATTCGAAAACGTAAATACGTAATCCTAAGGTTTCCGGTTTAGTCGTAAAGGACGTTAAAATAAAATCGTAAGTCCTAATCTCTTCTCGTAAATTTGTGAGTTTATGAACCAACAAAAATTTAAAACTCCAAAATAATATTCACGGATAAATTTATTTTCCGAAATGTCGGACTGTCACCAAGGACGGTGTATGTAAACGTAAGCACGTAACGTTGAATCCTCCGGTTTAAACGTAGTCGATGCTACTTCAAGACGTAAATCCAAATTTCTTCCCAAAAATAAGTGAGTTCATATTGTATCATTAAAATAATATTTTCAAATAATATTCAAGAATAAAATATCAACCATAAATTGACGGATTGTCACAATATATATATATATATATATATATATATATATATATATATATATATATATATATATATATATATATATATATATATATATATATATATATATATATATATATATATATATATATATATATATATATATATATATATATATATATATATATATATATATATATATATATATATATATATATATATATATATATATATATATATATATATATATATATATATATATATATATATATATATATATATATATATATATATATATATATATATATATATATATATATATATATATATATATATATATATATATATGTATATATATATAGGGGAGAGTTAAAATAAAAAGATTTTTTTAGTGAGAAGAATAAGAAGGATTTTTAGCCATTGATTTAAAATCAATGGATAAGATCAACCCATACTTCTAACTAACTAACTAACTAACTAACTAATCATCTAAACACGATTTTAAAAAAGTTTTCGAAAAATTCTGAAAAAATTCCAGATTCTCGGATTTGTTGGTGCTTAAAAAAGTTGTGAAAAAGGTTTCTTAATTATGAGTTTTTTATATTTTTTTGATGCACAAAAAACGAACTCTGATGCACAAAACGGTGAAATTTGGTGTACAATTTTTTTTCATGCACAAAATTTTCAAGTTGTTATAGTTTGATGTGGAATCAAATTTTAAAGCAAAAATTCAAAAGAAGTTAGGCCTAAAAATGAAGTTTTGATGCACAAAAAGGTAAAAAACCTAAAAGACTACGTTTTTGTGCATCAAAATTTCGCTTTTTGTGCATTAAAAAAACGTAAAAAACATCGAATTAAAAAAACTTTTTTACAAAAGTTTTTCGCACCAACATACCCGATCTACTGGAATTTTTTTAGAATTTTTGAAGAAACTTTTTAAAGTCATGTTTATATGGTTAGTTAATTAGTTAGTTAGTTAGTTAGTTAGTTAGTTAGTTAGTTATGATTGTGGTTTAATCTCATCCATTGATTTTACATCAATGGCTGAAAATCCTTCTTATATTTCTCAAAAAAAAACTTTTTATTTGATCTCTCTCATATATATATATATATATATATATATATATATATATATATATATATATATATATATATATATATATATATATATATATATATATATATATATATATATATATATATATATATATATATATATATATATATATATATATATATATATATATATATATATATATATATATATATATATATATATATATATATATATATATATATACATATACATATATATCTTTACATTATATATAAGAGGAGAGATATGCCACATAAGCATCCCATTAATCCACGTCATCATTTTTTCTGCCATGTCTTGACAGAAATAATTCAGAACAAAAATATCCATAGGTAGATTCGAACTTGGGTGTTTTGAAGATAGAGACAACTTTTCTACCACTGTGCCACAATTGAACTTTTTGTATCTTTTGCAAAACAAACTAGATAAACTTAATACCACAGGTACCTTTCTTTACCCTAATACTCCGATTTTATTGAACTTATTATATGTTATTGATTTAATCACATATTCATTCATCTTTTACAAACGATAAAAGGTTTATACGTTATCTGAACTTATTATGCTTGCTTATGCACCGGTGAAGAACAATCCTGAAGATGTCACAAAGGTACTTTTATGCTCCTTATGATCGATTACAATGAAACTTGGTTTTACAGTGAGTCCTTTTTTATGATAGTCCCAATTAATGTGATTTTGATAAACAAGTATTGTATTTTTTTAGTTGATTTTTTAAGATAATTTAAGGCTTGCATATAATCTAACTGTGCCTCTAATGGTTATATTAAATTTATTATCTTTTAACAAACATCACATGATAGCAGCCTTTGTGGGATCACCAGTGAACTCGCATATGAAAAGGGGCAACCAATTGTGCAGTAGGCTCTCCTTAGTACCAGAATCTTGATAGCCTGAAATCATCTTTTTATCGCATATGAAAAGGGGCAACCAATTGTTTTGAGATCGTTGTGAATACAACTATTTTTGGATGGTGTTAACATGTAGCCATTTCAGAAATGTCAGAATCCAAGGCGTCGACTGAACAACATTATAAAACACGCCACATAAGTCAGGTAGAGGGTCAATGAGGTTTACAAGGGCAAACATGCTTAAAACACGCCCACAAATGATGAAACTGTTTTTGATATTGATTATAAGCGTTGTTTATAACTGCAAGAAAATTCAAACACTTGCATGTTGGAGAACACGGGCATGTTATTGCTTTGCATGAGATAGATGTTTATATGATGTGATTCCATACATGGAACAAGCTGCTAAAAAGGGAAAGCCATTGCAGCTGTTGTTGAGGGTGTTTAGGAGAACCATGAGGAGGTATACAATTCTTTCTCAAGTATCAAGTGAAATCTCTTTATCTGTTTTATTTGGTGTTTTTTTTTACTTTTTCGTATATCATTTTTAATTATACACTAAATATGAGTTAATTGTTAAATACAGATTGAAATCTGAAAAACTCAAGAAAATGATTGGAAGCCATCACCGGATGGAAGAGAACTGTAGATTCCTTCTCATTACTCGACTTGATGGTGCACGTGAATCATAAGGTTGTTTGTTTTTTATTTTGAAATTTGACGTAATATGTCTTCCATTTTAGTAAATGTGACTAAACATAGTACTGTTCCGGAAAATACTGAATGGAAGAAACTCGGGGAAAAAATATTTATGCATGCATTTGAGATTTTAGGACCAAGTCCTGAATCTGGCTATTCAAAATGGAAAATTGAAAATTCATCATCTTGGGGTGCTCCAAAAGCCTTAGACGGAGTTTAGTGCAGGACACCGATGTATGCTTATTTGACCCCATATCTAAATTTTTTTATCTTAATAAGTGTGTTAAACTTGATTTGATGGTGATGTGGTAGGAAGCAAAGAAAGGCTTGGCATGTGTCAGAAAAGTCAACACAAAACCATTGGAAGAGAAAGTTGCAGATGGTGAAACTTTTATATATGCGGACTAAGCAGGTAAAATGGTATTATATTTCTGAAAGCACGATCATGTAGTAGTCCCTACTTTTGGATTATAAAGGTGTACCGTGGGACAGTTATATGCGGACTAGGATGCTTCAAGTTGCTTATTCATAAAATATGAACCCAGAGAGAAGCATTATCTAAGCCATCTCAAACAGTCCCTTATAAGCTGTTGTCATAGCAAGGAATTCCCAAACAATCCCTTTAGAAGCGGCTTTAATAAAATATTTTAAAGTCAATTAGCAGCCACCAAGGTGCTAATCTTTGATAATGGGTGATAACACATATTTTTTTGTGTAGGAGACAGGTTGGTACTGACTTGCGACGTATGCAGGTTTGGCAACGAGTGAAAAAGCGTACTACTACTAAAAAAATTAAACCGTAAATATGCCCATCATATACACTTACCAAAACACCCCTAATATCAGAATTTTTTTATAAATATTAATCTAATCTGAAAGCACAATTCGGAACTTATACTTTTGATCCAATCGATGCTGCGAGCAGAAGTAGTTTGGATGTCAACATTTTTTTTCTTGAAAATGTGTAGGTTGGAAGGAAAAAGAGTCAGCTAGCATCACAATCACCAACACCAGCGGCAACAGTACATATATTTGATCCAGGAAAAAGTAGCCACAAGCAAATCCGTCGTTCACTGACGTGGTCTTACAATATGCTTAATTAATGTCAGAATATATAGGTACCTTTTCCTCTGTTTTCTCACAATTATTTACGGTATATGTTCATGGAATGGGTCACATGCTTTGCATTCAAAAGAGATTATATTATAAAGCCAAATAAAGCCACTTTCGCTGAAAATTTGTTGTTGGTTTGACTTCATATCGAACTACTGCCATTTTAATACTTTGTTATATCTTACTTACAGGTCCTACAATTGCATAAGAGGATAAGATATGTGAACCTAACAAACAAAATTGCGTCACTTTTGCACACATAACAAGGTTATATGTAACAAACAAAACAGGTCCGCAGTCGCTAATAATAGGGAGATTTGTAGTACATACTACAAAAATAGTGACGGTGGAAGTCTTTTTAAGCACATGGATGCCCGCTTGTTGATTGCTTCCACATGGTATAGTAATTTGCTTTTGTAAATACTATTGTGTCAATTAGAGCACCAATGATACTACATGACTCAGCGGTGGTCGCTGATGTTCAAATTTAGATTGCTTCCACATGGTATAGTAATGAAGATGGAACACATAGATCGTAAAACAATTTTATATTTAGTAGCTTAGTATCTGTTGTGATTTGCACAGAGTCAGACACTTAGGGTGTGTTTGGTAGGTAGAGATGGAGCCAAAGAAATGAAATGAAATCAAATTCCATTGTTTGGTACACAAAAGAAATAGAGAGGCGGTGAAAACGAAATCCTCGGGCGTTATCTTCTTTGTTATTTTTGTTATTTGATTTCCATTCATATTAGGTTGGAATTTGAATTCTCCGTCTCTTATATTTGCAAATAAAAAGTCAACCCTTCAAAGATAAGGGGTAAAATATATCTTATCACGTGACATACACATTTTATTAGATCTTGAAACCAAATGAAACCATAACCCACAGTGACACTTCCTCTCACTCCATTTGTTCCGATCATATATCAAGTTTTGTGCTTTTCTCGTTATATGATTAGAAGATTTCAACTTTTTGAGTATCTAATTTGTTAATTTTCATATCTGGATATTTTGATATAAAATTTGATGTTAGAATAATATAATGTTTAATAAATGTGTTACTGATTTGCAGGTGCCATTTTTTCAAGTCATCTTCGTCAGGAAGATCACAAAAACAATATAATTTGATTTTTTTCTTCAGAAAAATGATATATTTTTATTTCTATTGTTAATTCTCTGAAACAACCAAACACAATACTTTAATGGAATTCTTCACCTCATTTCTACTCTTTACATTTCTATTCTCTACTTTATTCCATTTCTTTAGATTTCTCTCTACCAAACATGCCCTTAAAGTTAAAAGAGTGAATGTTTGTGTGTTTAGCTAAATAAGTTGTTAAATTGTGACAGTGATTACATATTTGGTTTCTTTAGGTACTAATACCAACTGAGGAAGAACCTGCTGATATATTAGTTTATGTGAAAAACATGTTCTTATGGTTGGTGCAACTTTCTGTTTACAACAAAACAGGGACCGGGCTAACCTGCAAAGATCGTCAACTAATGAGATTGCGATTAACAGAACTTGAAGAGGTTCTTGGACTTTCAGGTCAGTTTTTCTCTTTTGTTTGTCTATATTTTGTACTAATCATAATTTCAGTACTATCATGTAGAGTAATTATAGAGGGAATAGATATCTTTGGAGCCCGGAGAAGAAAAGAAAGCAAAAAGAGAGAAGATGTTGCTCGAGTAAGAGAAGAATATCCAAAACCTTACTTCTATGGTTTTAATGTCTGATAGAAATGAAAATCGTGATCATCGTAAGAAGGTTTGAGTCTAAAATACGAACAGACGGTATAGGTCTAACATAACTGTCATCTTATGACCAACTATATCTATACACTTAGGCTTTGGACTTTATATTGAGAAATTTACATTGTTATTGTATTAAGATTGTTTCTTAATCATAATTAACAAATTACTTATTTAAGAAAAGATTTTAAAAATGTACAAAGAGTAGTTTTTGCCGGTCAGCCGATATGGTTTGAATCCAAAACCAAAAACTGACATGGTCAACCCTGTCCCCTTTTACGATACCTGTGGGCAAAAGCAGTTGGCCAGTTTCGTTGCAGACAACTACCATGACAGTAGTAAAAGCGGGGCATGTACATGTATACCAGGCCAGTAGCAAAAGAGCAAGAAGTTGGTAGCATAAACTCTTCCCTCCACCAGAAGCCATGACTTCTTTGAAAAGGTACTTATCATCAACACACACTATTTTATGTTCATTTATTTAATCTTGCAGAAGGTAAGCAACAGATCGTTTATTTCCATTCGGTGGGGAATATGCATATCTACAACAGAATTTTATAAAAGTCATTATCAAGAGTTGAAGGTAAGCATACTTAATTTCATTCTACATTGTTAAGTGAACTTAAACTTCAGTATTCATATATCATACTATATTAGAGAATAAAACAGAAAATATTAGATGTTATATTTGGATAAATCATTTAGTTACCTTGAGGACCTGACAACTTATTTACTATTAAGATTAAAGATGGCTATTTGCATCTTAATGTAAAGGATTGGCTCCTGTATACGTGATTCTTTTGTAGCCCTGAACTTTTCAATCACTGCAAGATAGCTATTGCAGCTTCTTTTTCTACATAATGTCGAGAGACTATGACAACAAAATGTGCAAGCTTGAGAAGGTTGATTTTAGTCTCGAAGTCAATTATAAAATTATGATATAGTTGTATGAGAGAATTCCCAGTGTTTTTAATGGCTTTATCATTATGCATGTTTCCTGCCAGCAAATCAAGTTGGTATAAAATGCTAAAATGTTAGGGAATATGTAGAAAATAGTTGGTTCATCTAACAGTTTACAAAACATCATATCACACCACACAATAGGTCAACTGTTACATCATACCATCTAACTACATGTAAAAGTATGAGGTTTTAGTTTAATAAGAAGATACGATGATGACTTAAAAATGAGCATGAGCTTCAAAGTATGAGGTTTTAGTTGTTTTAGTTATTTTAAAGTAGAAGTTCACGGTTTGCGACCTGAAGCCCAACCAGCATGAGCTTCAAATTATGAGGGGCTAACTTGATCTTGAAAAAAGTTTAAAAAATAAAAAATAACTACTAATCCAATAAGATTCCAAGACACTATTGTAACTAGCACTGTTCCACATCACTCATTTTCACTATTCAAATATTCTTTTGCTCGAATGTTGTTGTCTGGGTCGCATATGAAATGGGGTACTCCGTTACCCTTTTGTGTCATAAAAGAGGATTACAGCAGGCTGTGTTAATTCTCAATCTGCCAATGAGGATAGTTGGGTGAAAGTGACCGGATCTTGGCGGGGCATCACATTCAAAATGTATTTGCAGCCATGGCGCTTTGCAGCCTGACTGGTCGGGTAATGTATGTGTCTTCGCATTTGATTATCAAAAAATTTAGAACTAAGTTGTATAGACAAACGATAGCAGACAAACTAGGTGGAGAAAGACGCTACATTAAACGTGAAGCCAGAGTATGGGAGGTTTGCGACAAATGTATCGGCCGATGCTAACACTTTAGTCGTTGGAATTGGGGTTTAACTTTCATTTAACACTTTGTTATGATATTTAATTGAGCTATTATTCACCTTACAACAAGTTACTGTTACAACTCTTGCTTTAACTTTGAAGAAGCTCAATGATGCATAGAGAGCTAAAAAGGAATTAGAACAACAAGAATATTATGACCCTGAACTTGCTGAAAAGGAGTGTGAAAGAGGTTTGCATTGTTGTTTCTCATTTTCATTCTCATAGTGGCAAAATTTTCTCTACTCTTTGTAGATATTGTTTGTAAAAACGCATTGTAAATGTCTTATTAGACTAATTTTTCCAACATCATTAATAATATTTTATATGTACTTCAGGTAATGAATACTACTTCAAAGAGGAGAAATCCCAAGGACGTAAAGGTTGTTTCATTTGCTAGAAGGCCAAATTTTTGCCCAAGTCAAACAAGTTGTTAAAGCCAGTCATTGAGTTGTAGGCTTTAAAAGAAACATCAGCAGGCTTGATTCACTCTTGGCCTAAACTATATCGAGGTATTTAGAATTTTGACTTATTTGAGAATATTATGGATGGCTAAGATATATATCTAGATGACTAATAGTATTCCATTAAAGCATTTTTAAATATGTGTCACGTTTTTCTGTGAAAATCTGAAAGATTTCAAAACCATAATTTCAAATGTTTCATTACTGATTCAACCTGGTGATATACTAATAATTGTTCCGAGTTCAAAGGTTCCAGTTGATGGTTTTGTTGTCTCAGGTTCAAGTTATATTCTAGGCTTTTTTTTATTTGTTTATTTTTTGATATAAGGTCCATTATTCCTTTAGACCATCCTTGATGCGTGAGTCTGTTCTGAAGGATCACAACTTTTCTTTTGTCATGGTCGATACGCATTTATGCGTTATGAGAGCAGATTTGGTCTGCGGAAAACAGGTCAGGTGTATTCGTTTATCTTTCTAAGAATGTGACTTAATTACAACATGTGAGACATTTTTTCTTTGGACCTAAATTCTGTTTGCATTTTTCGACCCAAATCCAGGTTGAGAGTGAAACCAACACCGGATGAGGTTGACCTGATACTTGACATCACAGCATCAATAGCAGCAGCAGTTGCTTGCTATTTTGTGCAGAACTGAAGCTGCAACAGGTTGACTCTTTTTGGCACTTACTACGGCTAATTATAACTGGAAAGGGATTATGATGGTTAACAATGATAAGGTAATTTTTTATTTTATAAATGCACGTACGTTTCAAGACCACTTTAATGTTATAACTTTCACATACATGTAGTTTGTTTGGATTATTATTATAACTTTAAGAGATATCTGCCAACTAATATAAGTAGTTTTTAGGCACATGTTTATCTTTCATAAATAGATAGTTAATCGTTGCATATCATAAAGAGATGCAAGGTTTGTTAGTATGGATGGGCATAATGGTCTAATAATCTTTTCTTTCATCGTTATTTTTTCAAATTGGGTTCTAAAAGGATTCGTCTTTGGACAGACAAGTTTGACCATGAAAATCATCATGTTGGCCGAGTAAAAATAGAAAAATTAGTAACTTAATACATTTTTTAATAGAGGGGACAATATTTTTTTGACAAAGTAAAAAAGTAACATGGACAATTAGAATGGGACATTAGGTGTCGTTTGGTTCGGGGATATTCGAGTATATTGGGGGATATTCAAAATATTTACATTTTAATATCCTCTTAATATTGTGTTTGGTATAACCAACAAAAGAATTTAAAATTCCTCGAATTCCCAAAATGAAGGATATTAGAATTCCTCCAAAAAGTGAGGAATTTTAATTTAATTAAAAGAATTTTTGCATAAATTTTTTTTCTTGTCGTTATTATTTGTGGTTTTATGTTTATATAAAAAATTATAAAAATAAATATTTATATAAATTTTAATAAAATTCATAGAATTTTTTATAAAAAATATATATATAATTTTTATAAAATTTATTGAATTTTTTAATAAAATTAATTGAATTTTTTTTTAATTTATATAAATTTTTATAAAATTTAATGAATTTTTTATAAAATTTATTTAAATTTTTTATAAAATTTATATAAACTTTTTATAAAACATAATGATTTTATTATAAAATTTAATGAACTATTTTTATAAACTTTAATGAACTTTTTTAAAAAATTATATAAACTTTTTATAAAATTTATATAAACTTTTTATAAAATTTATCTAAATTTTTTATAAAATTTATATAACTTTTTATAAAACTTATAAATTTTTTAATTAAAAATTATAAAATTTATAAAATGCTTTTATAATATATATTTTTATAAAATTAAAATAAATTTTAATATATTTTTTATAAAATTTAAATATATATTTTTTATAAAATTTATATAAATGTTCTATAAAATTTATATAATATGCGAAAATTCCATTTTTACTCTTTTAAATAGAAAATTTATATAAAAAATATTTATTCGTTAATTGGTTCAACCCAAAATCAAAATTTTAAAAAATTATCAAATTTTGTCAACCAAACAGGAATAAGCATTTTAAATTCTAAAATTTTAAATTCTCAGGAATTTTAATATACTAGATATTAGAATTCTAGAATTTTAAAAATCTTGAACCAAACAGCCCCTTAGAGTAGTAGAGAATTACCAATTTAAGATATCAATATTCCAATCCTGTCGTTCCAAGCTCGACATTCAACTGTAACATTAACTAGAATGTATCAGAAAGACTTTTCAACTAATAAAGAATTGTAATAGAGTGAAGATGAAAAGTGGAGTAATAAGATAATATACCTAGAGCGCGTGCATATCAAAATTTGTGAAGCATGACATGTTTAATATATTTAGGTAATGGGTCAAGAACTTGTGTAGATATAATTACCTCATGAGCAAGATTGGTTTATTTCCTATTTCCTAAATAGTTGAGATTATATTTCTAAATATCATTGTCAGAACGAAGGATGTAAGGGATGATATAGCTGTAGATACAACTTCCCCTCGAGCCTCTTTGACAGCTTTACCACACTTGACATGCCCTTCCTTGCAGCTGCCCTATGCTCTGGCCTCCGGCTAACCATCTTGCGGTCCAGTGGCCAATAAGCATATGGCTCAAGCTTACCCTTCCTCTTCAAATCTCCATCGGCCTTCTTGCTTGAGTATTCAGAACCCGTGTACGCCCAACCAGTCTCGGTTGTTTTTCTATGCTTTTCTGTTTTACGTGAGTTAACTGATCGGGTACTGCCTGCTTGACTCCTTGCATCCAGATCAGCTTCTGTTACCACCACCATCTTCAAAGATGAAAAACAAACAAACACCATGAAAAACCCAAAAAGTGTTTCTTGAACTATAAGATTTTTTTACGAAGTGGTTGACAATTGAGAGGATCCAAAGGCTGCAAGAAGTAAAAACCATCATAAGAGTGAGATACATAGACAATGGGGTTCATACTGTGCGTATCACCCGAAATCTAAGGGTCTCCGCAGGGAAAACATGAGAGAATCTGAAGGAGCATGGCAAGATGAGGATCACTATCTACATGTCGAATGGACGAGAGATGAAAACATCTGGAAACGTGAGCATGTTGAGGAAATGATGTCGTGTCACCCATATAAGGTTCGAGAATACGAGAGGAGTGATAAAGATCGACATTACTCTAAGAGAGTATCAGAAAATGGTAGTTGGAAAGGTAATCGTGACAGCTTGCAGACTCGTCAGATGGTTCAGGCTTTTATGAAAAAAGAATAAAGGAGGGCTCTGAAAAGTAGAAGGAAGAAAATGAGTGGAAGTAAAAAGGAGCGAGAAGTGGATGAGCAGAAGAAAAAACCTATATATTGACCATTCTAGATTTCTTGAAAGTTTGTTTAAACATTTCTGCCGAGAAGCTTGCTAGCTGCCTGGAAGTAGGTGAAACCGCCTTAAGGTTTGTTATTTAAATTTCCGTCCATTTTAGTACCTTGTGTGTTGTAATCAATCTAATTTAGAATGCGTCTTACAGGTCATTCCTGATGACATACAAACATAAAACACATTCTGTTTGTGCTGATGGGAAAACCATATCCGAAGCTGATATTGATTTCTACATTACCGAGTTCTGTTATCTACCTTGCTCTTATGTGATTTCTATGTTATGTAAGTAAGAAAACTTATGTGCATGAGCTTATAGCGAGGCCACAAAGCTTCTAAAGAGAAGAAAACAAAGGTTGCTCGGGTAGGTATTTTCTTAATGTATTTTTTTACCATAACCATCTTAAATATGCAATGTGAACAGTGAAGTGAACAATAATCATATAGTCTAATTATTGTCTCTCATTATTTTAAGATACTTATGTAAATATGATTTTTTTAGTAATATTGTATTTTTAGGATTTGCAAAAGTATAGACTAATTACTATGACTTAAAAGTTCTAATAATCATATAGTCTCTCATGTATTTTAAGATATACCGGTGTAAATTTGATTTTTTAGTAATATTGTATTTTTAGGATTTGCCAAAAGATAAAACATAAATAACTTTGTTTCCAGTTTAAATCCATGGAATCTCTCTCTCTGTGTGGCCTATTAACGGATCAATGGGTGAATTATGGTTGTCTATTCTTTGCTTAATGGTTCAAATGGGTAGAACATAGTAGTCTTACGTTGCAATTTCCTTTCACTTACAAGTTAAAAGTTTACATTGAAGTTTATGGTGTTAAATATTTTTCCAAACCTTGAGGTGCTTATTCCAGATATATGCAGTTTAATCCATATAAGATTTGTACCAACCTGCCAATTAGTGTTTTATCCATATAAACAGAACGCGTCATTTAGCCAAATCAAAAAAGTTATGCAGCGGAGTGTAATAATAATAATATATAAGTCGATAAAATGTTTTAACAAGGTACCAGTAATTTATCACATTCTTTTTTTATGCTATATACCCCATTGACTATTTCAAATATATAAAATATACACTCTTTTAAAAAAATGCTACTTCTAATCGTTGTATGGCTTAATGTACAAATCATTTGATGGTTTGTAGCATACAATTAGAAATAAAGTTAATATGAATTTTATAAACTAACTATGAAAATTATAAAATATACTTAGAAATATACCAAAAGGAAGCAATTCGACAATTTTTTCTACTATGCTTAAAAAATCTAAGTAAAACTAAAGAAGTTTTAACACCAATATATAACTAAATAAGAAAATGTAAACGACAATCACAAGTCATACCCGTCCATCGGACGGGTTTTGCAACTAGTATATATATATATATATATATATATATATATATATATATATATATATATATATATATATATATATATATATATATATATATATATATATATATATATATATATATATATATATATATATATATATATATATATATATATATATATATATATAGATTTACGTTCATGTAAGAATCGACCTTAAAATAAAAACTATAAGAACCAATAGATATTTGACAAGTGTCTTTTTCATTTAAAGAAAGAGTAAAGTTATTTTAGATACCATATTAATCTTGGATACCAAGGGACTCATCCCCACCATCCATCTCCATCTAATCTAATGGATAAGATTAAAAGTATTTTACTATTTCACTTATTCTTATAATTTAAATATCTCTTAAACCGTTAAGCGTTAAACGAAAATAAATATATCATCGCGACGAGCATTTAATAAGATTTCTACAGATATGCATTATGATATACTTTTGAAGAAAAAAAAATTTCGTCTGTTTTTTCCTTTTTTAAAATTTGCGTAAAATATCATATATGATAATAGTGTTTTATCATATATGATATCAGTCTTAGGTTACAAATTATTATTGAATCATATATGATATTGGTTTATATCATATATGATAAGTTATATCTTGTATGATACTAGTGTTACTATCATATATGATATTTAGTATCATATATGATAATTTTCGCCCAATGAAAAAAAACGTAAAAAAAACGAAAAAAAAAAATTTATCGAAAGTATATCATATAGCATACCTGTAGAAAGATAATTAAATGCCCGTCGTAACGATATATTTTTTTCGTCTAACAATTAACGGTTTAAAAGATATTAATGTTTGAAAAAAAGGTTGAAAATGACTTTTTTGTATAATCTTATCCAATGGATTAAGATTGAGATGGAGGATGGAGATTGCTCCCTTGATATCTAAAATAAATTTTGGTATCCAAATGAACTTAAATCTTAAAGAAAATATAAATCAATAATAATGTCTCTAAGGGCATCATAGTCATTTTATCTATTTTCACAATCCTAAATAATCTCTAACCCACGTGACCCTTCATGTCAGTCAATCTCATTTACCCCCTTCTCACACAAAATAAATTATCTCAAAACTAGAATAAAATAAATCAAATCTATTTATATTTCAGTTATGGCGATTCCGGGCTCAATTAAACGACCACTACTATTATCATTATAACAACTGATTCATTTTTTATCAACCCTTTTTGGTCGTTTTGTTTCCTAGATGCGTGTTGCAAATCAATATTTATCATCTCGTGTTACAAATCAATATTTGACATCTCTTGTTGTAAATCCCCAACTGCCACTCGTCTAGTGCCGCCAATATTCTTTCGCTGTCGTCGATGCATGTATCCAAAAACTTGACCGTCGCCTTTTTTGTTAAAGATTGATATTCAACAATCTTTGGTCATGTCGTTCATGTACTGTTTCTTATATGTAAAAATGATAATATCTTTAATAGGAGGTTGTGATAGTTCCCATTTTTGTAATTTTTATTTTCAATTTTTTTAATATGTATGAATATTTGTATATATTGTGGATCTGTATACAGGGACTGTGTTTTTTGAAGATAACAAACATTAATTTAAACCTTTGTTGAAAATACTTTTAAGAATTAGTATTACAGTACCATATAAAGTTTTTAAATCGTGTATGCATTTATTAGAAACTTTAGGATACCAAATACTATAATTTTTAGATATTTGTATGTGTCTTTTTTTTAGTTGCTAAATTTAGGATGCATATTTGTGTAGGTATTTTTTTAATTGCGTATCTCTTTAGATAGGTATCACTTGAATTGTGTATTTTTTATACGTATGACTTGAGTTTGTGTATTTTTTATACGTATCACTTGAGCTTGTGTATTTTTCAGATATGTATCACTTTTAATTGTTCGTGTATAATATTATATATGTGTCACTTTGATATATTTCAGATATGTATCACTTTTAATTGTTCGTGTTTAATATTATATATGTGTCACTTGGATCTATTTCATATATGTATCACTTTTAATTGTACATATTTAGGTAGGTATTTCGGTCTTTTTTAGTTGATTGTGTATTTTTTTTACGTGTCACTTGAGCTTGTGTATTTTTCAGATACGTGTCACTTTTAATCGTTCGTGTATAATTTTATATATGTGTCACTTGGATATATTTAAATACGCTTTGTATCTTTTTAGATACGTATCAGTTGACTTTTTCTTTTAACTTATAGTCTTATATCGAATTATTAATTATAGCTTACGGCTATACATATGAAAATAACAAATTGGTAAGATTGACGTTATAGCTTACGGCTATACATATGAAACTTATAGTGTATACAATCTAGTAAAAAATTAAATTTAGGTGTATCATGTGTAAATTAAAAAAATTAGTGATTCATAAAAGGGCAAAGTTAAAATGCACGTGAGTAACTAACGTAAAACTTTAGTAGTCATTGGTTAGAAGTGTATTGTATTGAAATGCCTGTCAAATATAATTTATTTACAAGATTGCCATATCAAATTAGTAATACAATAAATGCTAATTATCATCTAAGATTGTTAATCCAATGGTCTAAAATGGTTCTTATTGTTTTTATTTTAAAAGTGGTCACTATAATAACGCTACTCTATATATATATATATATATATATATATATATATATACATATATATATATATATATATATATATATATATATATATATATATATATATATATATTAGTGGCGGAACCCGTCCGATTGACGAGTATAACTTTTAATTGTCGCTTTATTAATTTTTCTTTACGTGAGTTGCTGTGAATGAGGTGTGACAAAAGTATCACTAATATGATTTTGTATATCAATAATAATAGTTTATTATCTCTAAACGCCATGTCTTTACTTCTTGTTATACGTCTAATTTCATCTTTAAATGATCATATTACAATGACCTTCTACGATGTCTTAAAACAACCATAGTCTATAAATTTGGGTGCCAAAATAAAACTCAAACAAAATAGATGTCAGTCTCACTCCAGTTGTTAGATGAAGTTCAAATTTTCAGAGTATGTAATTCACAAATCGAACACACTTTCGGATATACATTAAGAAAGTAACTAAAAGTATTCTAATTCGAACATGCCAATAAACTTAATATATATAAAAAATTAAGTGATTTCATTAACAATCGATACATTTAACCAAAACAAATAGTGTTGTTTTAATTATATTTTCATACTCATTTTCTTACATATGAATCATAAAAGGCTAGTTAATCTAATTTCAATTACAAACTCAAGAGGCATGGGCATATCAATAACCCATGTTCCCAACCGGCCATGCGCATAGTTGCGTATCAATTCACCTGAAAAATGTAAGTTTCGTAAATAATATAGCAAGGGTGAATAAAATGCCCCTGGAGCATGCCCGCTACTTTTCTGTCGTAGCTTACAAACAAAACTATGCCGAAACATACATGTACAATTTACAATGTTCAATTTCATGCCTTCGATAAATCAGACAAGATGACAAAAAATTAAAGGGTTCGAGAATAATACTATTTATTATACAATAGATAATTGGGTAAAAGCTGTATAATAACAATAATCTATCTAAAAATTTTCACAATAGAACGGTTACTTTTTTATGATTGATAACACCAATGTATGTTCAAAATTTATCATAATAAAACGGTTACGTTTATATTAACGGCCATTTTTAATTAACTAAAAACAAACAAAACTTTTAAATTTAGTTTTTATTTTATTTCATAAATTTTAAAATATTACTAATTGATCTTAAAATTTTAATTTTTTGGTAAAGTTTAAGTTTTTAAAAATGTAATTTTTTATTTTACGCATTCTTTTTTCGAAGTTAGAAAATATTTATTTTACTCTTTTAGAAGAGTAAAGTGTAAGTTATTTTAAAAGTTAAGATTTTAAAAAATTAAAGGTACGAAAAAATTATAATTTTATAAAAGTATTCTTAAGAAAAACATAAAGTGCAATTTAATTTTTTATTTTCTATAATTTTAAAAAAAGAAAAATAGTTATTTCAATTCTAAAAAAAAATCGTTAAAATTTTTATTTCAATTTTTTCGAAAGAAAAATAATTTTCAATTTTATTTTTTTTTAGTTTAAGATGTAAGAAAAAATTACTATTTTTGAAAAGAGTACGAAATAAAATAAAAATTAAATTAAAGGTAAAAAAGTAATTATATCACAACATGTAGACGTTTGGTTCATTTTGAAAAAAAGTTTGAAAACACGTTGATGATATCTATAAAAAAAATTCGTGTGGTAAATTTCAAAACATTTATTGTCATTCTATATCCTTTACCTACATAGTTCCTCGAAATAACATATCATACTCTAGATATGTAGCCACATTTGTGCAATGTTTTGATACTCGGTTTTTAAATCGATCCGGTCAAGTAATCGGATCCGGATCGACTCGGATCAACCCAGATTTCTAAAAATAATAATTTCTTTTTTTTCATATTTTTAATAATTAACAAATATAAAAACCATTAAAAGTTCTGTATATTAAAGATATAAATTATTTACCAACCAATATAATATGTAAAAATAAAATTTCATCGCAAATGCGTAAAATTTACATAATTTTTAAAAACACCCTAGAAAAATCGATACCCGGCCGGTTCTCGAGAACCGGGTTGATCCGGGTCACCCAAAATCCGGTGGATCTAATCGAGTTTCAAAAATGTAAAAACCGAGTCAATATTACTTTTTTTTGCTGGAACCAGGTCAATCGGTTGACTCAGGTCTGAAAACATTGCATTTATGTCACACGTTGTTCCCGTTTTCATTTTGTCTTATTTTATTGCACTGGCATGTTGTCACACCCCACCATGGCGGAATATAGGGTGCGACGTATGGATATCATCACAACAATAGCGTGTCTATAGAGATAACTAAATGAAATGGAAATATCATAAATGGGTGACACAATGTCATGACAATATCACAAACAATGCAAGCGTCTAGGTAAGTAGGTAACAGGTCTACCCCTTACTAAAGACATACAAATACACACATCAACATATAGGTGTCCACAATGTATCACTTATTCAAACATAAAATAAAGGCTAAGAGTAATGGGGGTTCCTCCAAATGCAATCCTAAGCCTTCCTGCTAGCCACTCCTATTCTCACGCTTAACCACATTCTCACCTGAAAGGGACACTAAAACACGTCAACAATAATGCTGGTGAGAGTCATAGGTTTAGACTCCAACTCCAAATCAATTATAAGCTATGTATAACAACCACTAACAAATGAACATATGGACAATGTGCTACAATTATGTATTAACAACTAGCATTCAAGATTAACCAATCACCACAAATCCAAGGCTCCAAGCCTTACCAGTAACCACAATTCCAAGGCTCCAAGCCTTACCAATCACCATGGTCTCATAGGCGCCCATACACCTATGAACCAATCTCAAGGCCCCGCCTTGTCAACATCCCCTTGGTACTAAGTCAAACCATAATAACTGAGACGGTACGTGTCCCCCGATCCAAATCATAAACACAATCAAGAATCACATAGCAGTTAATCACATAAGTGCACACACAAGTCCATCACAAACCATAAAAATATTCACAGCATTAGTTACAAAACCATAGAGTGTCTCTTCCATCCCATCTGGAATTCAAATCATAAAAAGTCATGGGACTATGAAACTTACCTGAACAAGCTTCTCCAAGTACCCGCGCTCTAGCACAAATCTAAACACACAAACGTATACAATCAAGACATGAACCACATACCAAAATGGCTCATAAATCTATGATGAATATCTAACCTTCTTCTACAACTTAACCGTATTTATATGCCATATGAATCTTATTACACCCCTATATAAAGCCCTTAACTTAGTTTAGTTCATAACTCGTCTCGTTAACATTTAACCCAAAACAATCTTGTTTTTCATACTTCAAACTATTGGTCGAACACCCCCTTAACCAAAATAACATGCCCTGTAAAACAAAACCCTATTCCCTTACATGTGTTAGATAAATCTCCCTTTGGCCGCAACCTTAAAGCTACTGTTCAGTCGACCATATATATATATATATATATATATATATATATATATATATATATATATATATATATATATATATATATATATATATATATATATATATATATATATATATATATATATATATATATATATATATATATATATATATATATATATATATATATATATATATATATATATATATATATATATATATATATATATATATATATATATATATATATATATATATATATATATATATATATATATATATATATATATATATATATATATATATATATATATATATATATATATATATATATATATATATATATATATATACTTTTACCTATCTAGAATTTACTGATTTTGAACATATGAAAATTTTGTTACGATCAGAGGGTCTTACCCTAACCCATTTGTTTATCCCTCCTCCAGATCTTTTATTTAATATATAATCTAAGTCTCATGTTCTTTTGAAGGTCCAATTATACTCCTAAGTACCCTAAATATCTTAAAACATTAATTTAAACCCGATTGATTTCAAAACTGCTTTGACCTCCGACTATTGTAACCTGTTTTTGACCAACTCCCCTACCTCCAATTCAATTGTAGTTTCTTGAATTTGAAATCCAATTCAATTACCTTTTAAGGGATATAAAATTCTAAAATTAAAAGTTTGTAGAACTCTAGATATGATCAAAACAATGCACCAAAAATTCTGCCCAGTTTTTTATTACGAATTTAATTGAATTAACCTAATTAATTATTCATAATTTATTTAATCACAAGCCCTAATTTATATAATCATTATAATAACATAAATTCTCAGATTTTAATTTTTCCCTAACTCTAAATCCATCATAATTGATGTTTACATGAATTAGAAACATGATTTAGTTAATAAAAACGTAATTAGAACATGATTTTTACCTCTAATCTTCAAGGGATTGATTTTTCTTGAAAACCCTAACCTCCTTTGATGTATTTTCGACCCTATAGCTGATATAAGTCGTTCATGGCCTTTATGGGTCTTAATTTATGTTAAAACACCTTTCCTAATCCAAATTGAAGGCTAAAACGAAAACTTTCCATATTTTCTAACCCCCTTCCACCAAATTGGCACATAACCGACCCAAATAGCCTTTTTCTTTATTTTTTATATTATTTACTGTAAATTAACTATTAATTATCATTATCTTAAATTTCCTTAATTTATTTCAGCTCCTAAAACCTCCAAAACCGCTAAACCGTAAAACTAGTCAATTTACGCGTATACCGTAAAACAAGTAAAAATATACAGTTTTATAAAAACTCATAGAATATGAAATAAACTATACAAATAAGTTCTAAATGAGTTAAAACCATCTCGTAAATTATTCCCGTGACTAATTACCTCATCCGAGACCTCTTAATGCTAAACCTTAAATCGTAAAAATACGATTTTCTATAATATATATACGTATACGTAAAACCACGAAATAACACCATCTCATTTCATAGTAACTATTTTGTGAGCTCATGAACATGAAATAACTGTTCCTCAATTTACATATGAGTACCATATACCCATAAACGATATCCAAACCTCACTCCAAGCTCACAAAATAAACACATAAGCACATAAAAGCACATATTTGCACAAAACACCCTAAACTATAGTCTAAGTGACGAACCCCAAAACGATGGTTGTCACATCACTCCCTCCTAATAGAATTCTCGTCCGAGATTTACTCCTTAGGATCAAACACACAAACAACAAATCACATGAGGATACTTGTTCAAAATGAACTCTTCTCATGTCCATGTGTACCTTAGTTCATGACTCAATATACCACATATACTAACCAACAATATTTAAATTCATTCCCAAACTCTTGACCTCACAGCCAATAAATCTCACAAATGACTCTTTGATAGAACAAAGACTCTTATTAACACAAATCCCGAATAACCATACATGCAAATACGCATTCTCAAACAACATTTACCAATCTTAATACATGAAATATATCATGTATACCATTCAATTCCCTAGGTAATTCTATACCCATAAGATACTGGTCCAATCTTTCCAAATATCATAAATGGACCTACAAAACTCGTCATCAACTTTTCCCTTTTACCAAAACATGCAACCCATTACTATAGGTGCAATTCCCTACATAACTTTGTCATTAAACTCTAGTGATTTCTTTTTTTTCAACATATCATCTCTTGTTACTCTCATCCTTTCCACAAACACTATTTCCACATTAGTAGTCTCTTTCACGAATTTTAATCCAGCATAAGGACAACTCACCTATCCTTCCCTACAGTGCCTCAAATGGCATTCATCGACTTCTAGTATGATAACTATTATTATATGAAAACTCAGACATCGCTAACGAGTTTCCCACATCCCTCTAAATCAGTCACCCAAGCTCTCAACACGAATCCTATACTTGTATCAATTTCCCACTTAGTCCATCATTTTCCAATTAGCTGGATATACTCATATCCAATCATGTTCATCAACTTCCTTTAGTCCATACCGCAAACTACTTTAAAATTCCAATTTCCTTACACAAGTGACCTATGACGATATTTCACATATTGATTAGTTTATCACAACGAGGCTCTTCCAATCCAAATCAACTTATGATCTATACACATCACCAAAAGGACGGTTATCTTAGTTAGTCTATCAACTGCCATCCAAACCCATGCTAGAACTACTTCCATAAAATTTGGATAGATCATTAGTAGCACCTATACACTTCTTTCTCACTTTTCTCTATGAAATATTTTTTCCCCTGATACTCGAAACTTCCTTTATACCTACACAATGTCTTACCTTCAAGGTCATAGTGCTCCTCATCTTGTCTCAGTTAGATCAAGCTCTTCGTCTCTCATGACACATCACATCTATAACTCCTCAACCATTCGATTATCGATACTAAGCCTTCCAATCAAACAGTATAGGTCAGTACCATTTCCTTTCCACACTACAACAATATTAGCATGCTTAGTGCCTTAGTCTACTCATTAGGCTATACCAAAGTTTTACCTTCAGTTCCTATCTGGACCTATTTCATTCATGATTCGCATCTATCCACACTTCCTTCTTCTTCCTCAGCTCATGACATACGTCACGATGTTATGCTTCCCGTCTTTCAAGTCATCTATACCTCAAAATTTTTCCAAGTAGCTTCACTTGTTTTTCCTCACGATCAGTTCTCCTACTAACTCTTAATAGGGACAGACTAGAGTTTTATGTAATCCCATGAGATCACACTCTCATATTTTACCCATATTAGTTTCCATTTGTCTAAACTAAGCCATATTTTAAATTCTTATTCAAATCTCATACTTCTATTTTGATCTTGCACCCAACATGAGGTACTTTCAATCATCATCTTCTAGGAATACTTGGTTTTCTCCTTCCATGTTTCTCCCTAATTCCTTCAATATCATGTCCAACCAAAACTTCTCACTCAATTCATCAACTCTATGGAAATCGTTAGTGCATTGGATAATGCATAACTGTCTCTTCCAAAGATCTTTCATAACACCTTCACAAAACCGACTCTCTAATCACTTCTCCATGAACTTATTCAGCTCAGCTTCACTACTTATCCCTCAATATTGATTGCCACAAAAATTCTATCCGCGTAATCACTCGACTCCCCTTGTTACCTCCACGAGTTCTTAATCTCCCATGTTATGTATTCAATTAATCACGATCCACTAGTTCAGCTCTTTGTAACTCCACTCCGGTACTCGATCTGTCCTTCTTCGTCACGAACCATACGGAGATTCCCATCATAGTGCTTGTCTCCTTTCCAGTCCTTGCAACTTCTGTGACTCCTTTGAAATCTCTTGCTTCCTTCTAGCAGCCGGCATGTAGTCCTTTCAGCTCCTTGATTCACGATGTAGCTCTTCACGCACTCCTTCTCGTCTCTATGATGTTATCTAGGAACTTCACACTACCCAGTAGCCTCTAACTTTAACTCATCTACCACAATATTTCTAAAGGTACTTCAACACCTCAATGGATCACTCTTCCTTACTTGTTGTACTTCACCGTTAATCAGCCTCCTACCAATCATTCTTTCATATCCATGTTTACCTTCACGTGTCTAACTATACCAATTCCCTTGCGTGTTAATCCTTCCATTAGTAGAAACTTTCTACTCTACCCTCACATCCGCTAGTACTTTCATCAATCTCCTAATGGTACTTCAACCAACTTCTCATAGCATGACATCTCGTTCCCACGACCAGTCAACTAACTTTACTTATTCCTTATTCCCGTAACCAATCTAAGTTTCAAAACTCCACAAATCTTAATCATTCCTTCAACACAACCTTTAAACCAAAATACATCTCTCCATTCTAATATCTAACCATAAGTAATACTACCAACTCTATCCTCTCATCCTAACGTTTCCACAACCGAACTAAATCAACCATGACGTGTACCAAAAGAATTCCAACCGATCACATCCCATAATAAATATAGGGTAAACCGAAAGATCAACCATAATGAACCCTAGCCAAAACAATTGAAAACGAAACAATGTAATCCCAAAGATTCAATGGAGTGTGCCAACAACGAAAAATTAGACCCGTCACGGTTAGTATTACCAAATTTCAATACCTCAGAAAATTTTAAACTTTTGACCCATTTAGTTACTCCTCATAAGAACCAAACTTCAATACTACTAAAATCAATCATACTCATTTTGAACAATAAACTCATCTTTTATCTTCATTATTTTATCAAAGATATCAACTAGTTAGTATACTACAATCTTATTCTAACCATTATCTTGTTTACTCGTATTAAACTTATTTCACTTGGTATTATGAAACCAATACATGTTTATTAAATATAGTGTTTTATTTTCATTTTATTCTATATTATTATTATTATTATATAAAATTCATTTAGGCTGGTTATAACTAAACTACTACACGTTTACAAGGTGCGGTGTTTTTTTATCATTACTATAATAAAATCTCCCTTTTTACTCTTTCCGTATAGTTAAATACTTCTAAAACTTTAACTCTACTTAAGAAAATTTTTGTAAAATTTCTTTATCCCTTTAAAATGTATTATCACCTGTTACATAGAAAACTAATCCAATTATTTTCAAGAAGATTTTTTTATAGCTTACTACCACAAACTTTAAAAAAATATGTAAGTCACGATATCATACCATACACTTACAAATTATTTTCATAATCGTTTTCCTATAATTAGCCAAACTTATTTGCAAGAAAACTTAGTATTTCTCATTAATTAAAATACATACCCGAATGTAGACACACATCAAAAGACTCAAAACGTCGTTGGAACTCCATCAAACTCCAGCACCATAAAACACGAGCAAACACAAGGTATGTTCAAGTTATAATAACTACTGAACAACCATATATCATAACTTAACACATACTAGTATATATACATCTGCATATATATACCTATTAAATCACCCAAAACATACTTGTTACCATACATGTCAGATCAATCAATCGCGTCATACACTCGTTTTTCCATACGAGTAATCACCATCTTACCACAAGGCATAAAACCCATCACTAAAACCAGTCCATATCGTGTGACCCCATAATCAATCAACATGAGTATAACCCAAAACATATAACACACTAAAAAATAGCCATATGGTAGACAACCGTTACATAAACCCATTTATTATACATATACCCAAAAATCCACATCTCATCATATACAAGCATGTACTAACCCTCTTTCATGCAATCATACTTGAGAACCCATTGAAGTTGTGGTACTTGTATAACTATGTTGGCCACCATACTTATACAATTACCCATTCCTCAATGCACTCCCTCCTATGATGACACTTATAAGAATCAATACAACATATAACACATAAATCCATCTACTCACATAAGCTCATAACCACATAAACAATAAGGTCTAAAACTCCATCTATTAAAATAACATAGTAAAACTCTTGGAATACATAAATCCATAGTCTAGCTAAAACAGCATAGACAAACTCCAACACAACATCATAATCAATTATAAGTCATGTCGCCCATAAGAGTGGAAACAACTTAAAATCCTTCCTATCCACCTACTCCTAGTAACTCGAATCACCACATGATTTTTTAGGGAACATGACTTAAACATCGAAAGAAAAAAATACTATACATTAGGTACACCAAATAACTTATCAATTATTATGAAAGTAATTCATATATAAAAAATAAAATAGAAATTATCATATGACTAAGTATGAACGACTATAGTTCAATCCATACTAGTCAAAACTCACAGAAAACGAATCAACAATACTCAGATTATACAATCAAAACCATACACACATATTCCTATGACGCCTATATGCAGGGATCCTTAAGCTATAGACTAGGCAACCTAATTCTCTATAACCATTGTCTCTGATACCATTCTGTCACACCCCACCATGGCAGAATATGGGGTGCGACGTATGGATATCATCACAATAATAGCGTGTCAATAGAGATAACTAAATGAAATGGAAATATCATAAATGGGTGACACAATGTCATGACAATATCACGAACAATGCAGGCGTCTAGGTAAGTAGGTAACACATCTACCCCTTACCAAAGACATACAAATACACACATCAACATATAGGTGTCCATAATTTATCACTTATTCAAACATAAAATAAAGACTAAGAGAAACGGGGGTTCCTCCAAATGCAATCATAATCCTTCCAGCTAGCCACTCCTATTCTCACGCTTAACCACATTCTCACCTGAAAGAGACACTAAAATACGTCAACAATAATGCTGGTGAGAGTCATAGGTTTAGACTCCAACTCCAAATCAATTATAAGCTGTGAATAACAACCACTAACAAATGAACATATGGACAATGTGCTATAATTATGTATTAACAACTAGCATTCAATATTAACCAATCACCACAAATCCAACGCTCCAAGCCTTACCAATAACCACAATTCCATGGCTCCAAGCCTTACCAATCACCATGGTCCCATAGGCGCCCATACACCTATGAACCAATCCCAAGGCCCCGGCTTGTCAACATCCCCTTGGTACCAAGTCAAACTACAATAACTGAGACGGTACGTGTCCCCCGATCCAAATCATAAACACAATCAAGAATCACATAGCAGTTAATCACATAAGTGCACACACAAGTCCATCACAAACCATAAAAACATTCACAACATTAGTTACAAAACCATAGAGTGTCTCTTCCATCCCATCTAGAATTCAAATCATAAAAAGATATGGGACTATGAAACTCACTGAACAAGCTTGTACAAGTACCCGCGCTCTAGCACAAATCTAAACACACAAACGTATACAATCAAGACATCGCTCATCAATCTATGATTGGATATCTAACCTTCTCCTACAACTTAACCCCATTTATATGCCATATGAATCTCATTACACCCCTATATAAAGCCCTTAACCTAGTTTAGTTCATTACTCGTCTCGTTAACATTTAAACCAAAACAGTCCCCTTTTTATACTTCAAACTATTGGTCGAACACCCCCTTAACCAAAATAACATGCCCTATAAACGAAACCCTATGCTTTTACATGTGTTAGCTAACTCTTCCAATTGGCGCAACCTTAAAGCTACTTTATAACTCGTCTCGTTAACATTTAAACCAAAACAGTCCCGTTTTTATACTTCAAACTATTGGTCGAACACCCCCTTAACCAATATAACATGCCATATAAACGAAACCCTATGCTTTTACATGTGTTAGCTAACTCTCCCAATTGGCCGCAACCTTAAAGCGACTGTTAAGGCCTCCATATATATATATATATATATATATATATATATATATATATATATATATATATATATATATATATATATATATATATATATATGTATATATATATATTTGTATATATATATATATATATATATATATATATATATATATATATGTGTATATATATATATATATATATGTATATATATATATATATATATATATATATATATATATATATATATATATATATATATATATATATATATATATATATATATATATATATATATATATATATATATGTATATATATATATATATATATATATATATATATATATATATATATATATATGTATATATAATATATATATATATATATATATATATATATATATATATATATATATATATATATATATATATATATATATATATATATATATATATATATATATATATATATATATATATATATATATATATATATATATATATATATATATATATATATATATATATATATATATATATATATATATATATATATATATATATATATATATATATATATATATATATACTTTTACCTATCAAAAATTTACTGAATTTGAACATATGAAAAGTTTGTTATGATCAGAGGGTCTTACCCTAACCCATTTGTTTACCCCTCCTCCAGATCTTTTATTTAATATATAATATAAGTCTCATGTTCGTTTGAAGGTCCAATTATACTCCTAAGTACCCTAAACATCTTAAAACATTAATTTAAACCCGACCGATTTCGAAACTGCTTTGACCTCCAACTGTTGTAACCTATTTTTGACCCACTTCCCTACCTCCAATTAAATTCTAGTTTTTTGAATTTGAAATTTAGTTCAATTACCTTTTCAGGGATACAAGATTCGAAAATTAAAAGTTTGTAGAACTCTAGATATGATCAAAACTATGCACCAAACATTTTGCCCAGTTTTTAATTACGAATTTAATTGAATTAACCTAATTAATTATTCATAATTTATTTAATCACAAGCCCTAATTTATATAATCATTATAATAACATAAATTATCAGATTTTAATTTTTCCCTAACCCTAAATCCATCATAATTGATGTTTACATGAATTAGAAACACGATTTAGTTAATAAAAACGTAATTAGAACATGATTTTTATCTCTAACCTTCAAGGGATTGATTTTTCTTGAAAAACCTAACCTCCATTGATGTATTTTCGACCCTATAGCTGATATAAGTCGTTCATGTCCTTTAGGGGTCTTAATTTATATTAAAACACCTTTCCTAATCAAAATTTAAGGCTAAAACGAAAACTTTATTTTCTAACCCCCTTCCACCAAATTGGCCCATAACCGACCCAAATAGCCTTTTTCTTTATTTTTTATATTATTTACTGTAAAGTAACTATTAATTATTATTACCTTAAATTTCCTTAATTTATTTAAGCTCCTAAAACCTCCAAAACCGCTAAACCGTAAAACTAGTCAATTTATGCGTATACCGTAAAAGACGTAAAAATATACAGTTTTATAAAAACTCTTAGAATATGAAATAAACTATAAAAATAAGTTCTAAATGACTTAAAACCATCCCGTAAATTATTCCCATGACTAATTACCTCATCCGAGACCTCTTAATGTTAAACCTTAAATCGTAAAAATATGATTTTCTATAATACATATACGTATACGTGTAGAAAAATGATAATCTTTGTATTTCAAGAGGGTTGATATTTTTCCAGAGAGAGAAACTTAGAGAGAGAAGTGAAAGAAACTATGTGTATTAAAATGAGAAATGAAACAACCAACACCTCTTTCCATGGTGGAAAGAGGTTTATATACCCAAGTCCTTAATGGACTTAGGCCTCCGGCCCATGAACATGCTCATGGGTCAGGCTTAACATAAATGTAACTTAAACATTACTACGAGCCTATAACTATATTGTTAAAGTGACCGAGACTTTCTTTATAGTAAAAATGTATTTCCAACAATCTCCCCCAAAGGGAGGTCACTCCAAATTTACAAAGTCCTAATCTAGCATGTTAGATCTTGTTCTTGAGCTCGTAGTCCACTTTCTCTTTCTTTCTTTAATTTTTTTCTTTTTGTGAATATGTATTGAATAATATCAGCCTTTTGCTTGGAACACGTTCTTTTGGCCTTTCACGTGTAGTCTTTATCTTCTTGTGATGTTCACCTCTTCGTGACTTCATGTCCCACACACTTATCCTTTGTTGAATTCTTGAAAGTTTCAGAGTCGATACAGCGGAAGACTTTTAGGTCTTACTTTCTTGAATTTGCAGAAGTATTTGATGCAGAAGGAATAAGTATGTGAGGACGTCTTCAACAGGTACACCGCAACGTCACCGTCTTCGAATGCAGCAACATAATAAGACACGAATAAAATGGCTTTGACATTTTATTCTAATTCGGTAGCATTTTACCTCCGGTTGGTGAAGACCGTTGGACGATATTAGATATTGTACCCGTGACGGATAGTTTTAATTAAGTAACTTCCAGACAGGATTTCGCGGGTAAACCCGTTCTCTTTATTCAACCGTCCAAAGGTGACTGCTAACATAAAGAGTGAATCATTTGGATTAAAAATCCTTATGATTGAAGCCGTCAATTCATGAAACCTGGAACAAGTGAATTTCAATTAAGATTTTCACCATCGTTGCTTTCCAGTTGTCACGAGCTTGATTCAAATAGAATCTTGCTTGTCACCTACCAAGTGCTGTTTGATGTTAACACTAGAAGGATTTCCACTCGTCACTGTGAGCACTAAAGAGTGTCACTCGGAGTGTTCTGCCAAGATCATACGATAATGCGTAGAGGCCTGGAACGAGTTTAAGTTCAATTAAGACTTAAACTACTATTTCTTTCCAGTTTTCCCAAGATTGGTTCTTAAAGACCCGCACGTGTCACCTACCATGAGCTTTTTTGATGTTGGCTCAAGCAGGATTTCCATCTTCATTGTGATACTTGCGTATCACTCAGATGTTCTGGCAATATTACAGGAATACTGCGTAGGACTCATAAAAATCTCTTACTTTTCACAGTGTGTGAAGAAGCAAGGAATAAATGGAAAGTGTCCTAATGGGACTTTTGATGATCTCGTGGCTCTAGACTCGATAGTGCGTTTTGATTTAGTGATCGATGGCTGGAGAGGATTGCCACCTATTCAATATCAGTCTATTTGGAGTGAATAAATCAATAGATAACGTGTTTTACTCCGTGTGATTAAAACAAATACCTTTTGAGAGATATTTGAGTTAGCTGGGATGGGTTGTGCATTGCATCACTGGGTCCATGATATCTATCTTCAATATCGAGAATCATTAAAAAATGATCTCAATAGCATATGTATTGACCTGGTTTCTGCCTAAGGTTGTAAGGAGGGCTTCTTTCTTTACACCCTTTATCTTTACAATTCTTTTTCATTCTTCAACCCCTTCAATGCTTACCAATACGTCATAACTAGCACCTTGTTGTGATTGTTCCAGTACTAGCTTAAGTACTTGGTCGGCATTCAGCTACATTCACAATCTTTCTCCATCTTTCCTAGGACTTCTAATCTTATCTAGGGAATTGTCCTTGGGAAGATTCCATCGGTTCTGATGAATCATTGGACTAATATCTATACCTACCACCCTTTTGTCACCACATCCGTCGTGAATTAAGTGTGTTTTAGGTAAGTATTGTCACCATGAAAAAATCACTTAAAGCACTTGTGATATTATAATCAAAGTTTTTGTGCCTTAAGTGTTTTGATCATCAAAAACGCTCCCCCTTAACATGTGCATTACACATATTAAGTTGGTTTATCATTTAAGCCTTTTTCATTGTTTAGCCAAGTATCATTAAGTCTCCTTAATCCCATTTTCTCCCCTTTCCAAAATTTTAACCATCAATATTTTGGATATTTAATGGATTAACCGGTCTTTGGGTAATAAAATGAAATTAGATGATGGCCAAAGAACATATTAATGCTCCCCCTCAAATTAATGAGGGTTAGTTGTAGTGCTTGAGTACGATATGTTTGAAAGATTTAGAATCTCGAGAGAAATTCTTGAAAAATATCATACTTTTACACTACAACATGTCACAAAAGCTGATTATAGAAAAATTAACATATTCACAATAATAGACATATGGAGTTGACCTGTTATAAGACGAACCATAATTAAACGGCTCGTTCCGTGAACCTATGGTGAGATCCATATGGTCGTCCACTGACGAATCGTTCCACACTTCGTAGCAACCGGCACTTCCTTAGAAGTTCCTCGATCTTCTTGATCGCGTACTTAGCTCCTCTTTTGCATTGGCTTGTCCAGGGGCACTTAACTGCTGGAAGCGGTAAGTCGGCATTGAGAACCGTCAGATCATCTCGAACATGCTTGAGCGTACCATCGCTGAATTTGTGCAGTTCGGAGAATCGCATAAACTGCATGACGCCAGTCTCATTTGGATAAAAAAATCCCTGCTTCCGGCGTTGTGGTCCCCATGTATGGCTTCTTGTTCTTATGGAAATTACTGAGTGGAGTTGTATGGGGACGTTCCAAGTTTAGCTGCTTCTGATAGCTCTCCACTCCAAGTTGAAAATCTTCCACCCGGTTTTGGATGACGATTTTTCTAGAATATTGACAAAAGTTGGAGCTCAATGCAATGACTATCTCAGGTGGTAAATGGTCGAATTTTTCCTGAGCCAATAACAACAGAAGATCTTCGATGTCTTCAAGTTGAAGAACTGGAGATCACTTTCGTCAATTTGGTATTCTTTCTCATCAGTACGTTTGAACACGATTACATTCAAGTAATCATAGCCGAATACAGTCTGATTGGTTGCTCCTTGAATGCTTTTAATTCTGTGAGCTGAGACAATAGAAGAACCTCTCTTTGGACGATGGAAGTGATTGTAAGCTAAACTTTTCTTTGCATTCCAGTGAGAGATGCCAAGTGATGCGAAAGTATCATAAAACTTGAGCAAGTTCCTTCTCCATAACGCATCAGGTACTTTATCTTCGATCCATGGAACGTTCTCCAGATTAACAGCCTTGAGCATAGTAAGTGATGTGGCATATTTCTTCACGCCTTTTTCAAGATACTCAAGATCATGAGAAACAAAGTGCTCTATTGGGATCGTTGCAGAACCAACGATGACTGTGGGTGTAAGAGGTCGTAACACTGGAGTCTGAATTCCTGTATTCGTCGCTCTCATTGCCTTTGTAAGCTCATTTAAGTGATATTCTGCTTCATTATGGCCGATCTTCAAAGTATCAAAGAAGTCCACATTTGCGGCTTCCATTTTGATAAGATCCGGAGTCATTGTCGGTTTCCCATGAGAATACCTTAGAAAGGCCGAGAAATCGATAAGATTGTTTAGGAATTGAGTCAGCTCCATTTCAGTTGCTGTGTCGAAAGGATGGTGTGGTGCTGCATTTGTAAGCCAGAGTTGCTCCTGTACCGTGTCATCGATGATAAGAGATTCAACAAACATTGGTTCTGGCACATTTAAATCTTCAACTTCCATATCAGAGATGTGCTTATCTTCAGATGGTGTTGAAGGTTGTTCTTGTGTCACCGGTATATCATCCTGGGGTTCTTCTTCTAGCATTGACCCTGCGGGTTCTTCTTCTTGCGTAGACACAGGAATTTCGTCTTCTTGCATATGTTCTACAGATTCATTGTGAGAATCAGTAGTAAAAACTGGTTCAGTAGATATACCTGTGTCAATATGCTGTGTTTCTGGTACAGTAGACTCCACCGCCTTTTCTGCGGTTTCAGCAACGCTTTCTACAGCTTCCTTAATACCTTTCTCAGTTGCCTTATCACTTTCGTCCTTATTTGACTCTTCGGCATTAGTACCCGTTTTGTCATTTTTCTCACCCTTGTTGGTTCCATTACCATCATCATTATCATGATCGTCATCCTCATCCTCGTCCTCATCTTCATCTTCATCCGTATCCTTATCCTTTTCTTCCTCATCCTTTTCTTCCTCATCCTCTGCTTCCTCATCCTCTGCTTCCTCATCCTCTTCCTCATTTTGATCATTTTCACCATCATCCTTATCACCATTACCCTCGTCATCTTCCTCCTCTAGCTCGTCTTCATTGTCGGACTCAGAGTCGGTAGTATCTGCTGGTGTATCTTCAATAATTACTTTGTTGAGATATTGCAGAACTTTTCATTTGTATTTCGATTTATGAGCTCCCATATTTTTCAGTCGTGTCTGCAACAATGTCATTAGTTGAAGGGTAGATAAACCATTACTGACAATAGTTGGTAGTTGCTGATCAACATATGACTTGACTTCTCGTCGAATGATCTTGGTCATCTTCTCATCAATTGACCCAAGAAAAGCAGCATTCTCTTTGTCACGAGTTTTCTTCTCTCCAAGAAATGATTTGTGTTGTTCTTTAAGTTTAGACACTCTGTCGGATATTTTCTTAAGTGTAGGCTCATCAGGTTGCGGTTCCTTGAGAGGTTGTGTGTCGGGAATGGTGAATCTTTTAGTCAGTGTAGCTATTTATTTAGCTTGAGCCTCCAGCTGTTGTTGAAGAGACTGGATGAGTGGATCACTGACTGTGAGGAATGGATTGGAGGTGGATGATACTTGTTGTACTGATGATGGAGGTGTAACCATAACTGTTAAAGTGGTGGTGGATGATACGGGTTGTTCAACAAGTGCTGGTGTGATAGCTGGTGTTATGACTTCACTGATGAGCGGGGTGGATAGTGGTGGAGTGGTGGTTGATGTTACAGAAGTTATGGGAACATCCACCATGTTTTCATTTGTCGATGGATCAGTATTTGTAACCTCGACACCCTCCCCTTCCAAATTAAGATATTTCAGAACATCGTCAGAGCCGGAAGTAGACTTACTTTGAAGTTGAGCTTCTGGTATGAAAGTTGCATGAGCATCGTCGTGTACCACCGTGTGAGTTGGTTCCGGTAAAGATGTGGTGATATTGGCGTCTTGATACATCAAACTTGTATCTGTGTTTGCACTGCTACCACCCTCTTCACTTTGCTCACGACTTTCAAAATGGAAGTTATCAGCATCTTCATAAACATCTTCATCGTTAGGATCTTCATAAAAGGCGATATCGGCATCAGGTTCACCAAATTCCTCTAAGTCATCAAACACTGTTGAGCCTGATCCTTTGTATGTTGCAAAAGCCTCCACTCTGCTTCGCTGAAGAGTAATACATAGTTGTTTGGCTTCAAAAATGGTTTGCTTAGCTGGTTCAGCTGAAGCAACAAGTGCTTCTTTACCTTTGGTTTGCTTTGCATTCTTTGGCCTTCTTAGTGGTACTTCTTCGTTGTCATCCTCAGTTTGGGTCATCTCAGCTTCTTCATCAACTAAATGCTCTTTCCCTGTGCCTTTATCTTTTGATGAAGTAGTCGATTGGCGCTTGGAAATTCTTTTCTTACGTTTACCTTTTGCGTCTCTGATTGTTTCTCGGAGGGATCTGCATTTGCTCGTTTGAACTGTGCTTCAATATCCTGTAGCATCTCTCGGTAGTGATCACTTTCCCTGATTCCTTCATTCATCATGATGTCTGGCACTGGAGCTGGTCTGAGCTTATACTTTGTGAATTGATTATCCGCAGTCATAGTGTCTAACACATCGTCACTGTCTTGAGTATGATAGAAGAAATTCCCACGAGGATCAATATCTGGGTCACTCTTCATGAAGAAATTGATGATTAGTTTTGTGAACCATGGAAATGGGAGATGCACCGCTTTCCTCTTGTAACTTGGGAATTGATGACAGAATTCCTCCCAAAGTTGTAGTGCATAGTCCACTTTAGATCCAGTATAGAGACCCCAAAAGATAATTGCCTGAGAAGGTCTCATTGCGTCTGATCCGCGAATCTTGGAAGTAAGGCATTTTACTAAAGTAGTGACAATTGCTCCAAGGTTGCCCAATATGTGACGTGTTAAACTGAGAAAGGAAACCAATTTCACCCTCATAATTCAATTCTCGTATTACTCAAAGCAGTTCTTCTGAATCTGGGTCAGGCACAAAGTGTTCTCCTTTTGCTAACTTAGGAAGCTTGAATAGTTGCCTAAATTGACGCAATTCAAGTGTTAAGTCTTTGTTGTTTAGCGTAAACGAGATAATCTTCTTTGACAATTGCTTTGCTTGTGTGATTGAGGCTGTTGCCCAAAATTCGTGCATGTATAGTTCAGGAACTGATGCAGTGACACGTAATGCATCCTTTATTGGTGAACAATCTAGGATGTCCGTTGAAATTTTAAATGGCGCCAAAGAAGGATCGAAATCGTCTTTCAGACGAAAATTGTTTGGTGCATGTTGCATTCTAGCATTAAGTGGAACAAGGATAAGATCTAGTCGTTTTTGTTCTTCTTCGGTTATCGACAATTTCCTGCTTTTAGATAAACACAAGCACACTTGATATATACACATATATATATCTCATAAACTATGTAAATCCTAAGCATTGGAAATAAATCACAACAAATGTCACCACATATGATTGAGTAACAAAATACAAGCATAGTTCATATGGACTAAGTTCATACATTCAGAATCACACCTAGAATTGAAAGATATGCCACAAACAATTTATTCTAAGGAAATAACAACCTAGCATTAGTTCTTTGAATATTTGGATTTCTTGGTTGTCATAACCAGAACCTCAGTAGGTCTGGGTTTAGTTTCAACCACAACCTCAGTAGGTCTTGGTTTAGTTTCAACCACAACTTCAGTAGGCTTTGGTTTAGTGTCAACCACTACTTCAGTAATTTTTGGAGTATCCTCAACCCATATTTCAGTAGGCTTGAACACAGGGTTAGACAACGATGAAACTTTTTCTTCCATGGCCTGGATACAAAACACAAGACATTGAATAAGTAATTTGTATCTCTTTTGTTTACAGAATTGTCAACTTATTAAATAAGATGAACTTCTATAATAAGAAACCTTTCAAGTATTCTTATGAGATGAAATTATTTAATTTCAATATAACTTGGTTTCCTTTTAATGGCCCTAATTTACTTAAAGCCTAATAAAGTGGGAGTGCTGTCTAGGCCGATTTCATTAGATAGTCTTTGGCATTTGCACAATTCTTAAAGTCCATAACAAGCCTAACAAGTGTTACAATGTAAACCCTTATCGCAATCTAAAAGATATTCAAGGCAAAGGCATTGCAAAACTAAGTCCATATTAGTGCTAAACATGTCTAAACAAACTTTCAAATTTTGGTCCAACGTGATAAACCATCGCATTGACCATCGCATTGAACCCATCGCACTGGACCCATCGCCTTGGACCCATCGCATTGGTCCCATCGCATTGGACCCATCGCATTAGACCCATCGCATTGGACCCATCGCATTGGACCCATCGCATTGGACCCATCGCATTGGCCCATCGCATTGGACCCATCGCATTAGACCCATCGCATTGGACCCATCGCAACGGACCCATCGAAACGAATCCATCAGAACGGATCCATCACAACGGACCCATCGCAACGGACCCATCGCAATGGACCCATCGCAACGGACCTATCGCAACGTGTCCATCGCAACAAGCCATCGCAATGGACGCATCGCAACGAGCCTATCGTAATGGTGCCAACGCAGCGAATCCATCGTAGTTGTTCCATCGCAATCAATGCGATGAGAAGCCATCGTGGTCAGGCATCGTGTTCTGGGAGATAGAACCAAGGCAAATATTTTGAGTTCGATTACGGGACTTAGAAGCTGTTATAGGCCAAACTGGGTAAAACCAATGTTAATCTAGGCTAGATGAACAAATCCCACCTCTTAAAACTCATCTTCATCAAGAATCTATAAACCCTAATTGTTCAGATACGATGGATACATGTTTGAGTTATGAAAGGAGTATGAGATAATAATCTAAATAATATACAATGATAGTAATAAGTATACCTAGATCAGATAATACGAGAAGCACAAATAGATGGATGTAGGAAGCTTTAACAATGGCGGTTTGGAGTTATGATGTTGTGAGTGTAACAGTTATGACAAAGAGACGAGTAGGAGGGGGAATATATTTGACTTTGGTCAAACCAAGTTGCAAGAAATTGCAACTTGGTCCCCCTTGTTGCAATTGTGCAATGTTTTACCCCTAAGGATTAAGCTATTATATAAACACATGTAAAAACACATGAACTAACCAAAACCTTAACCCGTAACGTCTTATCGTTGAAAACAAGCACGAAAACAAACTCCTAACGCTTAGTTGCAAACAAGCTATACCTCAAGCCACATAAAGCACACAAAGCATATAATGATGAGAATGGTCGGTTTATATTTATTGAAAACCCTTTTTGAAGACGAATTTTAATTCCAAAAGAAATATAATATTTGCTCCCCCTTAAACATAGACCCGTTTTCTATTTAAAGAGCTGTAGTCATTGTTTTTTAAAAGAACAAATATCCATGAAGACTTTTTCCGGTTTAGTGATTTTATTGAACGATTCTGGTGGCAATAAGATTTCTCTTATTTTTACAAAATAAGTGCACTGAAACGTACTATTTGTGTTAGACCAAGTTATAAAGTAAACTCGATCCCTTACAAGGTTTTTAAGTAAACCTTGCCCGAGAAAATTAATTCCTGTTGTGAGCCAACGTTTTCAAAAGAAATACGTGACTTTAATGCGAAAAACGGGTTGCAGTCTGAAATAACTACAAGCCATATGGGCATGTTTTAAAATATGTCCAACTTTTATACGGACTCTATTTATGGCGCCGTGTCAATTTTAATCGACATTTCTAAGGCCGTAAATATTACCGTACTGAAAGACATGCCCGATTTAAAAGTGAAAAATATTTTTGGATTTTCTTGATTTATATTTTTAATGGTTTTTGTATGTTTTATATTTTTGTATTTTTCTTTTGGTGGTTTAAATATATATGATAATATACAAGATCACGATCAAAGGATACTCTAGAATAGTTTACCACCACTATTCTTCAGTTTCTTCTGCCAACTCCTTAAGTGTCGCTGGTGAGAATGACTTCATGCCTAGCTTTTCAATCAAAAACTCGATACGTCGTCGATCTAAGGCCTTTGTGAATATATCTGCCAGCTGATACTCAGTGTTGACGAAGTACAGTTCGATCACTCCATTTTCCACTTGCTCTTTGATAAAGTGGTAGCGTATGTCAATGTGCTTCGCCCGGGAATGTTGAACGTAGTTGCAGCACAGAGCAATTGCACTTTTGTTATCACAGTACATTAGGATTTTGTTGAAGCCAAGACCGTATTCAGTTAACTGTGATCTCATCCAAAGAACTTGAGCACAACAACCAAACATAGCAATGTATTCAGCCTCTGTACTTGATATCGCCGCGCTTTTCTGCCTTTTAGATGCCCAACTAATAAGTATATCTCCAAGAAGTTGCACACTGCCAGAAGTGCTACGTCTAGTATCTTGACACCCAGCATAATCCGCATATGCATATGATATTAGTGCAATAGAGGAATCCTTCGGATACCACAGACCATGATTAGTGTTCCTTTAGGATACCGAAAGATCTTTTTCACAACATGTAAGTGCTTTTCGGTAGGTCGAGCCTGATACCGGGCACACATGCATATAGCAAATTGCAAATCAGGCCTGCTAGCAGCCAGATAGAGAAGGGTGCCGATCATTCCACGGTAAAGTTTAGGATCGACAGCTATCCCTTCCTTATCTTCATCTAACTTGGATCTCTCCACCATTGGAGTATCCATGGGGTCACAATTTTCAAAATTATACTTCTTTAATGATTCAAGAGCAAATTTAGATTGATTAATGAAGATGCCTCTGGGATTCTGAGAAATTTGCAACCCTAAGAAAAATGAAATTTTTCCCATCATCGACATCTTAAAACGTGTGAACATAATTTTCTCAAACTGGTCAGACAATCGTTGATTAGTAACAGCAAATATTATATCATCAACATAAATTTGTACCAGTATCATGGCGTTGTCCTCCTTGAGAATAAATAATGTTGGGTCCACTTTGCTTTTGGAGAAGCCTTTCGAGATGAGATACGACGATAGGAGATCGTACCACGCGCGTGGAGCTTGTTTCAACCCATAAAGAGCCTTCTTGAGTGATGAGACTGCTTTTATACATAGTCTCATCTTCCAAATAGGGCTTAAAATGCATTAAATATCATCAAAATACCCAAATATATGCTTGTGTTTGTTGCTTGTGTATTTTAGGTACGGATATTGAGATAATGACAAAAGATCACAAGAATCATGCAAAAACGAACACGGGAAACAAAGCCGCACAATGAACCAAGCCCTAGTGAAGACTTTCCCCAGATCAACCCTTGAAGATTTGAAGAATTATGAAGAAGGGTCCTTCAATTATGAAGAATTGACACTTTATACCCTTGTATCCTCATAATTACAAGTTTGGTCCCTAAAGTATGTCAAAATTACCAAAAGGGCCCTTAACTTTGAAGAATTGGCAAGTTTAGCCCCTCAACAAAGCTAAATTGTCAACCAATATCATCCACAAAGTCAAATATATCATGAAGTCCTTCAAAGTACAAGAAATGACAAGTTTGGTCCTTTGAAAAATCCAAAATTACAAAAAGGACCCTCAACTTTCAATAATTGGCAAAAATGGTCCCTCATTTATCAAGACTTGGCAATTTCAGTCCTCCAAGATGACAACCATACAAGTCAAGACCATTACCATTGAAGAAAATACCAAACCAGCCCTTGAAGAATTCAAATATGGCAAGAAATACCCCTGATTACACTTTGTGAAAGTTTTTGGGCCAAAAATGCAAAAAGTTCAAAGTTGATAAGGCTTAAATGGGCGCTGATAGAGTTTTGTTTGCAAATGACAAAAAGAAAGGAAGTGAGGGGTTAAAAGGGGCCAGACAATAAACTTACCTAGACCAACCAATGGGTGACACGTATCCCACTCAATCTTCACAACCAATCAAAACCCACCATTTCTCCACCTCATTTCCCACTCACCGTTTATATTAACTAACTTTTCAAATAAGTTAATTAATATTAAATCACGCGCTAAACACCCTTTTAAACTTCAAAACAAATCAAACAACCTGTTCTTCATGTTCTTGATAAAATTAGGCATTCCTTAATTACTTGTAATTAAGCCCTAATTGTTTCCAGATTTATGATTAACCATCCCATAAACACATCCCAAACCTTAAACATGACACCCCACCAACCCACATGCTACATGGGACCTCCCCTGCTACGTCTAAGAGGAAGAAGACAAAGAAGAGCCAGTCATCCAACGTCCCACAATTATGCTTACATCCTAAGCTGGTTACAAGCCCTTGGATCACTTTTTCACTTGCCAACTCATGCTACAAGCCAAGAAGAGTCACATGATCTTCAAAAGATGCCAAAGCTGCAAGGGCAAAATGGGGACTTCTACACATTAGGGTTTACGTTTTTTCTTGCTTAACTAGTTCACTTGTAGCCTATATAAAGGCATCTAGGTCTCTCATTTGCAGCTGCTTTTGGTTTTTCCTTTGTTCAAACACTTGTAAATCCTTTTTCAGTTTTAATGAATTTGAGTTAAGTGATTTGAAGAAAGACCAAGTGCCACCTTTATTCTGTTGTTTATGTTCTTAGTTTACTGCTTTTGAAGTTTAAAACCTGTTTTCAAAAGAGGAGTGTGCACAAGTTTGCATATTTTCCTCATTTTCTTGATATTTTGCTAAGTCTTGTTCCAATCTTGGAATTCTTGGGCTATAGGGCTGATCATAGCATCCTAACTGAGTTGGTTAAGGTGTGGTGAGGCTTATAACTTGGGGATAATCAAGTGTGGGGTAACAAGTTTGCATCAATCAAGATTTTTCCAAGTTTCTGATTTTTCATGTTATTGTGCTTAACCCTTGTTGAATCTTAGCAGGCTTTTGTGGAAGCTTTTGCTTGTTCTTGCTAGCACATAAGCTCAAAATTCGTGGGTGTGGATGTACATCCATGAGGTTTGCTTACTTAATCTCCAAATCTGCATAAATTGTGATTTTTGGTGATATTTGTATGAAACTGTTGTTCTTGTGAATTTTGTGGCTTGTTCTTGCTTGAATCTGTTATTTAGACTTGTTAGAGTGTTTATTGATGCTTGGTTGGCCTGAAATCTTGTTTTGCTTTTGAAAATCTTGATTTGAAAAAGTTAAAGGGGTGTTTGGGTCTACTGATTTATGCTTGTAATCTGATTTTGTGTTAAGGGAAAGTGTTGTTTATGCTTTGTATCTGATATACCTTTGTTTGAGAGTGTTTTGCTGCAAGTTATTGGGTTTGAACACTTGAATTGATCAATCTGCTATTAAGACCTTGTTTCTGCTTGTTTTGACCTAGGATTTTGGGAACACTTAGTGTGTATGCATGCTTAGGGATAAAAGTGGTTTAAACAAAGTTAACATAACCTGTTTGAAAGATTTGAGGTGTTGAAATTGGCTTGTGTGTCAAATACATCAGCAAAAGTAGAAAACTGCATGTGTAGTGTTCATCAGTAACTTTGATAGCTTGGATCTTGCTTAATTCTTTGAACCAGTGCATGAAACCTGTTTAGACTTGCTTATTGGAGTTTATTATAGCTTGTGTGTGCATTTGGTTGAATTTGGTTGGCTGATTTGTGCTAAAATTGCTCTTGAATGCTAAACTGCTCATTGTTCATGTCTGTGCTATATCTGGTGATAAATTGATTAAACTGTATCAATTGGCTGTTTGTGATTGTGTTATTTTGCTTGTTATTGACTCCTTTTGATCCAAAGATCAATTGGGTGCCTTTGTGAAAACTGAATCCAAGAAAAAGTCACTAAAGACAACAAGTCAAAATAGTCAAGCAGTGGGAAAAGTTCCCACTGCTCAACATCCAAAACTAGCCCCTGCTAGTGCAATTTTATCATCAGCTTATCAATAAGCTATTCTAGCTTATTCTGAATTGCAACAACTTATTTTTTGTAATAGATCTTCATTATTTGACCCATTTAAGTGAACTGGAGCTTATCAGACTTTGACTTTGACTTTTCACTAGAAAACCAACTTGTTTGACTTTTAAGATAAGTGCTTATTTGATTTTCCAGCTTATTGAGTGTGCTTATTTGAAAGTTCTTTGGTTTTTAAGCTTAGTTTTGTCAAAAGAAACATTTTGCAACTTGAATCAGCTTCTGAGGTGGTCTAGATCATAAAAACGACTATTTTGTCGTTTTGTGAATAAGTTGTTGACTTGTTTCTGGCTTATTGAGTGGTCTTATTTGAAATTTCTTTTTACAGAAGTCTTTGTTAGGTCAAAAGAAGGTTGTGTGTTAAATTTTAGCTTATGGCATCAGCTTATAGCTTAATGGGCCAAAAAGCCCATTAAGAATAAGCTGCTTATTATAAGTTAGCTTATTTCACATTTTCAGCTTTTGGGCCTTTGGAAAAAGTTGTTTAAAATCAAATTTTGAGTCAACCTGTGCTTTTTGAGCTTATTTTGAGCACTTTTTCTTATTGGGCCTTAATTAAGCCCAATAAGGGACTGTTTAGGGTTTGGCCCATTTTCTAGGCCCAATAGGGGTATTTAGGTAATTTCACTTTCATTTCTGAGTTATTTAGGTTAAATTAAGCTAGTTTGCAAGTTTTTAGAATTTTTTATAATTTTTGGATTTTTTATATTATTTTAATATTATTTTATTATTAAAAATTAAAAGTCTGATTTTCTAGGTTTTTATATTTTTCCTAGGTTCTAAATACTTAATTAGGATTTTTGCAACTTTCCAAATAATTTTTAGGTCTTTTAATTATTTGTTATAATTAATTTAAGATTTAATTGATTTTAGGAGTTTTTAATTAGTTAAAAATAGTTTAAATTGGTTTTAAAATTTTGAAAAATAGTTTTTAGCTTAATCAGGATATTTTTGAGGTTTACAAACTTGAAAATCTTGTTTAGGGCTTTTTAATAATTAATTTTGATTTTTAGGGCTTTAATTAGCATTAAAAAGTCATTATCTAATTAATTAAAAGGTTTTTGCAAGTTTTGATTTTTTGTAAACTCTTAGAACATTATTAAGGATTTTTGGTGATTTTTAGGAATTTTTAGGGTTAAATTTAAATTTTGGTAGTTTTTACGACTTTACGTGTACGTCTTTTTAGTTTAATCCGTCTTCATAACCGTCATTCTTTTCTAATCCCTTTTCTATTTTTCTTTTCTCAAATATAATCACAAATTAATCCAAGTCATTACACACATAACACACTAGCCTCCTTGAGAACGAACTTAATTGGGTCATTCACACACGGTTTTCCTAAATCGTCGTGCTCACTTGCCCTTTTTATTGCATCCTTTTCCTAAAGGTGTAGTTTTACTCAACATCATTTTGGCGCCGCTGCCGGGGAGGCGTGTTGTGTTTTGATTTGGCATTGTTGTTTTTATACTAACCATAATTAGTATTTGTATTAGTAGCACTCTACTAATACGTATTATCGTTTTTCGGTTTTTGTGTGAATATTATTACTATATTGTATACGTAGAAAAATAAATACACAAGTACTCCAAATACGTGAGCAATCACAACCTTGACTTGGGAGGTCATTACCCAATCATTGTATTCGAATCTCAAACCAAAGAAAAAGGCAAAAATAGATAAATACTTTCGTGAAGCTTAATCTTGAAAATACAAACTATAAGGTGGGTATAAGGCGGATATTATAAAATATATCCTAAGGAAAAAGGCTCTTAAGTGCTTCGCGCCGCCTCGTTTCCCCGCTTGCTTGTGAGTATTTGATTGTGAGAGTGAATCGAGGGTTTTGCCGCCCAAAGTATTACTAAGTATCATATATATTTTCTTGGTTTCAATTTGATTAAACCCTCTTGAACGATTTGGTGTTCCACCATCGTTCTAAAGTCATCGAAGGCGTTCACTCCACGTGTTCGTTTTCATTCTTTGAGGCTTCGTTAATCAAGAGATTTGATTAGTGAGGAGATTTGTGGACTCATTGTCTACCTAATACATTTCACCAAGTTCCAAAAAAGGTTAATACAATCCAAAACCACAAAAAAATTGAAAAAATACAAAACACCAAAAAGAATCTTCTTTGCTCGTCCCCTCGTTGTACGTGACGTTTATGCTAACTCGAAATCAAGCAAGACGTGCTCGTAAACGAAAAAACAAATCCATCACTCCAAACAATTCTAGTGAGGAGTCTCCTATTGACGAACCCATTGTAAGAGAAGCACCAACCATGGCGAATCGAACTATGATGGAGTTACTTCAAGCACCCACCGAGGGTTATGGAGAGGCTATTGTGATTCCCGCTATCCTTGCGGAGAATTTTGAGGTTAAGACGGGTTTGTTGTCCATGATTCAAAACAACAAATTCCGTGGTGATGAGAAGGACAATCCTCACAACCATATCCGCCAATTCAATCGTCTTACCGCTACTTGCAAGTTTAAGGATGTTTCAAACGACTCGATTAAGATGATGCTTTTTCCGTATTCCTTAGCGGGGCCCGCAAAAATTTGGTTAGAGAAAGAGCCACCCAATTCTATATTGACGTGGAAGGATCTCGTGTCTAAGTTTGTGAACCAATTTTTTCCGCCCTCTAAGACTACGCACTTGAAAAACGAGATTTCAAAGTTTTCACAAGAATTTAATGAAAGTTTTTCAACGGCTTGGAATAGGTTTAAGGAAATGTTACATGAATGTCCTCATCACGGTTTTTCCGATTTGCATCAAATTGACACGTTTTACAATGGACTTAATGATCATGAAAGGGATTATTTGAATGCCGCCGCGGGTGGTAATTTTTTGTGTAAAACGGTTGAGGAAGCTTTGGTGATAATTGAGAATAGATCTAAGGTGTATAGTCCTCGTAGCACGTCTAGTGTTCGTAAGGCTTCGTCTTCGGCTTCGCCTTCTTTGTCTAATACCATCGATGCTTGCCAAATTGAGGCAAATTTGGAAAACAAAATTTTTGATAAGTTGAAAGGACTTTTGATTGAGTTTAAAGTTGGTGAACCAAGTGCTCCCGCTACGGTTAAAGCGGTTGAGGTTTCTTGCATGTATTGTGGTGGAGGTCATGATTTCTCCGAGTGCATTACCAACGGTGGTAACACTTCGAGTGCCTTTGCGGCCACGGGAAATTACAACCAAAACGGTCAAGTTTCCCGCTCTAATCAAATGACTCCACCGGGTTTTGGATCAAATCAAAATGCTAACAACTATCGCAACAATCAAGTTGGTTTTAAGAACAATTACAACAAGGGTAATTACGGGAATCAAGGGGCTAATAATCAAGTTTCAAACAAAAATGATTTTCAAAATAACAACAAGAGTTTGCAAACATTGAAAGATCTTCCAAGTGAGTTTGTTGAATATGCTAGTGGTAATGATGCTAGGTTTGACAACATTCAAAGAGAAATAATTAGCCTAAGATCCGAGTTCAAAAACGACTTGAAGAAAGAGTTGAAAAATGAGTTAGCTAATGAACTTAAAATCCACACCAACAAGATGGAAGGAAATGTCACTAGGTTGCAACAAAACCAACAAAAGATGGAACAAGGGCAACATGAGATTAAACAAGAGATGCTTAAGGCCGAGAAAAGGCAAACCGAGGCCGTATTGAGGCAATCTAATTTTGAAGATAAAATCTCGTCTATGTTTAAGGCAATAATGTGTAAACCGTCGTCAAGTGGTCTTCCTAGTAACACCATATCCAACCCTAAGGGTGAGATGAAAGTGATTACCACACGTAGTGGTAAGACACTTAAGGAGCCGATTCCTCAACCAATTACTCCAACGGTGGAGGAAATTGAGGAAGAACCCGAGGTGGTGGTCGAAAAGGAGCATATTTCAAGCCCACAAAGTACCGCTCATGCCACACCTACGGTTGACCCATTACCATCATTGGAACCCGAGATTCCAAAGGCTATGCCTACTATGCCTCAACCCACACCACCTTTGCCCTATCCATCGAGACTTAGGAAGGAGAAACGACAAGAGCGCGACAACTATCAATTTGATCTTTTTATGAAAATGTTTCGTGATTTGCACTTTAATGTGAGTTTCGCCGATGCCTTGGTCATGATGCCTCGATTTGCCGCTAACTTTAAGAGTATGTTGAACAACAAGGAGAAGTTACACCAAAAGTCTAGTTGTTCGTCGGTTTATCTTAATCGCATACCTCAAAAAGTCGGTGATCCCGGTAAATTTTTGATCCCTTGTGCAATCCAAGACATGGAAGAATGCTTCGCCTTGGCCGATCTTGGTGCTAGCATTAACTTGATGCCACTTGCAATCTACAAGTCGCTCAATCTTCCTAATCTTACTCCTTCACGAATGTCTATTGAGTTGGCCGACCATTCCACGATTCTTGCATGTGGTTTGGCGGAAGACGTTTTTGTGAAAGTGGGGAAGTTCTACTATCCCGTAGACTTTATTGTTGTTGACATCCCCACGGATCCTCAAGTTCCTCTTATTTTAGGTCGTTCGTTTTTAGATACGTCTATGGCTTTGATCGATGTGCATGCTAGAAAGATCACCTTACGTTTCAACGACGAGGAACTTGTTATAAACGCAACTCAAAACTCTCAAATTTCTCATGTTTATTCCGTTGCAACCATAAACCTCGTTGATATGATTGACGTGGTTTGCGAGGAATTTTCACAAGAAGTTCTAGGTTTTGGTGATGAAGAGACTAGTGGCAATCCCACTATGTTAGATCCAATTCTTGATAATTCGACACCAACCTTCACTCCTTTCGAAGGTGGTGGTTTTACGTTGGAAGAATTCGATGTTCCACGTACTTGTGACGAAGACCTCGACAACTATGAGGACTTCTCGATTATCAAGGATTTTCTCAACGATTTCCCATTTCCTCCACCCGAGGAGGTTATGAGTATCGAGCCCAAATCTTCACTTGAGGAACCACCTATTCTCGAGTTGAAAGATTTACCTCCTCACCTCGAATATGTCTATTTGGAGGAGGACGACAAGTTGCCGGTTATTATTGCGAAGGAACTTTCGAATGATGAAAAAACCGCACTTGTCGATGTTCTTAAGGATCACAAAGGGGCGATTGCGTGGAAGTTATCCGACATTAAGGGGATTGATCCCAAATTTTGTACCCACAAAATCTTAATGGAGGAAGATTTCAAGCCAACAATCCAAAGTCAAAGGAGGGTAAACCCCAAAATTCACGACGTCATCAAAAAGGAGGTCCTTAAACTCCTTGACGCGGGAATGATTTACCCTATATCCGATAGCCCTTGGGTGAGTCCTATTCATTGTGTCCCTAAAAAGGGAGGGATGACCGTTGTGCCAAACGATGCCAACGAGTTGATTCCCACGAGACTCGTGACCGGATGGAGAGTGTGCATTGACTATCGAAAGTTGAATGAAGCCACTCGTAAAGACCATTTTCCCTTGCCCTTCATGGACCAAATGTTGGAGCGTCTTGCGGGAAACGATTTCTATTGCTTTTTAGATGGTTTTTCCGGTTACTTCCAAATTCCCATCGATCCTCGTGATCAAGAAAAAACTACGTTTACGTGTCCATATGGAACGTTTGCCTATCGTAGAATGCCATTCGGACTTTGCAATGCACCGGGAACTTTTCAACGATGCATGATGGCTATTTTTCATGATATGATCGAGAAGACGATGGAAGTCTTCATGGATGACTTTTCCGTGTTTGGTGATTCCTTTACTTCGTGTTTGTCGAACCTTGAGAGAATGTTAAAACGTTGTGAGGAAACCAACCTTGTGCTCAATTGGGAAAAGTGTCATTTTATGGTTAAGAGTGGAATCGTCTTAGGGCACAAGGTCTCGAAAGCGGGGATTGAGGTAGATCAAGCTAAGGTAGACGTCATCGCCAAATTACCTCATCCCAAAACCGTCAAGGGAGTTAGGAGTTTCCTAGGCCACGCGGGCTTTTATCGACGATTCATCAAGGATTTCTCGAAGATTTCTCGACCCATTACACATCTTCTTGAGAAAGAGGCACGTTTTGTCTTTGACGAAGATTGTGTACGAGCCTTTGAGATCCTTAAGAGGAAACTTACCGAAGCTCCCATTCTTGTTGCTCCCAATTGGAACCTCCCCTTTGAACTAATGTGTGATGCAAGTGATTACGCTATAGGGGCCGTTTTGGGGCAACGTCATGATAAGCATTTCTTGCCTATACACTACGCTAGCAAGACGATGACCGAGGCTCAACTTAAATACACTACAACGGAAAAGGAGTTCCTTGCCGTGGTGTATGCATTTGAGAAATTCCGACCTTATCTCGTCTTGACGAAATGCATAGTGTATACGGACCATTCGGCTATCAAGTATCTCATGGCTAAACAAGATGCAAAGCCGAGATTACTTCGTTGGATTCTCCTCCTTCAAGAATTTGATCACACAATTGTTGACAAAAAAGGAGCCGAGAATCTAGCGGCCGATCATCTCTCTCGTTTGGAAGATCCTCACCAAAGTGTTTACGAGCCCAAGGAAATCACCGAAACATTTCCGCTCGAGACGCTTGGTTTAGTGAATTCCAAACTTGATTCTTCTACCCCATGGTTTGCGGATTTTGCAAATTACCATGCGGGTAACTTCATCGTTAAGGGTATGACAACTCAAGAAAAAAGAAAATTCTTTCGTGATGTCAAGTTCTACTTTTGGAACGACCCTTACTTGTTTCGAACTTGTGCGGATCAAATCATCCGTCGTTGTGTATTTGGCACCGAAGCTTCTAACATCCTTAGAGCTTGCCATGAGGGACCCACGGGTGGTCACCACGGTGCTAATCTCACGGCTAAAAAGGTGTTTGATGCCGGCTTCTTTTGGCCTACTATTTACCGAGATGCACAAATCCTTGTGAAGTCTTGTGATGCATGCCAACGACAAGGAAAAGCCTCACAAAAAGATGAAATGCCACAAAATATCATTCAGGTATGTGAGATCTTTGACGTTTGGGGTATAGACTTTATGGGGCCGTTCCCATCATCTCGTGGTAATAAGTACATTCTCGTTGCGGTTGACTACCTTTCTAAGTGGGTGGAGGCAAAGGCCTTGCCCACTAATGATGCTCATGTGGTAGTCAAGTTCTTGAAAAGTTTGTTTGCTAGGTTTGGAACCCCTCGTGCGATCATAAGCGATCGTGGAACCCATTTTTGTAATGACCAATTTGAAAGAGTCTTAAGGAAATATGGGGTTACACATCGTCTTTCTACGGCTTATCACCCACAAACGAGTGGGCAAGTCGAGGTTTCAAACCGAGCATTGAAGAGGATCTTGGAGAGGTCCGTAGGGGAAAACCGACAATCTTGGTCGGATAAGTTAGACGATGCTTTATGGGCCTTTAGGACCGCTCATAAGACACCCATTGGGTGCACTCCCTATAAGCTTGTGTATGGAAAGAATTGTCATTTGCCTATCGAATTAGAACACAAGGCTTATTGGGCCCTAAAGCATTGTAATGATGACATGGAGACCGCGGGAAAACACCGGAAAATGCAATTAAATGAATTGGATGAATTGAGAGACATTGCTTATGAAAATTCATTGATTTACAAAGAGAAAACTAAAAAGTTGCATGATTTAAAAATTAAAAACCGGGTTTTTAACATTGGGGATCAAGTTTTACTTTTTAATTCAAGACTAAAAATATTTTCCGGTAAATTGAAATCCCGTTGGTCCGGTCCATTCACCGTGACTCAAGTGTTTCCGTATGGGACCATCGAGCTAGCTCAAGATGATGGTCCTAACTTCAAGGTGAATGGACATAGGTTGAAGCACTACTTTGGTGGGGAAGTTCCATCCTTGAACTACCTCGACCAAGTCACCTTCCCCAATGATAATTAGTGTTGAGGGGATCGAGTCGAGCTCATGACTCGGTAATCAAAAACGAGGAGCCTCGTGGGGGAGTCCCATGCTTATCCTATGTACATATTATCGCTTTCTTAGTCTAATGTAGCTTACGTGTGGGGATTTGTGCCCTTCCAACCTTTGTTCCGTGGTTGTTTGTGATATGTGGTTTTTAGATCATGATCTTCACGATTGGAGCCTCTCGTGTTCGTTTTATGGAGAGCACTCGATCGTTTGCTTTGGAGACTTTTCTCAATATCCATGATATATCCTTTATTGTTCTAACCTTAGGTTTTTAGCACACTTCATAAACGGCTATTAATTTAATGGTTACACCCTTTCCATGCTAGATTAGGCATTCGACTACGTCTCTAGTATGGGGGTGTTTGCACCCCTAGACTCGAAACATTGAGGACAATGTTTAACTTTAGTATGGGGGGGTGAATAGATACTTGCCTTGCCAAACCTTCACGCTTTCCAAAGTTTATCGTTTTGTTTATAAGTTTTCTTGCAAAATAAGGCTAAAAATGGCCAAATTTTAAAATTTTCTCATGTTTTATAAGTGTTTGAAGACACGAATGTAGATTTTCCGATGGCGAGAATAAGAGTAATTTTTGACTCGACCGTGCGTGTTGAGCACTTAGCTTTGATTCCTTAACTTATACTAGGCTAAGTCTCTTAAATGAGGACGAGAAATGATAGGGTTAATTATAAGTTACTATGCTAAACGTAGAGTACTCGTATTCTTTCAAAAACTCATGTGTTCTCGTTGTTTGCTTATTCTCCCTTCGCATGTAAATATTTTTTGCTTAATAAATATTGACTTAGCGGTTTAGTTAGGATTGTTGGGTTTCTAGTCTTTTCTAGTAGCTTCCGTGTAATTAAATTGGGAAGACATTAAGGTATCGCCAGCGTCACGGTTTTGAAGTATTGGCACCCTAATAATCGAAAGCTTCACCCAATAATAAGATTTCAAGTGCTCACCTAAATCAAGCAAACAATTTGAAGCCCCACAAGGCCGAAAAATCTATGCAAAATTGAAAGTGAATCAAGCCTTAATCTTCGAAGCTTTAAAGATCCAAAATTCGCCTTAGCGTGAGGATATACGTCTTTGGCTAATAAAACCACCGATGAGGCGGATAATAAAAGGCAAGGCAAGACCGAAGTCATAATAAAAGCTTCATGGCGAAGTTGAATAAAAGATGGAGGTAAACCAAAGATAATAAGGCCCTTCCGTTAGGGGGCATATAAAAGTCTTGGTAATAAGTCTCATGTTCAAAACCGTTATAAAACCGTGTTTATCGATTCTTCTTGTCAACTTAATTTTTTAATATCGTTGTCTATTAGGAGGGGTTATTGATTTGATGGTCTTAGTTACACCGTTAGGACTCTATTTTTAGACCTAAATCTCTAATATCGCATAAGTCAAACAATGTATCCTCGTGAAACATTCAAGACATCATAAAATATAAGAGATACAACTTAGGAATAATGGGAGAATAAGTACGTGATTAGGGCATATGAGTAGTGTTAGCATTACTAACTTATAATGACAATGATCTCGTTGCACGCTTAGCATGGAATTGGAGTGAAAATCGAGGATGACGAAATTATTTCTAACGAAGCATTCACGTGTTCTTATTCTATGAACCTAAACGTCCCATTTTGCGATGAAAATCATACATTATGTCTATAACACAAGTAGTAGTAATAGTAGTAGTGTAGCTAGTTTATCATTCCAATAAAGTGAATAAAATGAATTTTGGAGATGCTACGATACTTTATTCTAGCATTGCGTGAGGGCACGGCAATGGTTTAGTATGGGGGAGTGATGAGACTGCTTTTATACATAGTCTCATCTTCCAAATAGGGCTTAAAATGCATTAAATATCATCAAAATACCCAAATATATGCTTGTGTTTGTTGCTTGTGTATTTTAGGTACGGATATTGAGATAATGACAAAAGATCACAAGAATCATGCAAAAACGAACACGGGAAACAAAGCCGCACAATGAACCAAGCCCTAGTGAAGACTTTCCCAAGATCAACCCTTGAAGATTTGAAGAATTATGAAGAAGGGTCCTTCAATTATGAAGAATTGACACTTTATACCCTTGTATCCTCATAATTACAAGTTTGGTCCCTAAAGTATGTCAAAATTACCAAAAGGGCCCTTAACTTTGAAGAATTGGCAAGTTTAGCCCCTCAACAAAGCTAAATTGTCAACCAATATCATCTACAAAGTCAAATATATCATGAAGTCCTTCAAAGTACAAGAAATGACAAGTTTGGTCCTTTGAAAAATCCAAAATTACAAAAAGGACCCTCAACTTTCAACAATTGGCAAAAATGGTCCCTCATTTATCAAGACTTGGCAATTTCAGTCCTCCAAGATGACAACCATACAAGTCAAGACCATTACCTTTGAAGAAAATACCAAACCAGCCCTTGAAGAATTCAAATATGGCAAGAAATACCCCTGATTACACTTTGTGAAAGTTTTTGGGCCAAAAATGCAAAAAGTTCAAAGTTGATAAGGCTTAAATGGGCGCTGATAGAGTTTTGTTTGCAAATGACAAAAAGAAAGGAAGTGAGGGGTTAAAAGGGGCCAGACAATAAACTTACCTAGACCAACCAATGGGTGACACGTATCCCACTCAATCTTCACAACCAATCAAAACCCACCATTTCTCTACCTCATTTCCCACTCACCGTTTATATTAACTAACTTTTCAAATAAGTTAATTAATATTAAATCACGCGCTAAACACCCTTTTAAACTTCAAAACAAATCAAACAACCTGTTCTTCATGTTCTTGATAAAATTAGGCATTCCTTAATTACTTGTAATTAAGCCCTAATTGTTTCCAGATTTATGATTAACCATCCCATAAACACATCCCAAACCTTAAACATGACACCCCACCAACCCACATGCTACATGGGACCTCCCCTGCTACGTCTAAGAGGAAGAAGACAAAGAAGAGCCAGTCATCCAACGTCCCACAATTATGCTTACATCCTAAGCTGGTTACAAGCCCTTGGATCACTTTTTCACTTGACAACTCATGCTACAAGCCAAGAAGAGTCACATGATCTTCAAAAGATGCCAAAGCTGCAAGGGCAAAATGGGTACTTCTACACATTAGGGTTTACGTTTTTTCTTGCTTAACTAGTTCACTTGTAGCCTATATAAAGGCATCTAGGTCTCTCATTTGCAGCTGCTTTTGGTTTTTCCTTTGTTCAAACACTTGTAAATCCTTTTTCAGTTTTAATGAATTTGAGTTAAGTGATTTGAAGAAAGACCAAGTGCCACCTTTATTCTGTTGTTTATGTTCTTAGTTTACTGCTTTTGAAGTTTAAAACCTGTTTTCAAAAGAGGAGTGTGCACAAGTTTGCATATTTTCCTCATTTTCTTGATATTTTGCTAAGTCTTGTTCCAATCTTGGAATTCTTGGGCTATAGGGCTGATCATAGCATCCTAACTGAGTTGGTTAAGGTGTGGTGAGGCTTATAACTTGGGGATAATCAAGTGTGGGGTAACAAGTTTGCATCAATCAAGATTTTTCCAAGTTTCTGATTTTTCATGTTATTGTGCTTAACCCTTGTTGAATCTTAGCAGGCTTTTGTGGAAGCTTGTGCTTGTTCTTGCTAGCACATAAGCTCAAAATTCGTGGGTGTGGATGTACATCCATGAGGTTTGCTTACTTAATCTCCAAATCTGCATAAATTGTGATTTTTGGTGATATTTGTATGAAACTGTTGTTCTTGTGAATTTTGTGGCTTGTTCTTGCTTGAATCTGTTATTTAGACTTGTTAGAGTGTTTATTGATGCTTGGTTGGCCTGAAATCTTGTTTTGCTTTTGAAAATCTTGATTTGAAAAAGTTAAAGGGGTGTTTGGGTCTACTGATTTATGCTTGTAATCTGATTTTGTGTTAAGGGAAAGTGTTGTTTATGCTTTGTATCTGATATACCTTTGTTTGAGAGTGTTTTGCTGCAAGTTATTGGGTTTGAACACTTGAATTGATCAATCTGCTATTAAGACCTTGTTTCTGCTTGTTTTGACCTAGGATTTTGGGAACACTTAGTGTGTATGCATGCTTAGGGATAAAAGTGGTTTAAACAAAGTTAACATAACCTGTTTGAAAGATTTGAGGTGTTGAAATTGGCTTGTGTGTCAAATACATCAGCAAAAGTAGAAAACTGCATGTGTAGTGTTCATCAGTAACTTTGATAGCTTGGATCTTGCTTAATTCTTTGAACCAGTGCATGAAACCTGTTTAGACTTGCTTATTGGAGTTTATTATAGCTTGTGTGTGCATTTGGTTGAATTTGGTTGGCTGATTTGTGCTAAAATTGCTCTTGAATGCTAAACTACTCATTGTTCATGTCTGTGCTATATCTGGTGATAAATTGATTAAACTGTATCAATTGGCTGTTTGTGATTGTGTTATTTTGCTTGTTATTGACTCCTTTTGATCCAAAGATCAATTGGGTGCCTTTGTGAAAACTGAATCCAAGAAAAAGTCACTAAAGACAGCAAGTCAAAATAGTCAAGCAGTGGGAAAAGTTCCCACTGCTCAACATCCAAAACTAGCCCCTGCTAGTGCAATTTTATCATCAGCTTATCAATAAGCTATTCTAGCTTATTCTGACTTGCAACAACTTATTTTTTGTAATAGATCTTCATTATTTGACCCATTTAAGTGAACTGGAGCTTATCAGACTTTGACTTTGACTTTTCACTAGAAAACCAACTTGTTTGACTTTTAAGATAAGTGCTTATTTGATTTTCCAGCTTATTGAGTGTGCTTATTTGAAAGTTCTTTGGTTTTTAAGCTTAGTTTTGTCAAAAGAAACATTTTGCAACTTGAATCAGCTTCTGAGGTGGTCTAGATCATAAAAACGACTATTTTGTCGTTTTGTGAATAAGTTGTTGACTTGTTTCTGGCTTATTGAGTGGTCTTATTTGAAATTTCTTTTTACAGAAGTCTTTGTTAGGTCAAAAGAAGGCTGTGTGTTAAATTTTAGCTTATGGCATCAGCTTATAGCTTAATGGGCCAAAAAGCCCATTAAGAATAAGCTGCTTATTATAAGTTAGCTTATTTCACATTTTCAGCTTTTGGGCCTTTGGAAAAAGTTGTTTAAAATCAAATTTTGAGTCAACCTGTGCTTTTTGAGCTTATTTTGAGCACTTTTTCTTATTGGGCCTTAATTAAGCCCAATAAGGGACTGTTTAGGGTTTGGCCCATTTTCTAGGCCCAATAGGGGTATTTAGGTAATTTCACTTTCATTTCTGAGTTATTTAGGTTAAATTAAGCTAGTTTGCAAGTTTTTAGAATTTTTTATAATTTTTGGATTTTTTATATTATTTTAATATTATTTTATTATTAAAAATTAAAAGTCTGATTTTCTAGGTTTTTATATTTTTCCTAGGTTCTAAATACTTAATTAGGATTTTTGCAACTTTCCAAATATTTTTTAGGTCTTTTAATTATTTGTTATAATTAATTTAAGATTTAATTGATTTTAGGAGTTTTTAATTAGTTAAAAATAGTTTAAATTGGTTTTAAAATTTTGAAAAATAGTTTTTAGCTTAATCAGGATATTTTTGAGGTTTACAAACTTGAAAATCTTGTTTAGGGCTTTTTAATAATTAATTTTGATTTTTAGGGCTTTAATTAGCATTAAAAAGTCATTATCTAATTAATTAAAAGGTTTTTGCAAGTTTTGATTTTTTGTAAACTCTTAGAACATTATTAAGGATTTTTGGTGATTTTTAGGAATTTTTAGGGTTAAATTTAAATTTTGGTAGTTTTTACGACTTTACGTGTACGCCTTTTTAGTTTAATCCGTCTTCATAACCGTCATTCTTTTCTAATCCCTTTTCTATTTTTCTTTTCTCAAATATAATCACAAATTAATCCAAGTCATTACATACATAACACACTAGCCTCCTTGAGAACGAACTTAATTGGGTCATTCACACACGGTTTTCCTAAATCGTCGTGCTCACTTGCCCTTTTTATTGCATCCTTTTCCTAAAGGTGTAGTTTTACTCAACATCATTGAGCTTGTACACGTGATTAGGATACTCCGAGTTGACGAATCCATTCGGCTGGCTTACGTAGACATCTTCCCTTAATTCACCATTGAGAAATGTCATCTTAACATCCATTTGGTAGACGATCATGTTCATATGAGCAGCATAAGCAAGGAATAGTCTAATTGCCTCCAATCGTGCCACAGGAGCAAAGGATTCTTCAAAGTCAATACCCAAAGCTTGTTTGTAACCTCTAGCAACCAATCTAGCTTTGTTCTTCAGCACTCCACCTAACTCATCGAGTTTAACCTTATATACCCACAAAAATGTAAGGATTTCAACGTTGCTGGGTAAAGGAACTAATTCCCACACTTCAAGACGTTGAAATTCATTAATTTCCTCTTGCATGGCTTCAATCCAAGATGATTTAGTCATGGCTTGTTGCCAGTTTTTAGGTTTAGTGTCGGAAAGAAATGCATCAAAGTAACAATATAATGCATGTTCTTGGAGTTGGTGGCATGTTAAGACTGGTCGATTGATGTCACCAATAATATTGCGGATTGGGTGATCCTTTGTCCATTTGGTGTTATGATTTTCAATCCTTGGTGGTCGGGAGTGAATGATTGCAGGAGCTTCCTCTGAGGTAGACGCACCGTTAGGGTCTTCTGGTATTTGTAAACCAAAGAAAGGAAGCTCTTGTAAGTGAGCAAATTCCAAATCGTGATCATAGTGATCCTCTTCAACATCATTAGGAACAAGTGGGGGTGATGATTCAAGTATAGTTTGTGAATTGCTGGGGGATGGGACATCTGGTTCAATAGTAACAGTAGATGTCTCGGACTGATTCCCATTATGTTGAGTAACAACTTCGGGAATCGGAGCTACTGCTACAGGTGCTGGAGAATCATTACTAGGTGGATCAAAGAATTCACCAAACATCGGTTGAAATAACTCATCCCACTCGGACCTTGTAGGTGGTATAAATGATGGAGAAGTAGGATTGTTGGGAGTTAATCCGGAACTAATCGTTGTGGTTCCCATCTCATGTAATGCAGGTTCAGAGCTGTGTTGCTCAGAAGCCATCGCTGTCAGCTCATCAAAATCGGCATCCAAAGTTTCTACTATCTTGCCAAGACGTCGGTTATAAATTCGGTAAGCTTTCTTTACAGGCGAGTAACCAATGAAAATTCCAATATCAGCCTTCGGTTGAAGTTTGCCCAAATTCTCACTATTTGTATTTGGATAACATAGTGCACCAAACACATGAAGAAATGAAATATCGGGTTTGTGTCCATGAAGTAGCTCATATGGAGTTTTACCATGACGTTTACGAATGATGGAGCGGTTTTGGGTATAACATGCGGTTGCCACTGCTTCAGCCCATAAGAATAAAGGAGCATTCGCATAAATCAACATAGTTCTAGCAGCTTCCATAAGTGTACGGTTACGTCTTTCCACGACACCGTTTTGTTGTGGAGTGCGGGCAACAGAAGTTTCATGTGAAATACCTACCTTTTCATAATAGTCTCGTAGAGTTTGATTAACGAACTCAGTTCCATTATCAGTGCGAATGCGGCGAACAGTAGCATGAAGACGTACTTGGATCATCTTTACGAAAGTAATAATATTCTATGGTGCTTGATCCTTAGATGCTAAAAATTTTACCCATGTAAACCTTGAGAAATCATCCACCATGACGAGGATGTATTTTCTACCACTCACACTAGCCGTACGCATTGGCCCACAAAGATCCATGTGCAAAAGATACAGTGGTCTTGGTTGGTGTCTTCAGCTTTAGGTTTGTATGATTTCTTGGTGCTTTTCCCCAAAGAACACACGGAACATAGATGATCCTTGTCGAACTTAAGTTTTGGAAGACCACGGACAAGTTCGTTTTTAGCCAAATGGTTTATAGCATCAAATTTAAGATGAGATAACCGGCGATGCCACAACCATGACTTGGTCTTGGATTCTTTGGAGAGAAGGCATACATGAGAGGCAGCCATCATGTTTTGAATGGACAGTGTGTAGAGATTATTCCCTCGAGAACCCTTTAACAAATCATTTCCTGCAAGATCGCGAATAAAGCAAGTATGTTGTCGAAAAGCCACCTCAAGGTTTGAATCGCAAAATTGTCCCACTGAAAATAGATTGTGACCTAGTCCCTCCACATAATAAACCCTTGAAATCGTAACATTCCCAATTTGGTATTCACCATAACCCATCATCTTCGCAATATGGTCGTTGTCGAATTTAACCGTTCCTAGAAACTTGCTGACGAAATTTCTGAGCATCAAGCGATCTCCGGTAATATGCTTTGAGCATCTAGAGTCCAAGTACCAGAGGATGATTTGGACCACCTGAAAATATCACTAGACAAGGACGATGTATCGGAATCTAGTAGTTCCTCTTTGTTAGCAGGTACATATATAATTATCTTAGATTTGCTAACCGAAGAATTCTTAGGCTTCTAAACTTGCTTCCTAAATGCCGGCTTAGATTCTAGTTGTCTAAGATCCTGAGGTACTTCTTCACTGGTAGGCACAATAGTGGGGGCAGACCTAGTTAAAGGGTGCTTTTTCCATTTCTTAGTGCTAGTGTTCCTATTTAAAGGACGCTAAGACCTAACTTCCGTGGATGTGATCCTAGTTAAAGGGCACTTAGTTCCATTAGCAGTGAAGGTCCTACTAGTGGGTTTCCATTGCCAACCAACTTGGGTGAATTTCTTCCCCGTTGGAATCCATTCAAGATTGTTCCTAATTGCATACATTTCATTCACGTGATCAACAAGGCATAAATCATGACGCTGAAAAAACATGCATTCATTACAATTCCAACATCACAAATCCGAATTCACATTTTTCTTAGGCTTCTGCACAGAAGCAGATCCTTTTGTCTTAGATACATGATTCTTTTTATTTGAAACTGAAATAATATTCCTAGGGTGAACTTCTACTTTCTTCTTGGCAGTCCTACTAGTGGAAGGCTTAATCCTATCTTTCTTGTCTTGAGATTCTTTAGCCTTAGTAGACATAATTACTCTTGTAGAAGCCATGGGAACATTAGTGACATATTTTGATGTAGCCTTGATGGGTTTGTTTAATATAGGCTTAGATCCTGGATTCTTATTGAATGGAGTAATGGCAATGGTGGGGGTTTGCTGTTTCGGGGGTACAGATATCGGTTGCCCAATGTACTCTAAGTTTGCTAAACAATCCTGAACGCGATCCACATATAATAAAAGCTCATATAGAAGATGACTTGTGGGATCTAGTTCACGCATGTCATCAACGATCTCTCTAGCAAGATCAGCATGTTCTAAGGCATTTTTCATGTATGTGGCAAACTTAGTTGGACTATTCTTAAATTTTGAATCCCGATATAGCACACGTGGGTTGGGTTTGGGAGCCCTAGAGGTCGAGGCAGAGATGGTGGCTGGATTATCAACAACTTCTTGTCCTTTGAGTTGAAGTGTCTCCTTTAATTTAGCCAAAACCATGTTTTTGTCTATGAGTTGAATATTTAAGTCAGAGATTTCCTCGCACTTACGGTTCAATTGGTCAACGAGTGACTTTTGCTCTGCCGCGTTAAAAGCGAAGCGTTCTTCTAACAAACCATAAATATCTGAGAAACCCTGCTTTACTTTATCAAGCTCCCCTATCATAGAAGTAATTCTATCTTCTAGGGCATGATTCTTAATCTCTGCAGCCTCTAGTTCCAGTTTCTCTGCTACTGATTCTTTCTTAAGTCTCATAATTTCTTCCTCTAATGCCTGAACTACCTGAATCATCTTGTTACTTGTCTCAACGGAGTTTTCACAATCATTTGTTTTTGAAAGAGTTTCATTTTTAGATTGATTTTTAATTTCAAGAGATATACAATGTTGTTGAAGCTCATTAAAACGTTTTGAAAGTGTGTTATAAGAATCTTGAAGCTCTAAAAATTCAGCCTTAGATTCATGACAAGAATGATTATCTATATTAATCACAGGCTCAACAATATTCACAGATATATCAAGCACATCATCACATTTATTCACAGTAGATGAAATCTCATGAGCATATTTAAGAGTAACAACTTGCATCACTTCGAGAGACACTATATGTTCTAAGAATCGGTCATATTCGGATAAAATCTTTTCTTTTTCAATTAAATGTTGTTCATAAGCATCATCTATTTCATAGAAAACTTTTTGAACTTCACCTATTTCAAAACTTAGATTTCCCGCGAGATAATAGACTCCATTTTTAATATTCTTTACAAACGGAATGATCTCTTTCTCAAACACCGTTTTCATGTGTTCGAAAGCCCATTCTCCAGAGGTTTGAGCCGTTGAAGTCATACATTCCAGGATGACCTTGTCAAACTCGGTAAGGTATCGCTCAATCTCTTCCAAGCTTAGCTTTACCGTACTTACCGGTGGAAGATTCTTAGGAATTTCCTTCAGTTCGTACGAGTTAACGAGTGTAGGAAGTATACTAAGGCTTTCTCTAGTAGGCATGTAAGTGGATGTCTGGATAGATTTCTGATACACTTGGTTTGCTATGGGGTTTAGTATTTGTCTCGGAATCTTCTCGAATTGATCACGATTCAAAGTGGAATAGTTTGTTTTTGGTTACTAAAAAGGGGGTTTGGTTTTCTATTCTACTAGAAAGGTAAATGAATGAAGTAAATAAAGATTTAAACCAAAAACAGTTAATGAAATCAAACTTGAATTTAAATTAAACAATTAAACGATTAAACAGTAAAATAACCTCACTGAAAACTTGCTTGATTCGGAATAATGTTGATGTAGAATAACTGAAGAAATGCTCTACCCGGAATAAAGGATCTATTCGGAATAAAGGTCATGCGGAATAAAAGGCTATTCGGAATAAAATGCTTATGCGGAATAATGGTGCTATCCGGAATAAATGGGTGATTCGGAATAATGGTGCTATCCGGAATAAATGGCCATCCGGAATAAAGTGCTACTCGGAATAAGTCTGCTACTCGGAATAAATTTGCTACTCGGAATAAAGGTGCTATCCGAAATAAGGTGCTATCCGGAATAAATGGCCATCCGGAATAAAGTGCTACTCGTAATAAATTTGCTACTCGGAATGAATGGGCTACTCGGAATAAATGGGCTATCAGGAATAATAAATATTCCGGATGGAAAAACTCTACGCGGAATAAAAAATGAACAATGCTTTACTCGGAATGCTGGGACGAAGAACAGTAAGCAGAAAGAACAGGGTAACACGATTTTAATCCAAACAAACCAAATTTAACCAAAAGATTTAAACCAAACTAATCACAAATCATCTACTAACCATAAACATCAAATCCCAACCATAAAAACACAAAACTCACTAACTTTAGAAGATCAAATCAACTAAATAAGAACTTTAGAACTTTGAATCAAAGAACAAGATGAACAAGATGAAAATGGAAAGATTATATTGATGATTAAGGTTTAAACAATCAAAGGAAAAGACTAAAACTACAAGATTTGTGAAAATAAGAATCAAAATCACCAAACACCCTAATGGTGTTGGTGATACCTACGAACAAAAGAAAAGAAAAGGGGAAAAAATAAAAACTGGTCCAAATGTGTGAAGGGAATCCCTTTATATAGTCCTTGTGTAACACCCCATTTTGATGAATGGAATGTCACGCGTAATTATGGCGTGTCATCAAAGCATGCAAGGTAATATGTAGTAAAACATACATGACCATAGGGAAAACCGGAATCAAACATCGGTTCCCAAACATAAGCCCAAAACATAACAAAGTAAATGAACTGAATGAAAGACTAAACAAGCATAAATATATGAAGGAAACAGGAGAAGAAGTCTATGGCAGCTTCCATCCTATGCATGTCCTCCAAATGCTCGAGTCCTGGGTACCTGCCGTTTTGGGACATGGAAAGGAAAGTAACGGCTGAGCAAAACGCTCAGTGCACGGATATACGATATAGCATGAAATAGGATAAGCATGTAACATATAACAGCGGAAGACTAAGTTCTGAGTAGACTGGTTAAGTATCGAGAAAACTGGTTTTATAGTTTGAAAAGCCTTATGTTTATCTTATGAAAACTGTTTTAATCATAAATATACCATAGCCCATATAGGTCATGAAAAGGTCACGTGCATGAATACTTGGAGGGGTGACCTCATCATGCTGATTAGAGGGGATGCCTCTAATTAATATACTGGTTTGGGTAGGAGGGATCAACTCCTTGTGAAGGATGCAAGGCACACACCACATTCACCATGAAATACTGAATAAAACATGTAACTAGGATGCACCCATACGCCCCACATGATATAATAATATGGCCAAAACTGAAAGGGACCCCACGAGCAATCACTCCACCGTGGGGAAGTCATAACATTGGTGCCTCCAATGTTATGGGTATGGTACCTCCATAACTAGGTGAAACTGGTCATGCTTGTATATGGCTATAGATTATGCTAATTAAACATAAGCAGTTCAAAACAATAAAACAAATACTGGGGAAAACAGTTGGCTGCATACGGGGAAATCCTAATAAGGAAAGAATGTCCATACTGAAAGGACGGGAATCCGTACCTCAAGTCCAGTGAATGAACGGAAGAAAGACTCCTACTTCTGGATCACTAACGCTACATGAATACACACGTGTATAAGTATCGAATTACTGATTACGTACTGGGTTTTATGTCTCATCTTAGCTTATTTGGTATGTCTTAGGTCATGGTTTACTGTTTAAAGCCTTAAACTGTGTTTATCTTGTATTCTGATTAATCTGATTAAGTATTACAGGTATTTCATGTATTATTATACTTACTGTGTAATAATAAGTAACTTTCCAAAAATAGCAGGTTTCCAAAAATAGAAAGTTTCCAAAAATAGAAAATTTCCAAAAATAGAAAGTTTCCAAAAATAGAAAGTTACCAAAAATAGAAAGTTTCCAAAAATAGAAAGTTCCCAAAAATAGAAAGTTTCCAAAAATAGAAAGTTTCCTAAAATAGAATTTACTGCTTAAAATAGATTAGTTTCTAAAAATAGAAAGTTTCCAAAAATAGATCAGCTGCCTTAATTAAATAAGTTTCCATATATAGAAGGTTTCTATGATTAGATTAGCTGCCTGAAATAGATAGATTTCCATATATAGAAGGTTTCCATTAATAGATTAGTTGCCTTATTTAATTAAGTTTCTATAAATAGAAGTTTCCATAATTAGAATTAAGCTGGTTACATAAGCTAACATATAAGTCTAAGTGTTTATAAGCTTATTTCTTAAGTCATATGATATAGTGTATAGTTTAATTATTATTCCATGTATTTTAATTAAACTATAGGTTAAGCATTTTAATCAAAGTATAACATGTTTTAATTAAAATGGAAATAAATACTTAGGTTAAAATGTGTATTATTATGTATTAATAACAGAACCTAAGTCATGTCTAAATTAATTAATTATAGGCATGTTTTAAATAATTAATTAATTATAACTTATAACATAACAATACTTAGGTTAAATTAATATCATGCTAAATTAATAATTAAAAATAACCTAAGTCATGGTTTAATTAATATCTCATGTTATTAATTAATTTATATCCTAAGTTCATAATTCATAAAATTAACATGTAGCATAAATCATGATTTAACCAACGAACCATGAATCGGGCATGAACTCGACACCGTACCCCGAGCCAAACTCGGGGTACTTGTGCCCCCTTGCTGCCGTGGGTCCCACATGCACCAACCAAGACCAAAATGGTCTTGGTGGTGGTCGGCTAAAAACAAACCAAACCCCCCCTCGGGTTATTTATACTAGGCGGCCAAAAACAAACACCCTCATATATCATTCTTTGATTTTAATTAACCCCAAAACATGTTAGATCTATGTTTAATTATCATGTTTTCACAAAAATAAAAATAACATGTTCATGAAAATAATTAAAGATTAAAAAGAAATGAAAAGAAAGGTTTAGAATGATATACCAATACGTAGCTTGAAAGAGGATGAACAAACACGGTTTCTAGCACTTGTTTTTATGATCAAAATCAACCAACACCCCCTTAAGGTGGTGTTAAAGGTGGCGGCTACAAAAGGGAAGAGAGGAGGGGAGAAGAACTTTTTTAGGTTTTGTGATTATTTCCTTGGAAAGTGAAAAATGAAAGTATTTTTTACCTTTTACCCCCCTTTCATGTAAACTTGATGGGCTTAGCCCATTTCTTGATTGTAGCCGTGGGTATGGGGCCCCACATGGGGTGCCCGTACCTTTTCTCGTGTCCCGATGTTTCGTGTTCGTTCGTGGTTAAACGTGTTCGTGTTTAAAGTGTTTCTGTTTATTTTATCATGTAGTTTATCGTATTATTTACACTCGTAATTATATTATATGTATTTACGTTATTATTTTAGTTCGTGTTTTAATGGTGATCATGATTTAATTATGTTCCCGTGAAATACTTATTAACTGCTTATTATGAGTTCGTACGTAAACGATACTTATCATGTTATACACGTATGTACTTACTTGATTAATAGCACATGAATGTGATCAATACTGCATAAGGTAAGTTTTAATCTAGGACGTACGATCTTAAGGGCACTATTCATGGTAAAAGCATGCGGGTTTTACAATTCTTCCCCCCTAAAAAGAATAATTCGTCCCCGAATTATAGATAACGTAACTGGAAGCGAAACATACCCGAATCAAACTGGAAAGGTATGCAAAAAAAAATCAGAAATGAAGGTGACATGGTAGAAGGGAACGTGGAACGTGACCTGTCTTGAAAAGACATGGAACGTGACGTGACTGAAAGGACATATCTAATCGATAAGAGAAAAATGGATAAGAAGTCCGGATGAACTTGTCCGTTTCCAAGTGGCCTCCCTCTTGGAACGGTTCCTTCCTAAAAGATCCTGACACTAATGATAAATCTTGGTCCTCCTGACCTTGACTTGGAATACGAAGAAATTCTTGGTTATCAACGGAAGGTAGATCCCCTAAATTCGATCGAGGAAAATAAGAGTTAACGTGCAAGGGTAACTGAAACGTTACGATGCAAGACAATCTGACTTAATTGATAATTAGAAACGATGCGCGAGACATAAAGAAACGTAGTACGTGAAAAATTTTGAACGTGATACGTGAAAATTTTTGAACGTGCTACGTGGAGATATGGCGAGTGTAGTATGAGTAAACATATCGTGATCCATGATACGTGTAACATATCTTGATCATGATATGAAGAACGTGGAACGAACATGGCATGTGAGACATATCGTGATCATAGAATATAATGGCGGTAACGCCAAACGCTACAAGGTGAGACGTGGAATATGACGTGAAACGTCTATCTGATGATGGAGAGTTATACTAAACTTGGGTCTGGTCTCTCAAGTTCTTGCAAAACTTCCCAGAACGAAATGAACGTAAAATCGTAAGCCAAAATACGATCATGAACGTGAATAGTGTCATGAACGTGAGCGCGAAAGCGAGTCGTGGAATTAGAATGAAGACGTGAAGTAAGTTAGGAGTACAATTACGAATCTTTGTTTGACCCGATAGCGGAGGGATTGCCAAGTGATCGGATGAGCCTTGGCTGGAACATGTTCGTTCAATCTGGTGGTTCTGAAATCCGTACGGATGTAAGGATTCTGCAGACTTGATCAAACTGTTGACAATAACCCAGATAGCATCATGCTTCTTCTGAGTTTGCTGAAATCTGGTAACTAAAATCCATGGAGATCTTGTCCCTTTTCGATTCACAATTTCATATGATGAAAACATCCCAGTTTGTTGGTGTCCTATCTTAACCTGTTGGTATGTCAGGTACCTAGATATGAACGTAACTGTATCTTGCTTCGTAGAACTTGATACCTAGGAGTTTGCGAAACTCTGAGTATCTGAATCTAGACTTCTCCTAGCGTATAATTTTCTAGAACACCTAATGTAGTGTAGGGTTCTCTCCTTTACGCATAAGCTGAGTCATGGTAAGATTAACCATAGAAACCTATGTGATTCAGTGTGTCACTGTAATCAAACAGAATTGATATTGGAAAAATTTCCAGGGTAGAATTTCTCTTGTCATAGAATTTGCAACATAGTGCAGATAGTGTCTTCCTGTTCTTCTCTAGGCTTAGAGGGAATCATGTTATCCTCAATGAAAACGCTGATGAATTTGTTTAGGAGTTCATGGAAACTCAATTTATTAAGTCCATAATGCGGTTGGAGCATTGATGAGACTAATTCAAAATCATAAATCTAGCATGACCGAGTCGTGTACGAATAGCAGTCATGGACATGTCCTGCTGTTTCACTCGTCACTGTTGGCAGCATGATCGTGAGTTCGATCTTGGAAAAGTGATTAACACCATACGGTTGATTGGACATGTTGTCAATATGTGGAGGAGAATAACTGTCATGAATGGTGATTTGTTTAAGTCGACGGTAGTCGACACCTAATCTCATGGTACCATCCTTCTCCTTGAAGGTTCTTCTGGAGTGTAAGGAACAATTTTGGAATAATCCGTTGGTTATGCGTAAAAGGACCTTAGTAGTCGTGAGTTACTGACAGCTAGAAAATTTTAGCAATTATGGCTAACAAAGGACGTGCTTGAAAAGCATAGATAATTTGTACAGATTTTCCTGATGGAAAATCAAGCTGAATGTATTCAGGAGCCTGAACATTACTGTACATAATTATGAATCATAGCATGGTGTGGTGTTCATAGTACATAATTAGGATAAAATTCATCTCGTGTCTGTCCGAGGAAATGTGTTAGCAGCTTGGATCTTATCACTAAGCTGAAGGAAAACCTTCGTATGCGTGGGAATAGAAAGGCGTCCTTCATGGTTATGAATATATGAACTATGGTGAAAGAAATGAAAGTGACATCGGCAACGTGACAGTTCTCACGGATGCGCCGTTAATGGTATTGAAATTCTTGTGGCCTGATTAATACATGGCACAACAAAAATGGATATACCCTTGGAGGGTACCCTGAATTTCTTAGAAATGTTCCATAGTTGGACGTGAGTCATGTGTCTTGACTCGTGTCTTGGAACTATATGCATGAAATATGTCTTAACTGGTGTCTTGATATGTGTCCTCAGAAAGTATACGTAAGACATGTGTCTTGACTGATGTCTTGACATGTGTCTCGAGACATAAAACAATAGAACTACAATATTAGGCTATTATGCCAGACTTGGCGGATCGGTTGGACTACTGATCCTTTGTATGTCTGATCACGTCCGCGGTCGGAGCCTCGGTTGCGATTTCTAGGATAGTTTCTGTCATAGTAGTGGTTACTATCTTCCTGTCTGTCAATTCCATGACGATCATTCTCATGACCGTGATTCATGTAACTATTCAGCTGAGTGGCCTGCTGGTACCGGTTTGCACTCATATGGTTGAAATGACAGCCGAAAGACGTGTGACATGTACTAAGAAATAGGGAAAATGATCGGTGGGAATCTTCTGATGGTGAAGCATCTTCTCGTCCAATTGCTTTGCTCCGACGCCTTTGTCTTCGTCTTTTAGGATCTCCAGGTTGTGAACAGCATCAGCATCAGCATCTCGTAGCGTCTCCCAACATCAGCAGCATCAACCTTCAGTAACATCTCCAAGCTATGAGCGGCATCGACAATCTTGTAGAATATCAGCAAGTGAACATACGCCTGAGATGATTTAGAATCGACTAGCGAATACTAGTGAAGTATTGCAAGTGAAATACACATGGATTTAGGTACGTGTAATACATGTGGAACACAGTACATGGAGTACACGTTGAATGCACATGAAATGATCGGTATGGGCTCGATCATTTGTCATGATTTAAGGAAAGTATACCGGTTAAACGGTTAGGAAAACCATCATGATAACCTGGCAGTATTAGCATAGACATCATTCTGGTTGCATAGAGAAACGCTAAAGTGTGGTTACACAAAATTCAACGATGATTTGCCTGACAGCATGATCAATGAAAACCAACCATGACAATCATGAAAGCAGAATTCAATGAAAACCAACAGTGTCTTGCGTGAAAGCATAAATAACAAAAGAGGCGTAAAACATAATCAACATGAAGACGGAATTATCATGAAGAAACATGAAACCATCTATCACGAAGAAGTGTATAACATAATCAGCATGAAACTGAAGTTAAACATGACAGTATGAAAACATACTTGACATAAAACATAATAACTGATGAGGGGACATGAAAAAAATTTATGCCAATTTAAATCATGAGAAAAATTTTATGCATGAAAACAGTGCATGAATGCGTAATGTAGTTTATAAAACCTTTATATGTGCGAGGGAACGCCTATGGGTCGGTTCCAAAACAAAAGACATGGCAAGGGGACGCCTATGGGTCGGTCCCAAAGTTAAAAGTTTCGATAAAAGCACATGCGACTAAATAGGGCCAGTCCTGTACCAACCATTACTTAGTCAAAATTCCTGCAATAGATGACATATGATATAAATTCATGAATGCATGAAACATAAATAATTAAAAGTCATTGTTAAAACTTAACAGAAAAAAAAATTTTATGTGAAAATTATGAACTACTGGGGTTCAGTTCACATAATCACAGTTCACTAGGAACATCATGCATAGACACTGACACATAACTAAATATGGATGACGGTTGTTCATTCCATATTGGTAAAACGATACTGGTGAAAACATCATGGTTAAAACAACAAGGTGCTGAAAACGTAATGGTTAAAACAAAAAGGTGCTGAAAACGTCAATACGTGGAATAACAAGCGTTGACTTAGGAAGCTCCTGGTGACTACCCACTAGTCACAGGTCAAGTTTTAGAGCCTACAGGTCGAAGCCTTGGCTCTGATACCATAATTGTAACACCCCATTTTGATGAATGGAATGTCACGCGTAATTATGGCGTGTCATCAAAGCATGCAAGGTAATATGTAGTAAAACATACATGACCATAGGGAAAACCGGAATCAAACATCGGTTCCCAAACATAAGCCCAAAACATAACAAAGTAAATGAACTGAATGAAAGACTAAACAAGCATAAATATATGAAGGAAATAGGAGAAGAAGTCTATGGCAGCTTCCATCCTATGCATGTCCTCCAAATGCTCGAGTCCTGGGTACCTGCCGTTTTGGGACATGGAAAGGAAAGTAACGGCTGAGCAAAACGCTCAGTGCACGGATATACGATATAGCATGAAATAGGATAAGCATGTAACATATAACAGCGGAAGACTAAGTTCTGAGTAGACTGGTTAAGTATCGAGAAAACTGGTTTTATAGTTTGAAAAGCCTTATGTTTATCTTATGAAAACTGTTTTAATCATAAATATACCATAGCCCATATAGGTCATGAAAAGGTCACGTGCATGAATACTTGGAGGGGTGACCTCATCATGCTGATTAGAGGGGATGCCTCTAATTAATATACTGGTTTGGGTAGGAGGGATCAACTCCTTGTGAAGGATGCAAGGCACACACCACATTCACCATGAAATACTGAATAAAACATGTAACTAGGATGCACCCATACGCCCCACATGATATAATAATATGGCCAAAACTGAAAGGGACGCCACGAGCAATCACTCCACCGTGGGGAAGTCATAACATTGGTGCCTCCAATGTTATGGTTATGGTACCTCCATAACTAGGTGAAACTGGTCATGCTTGTATATGGCTATAGATTATGCTAATTAAACATAAGCAGTTCAAAACAATAAAACAAATACTGGGGAAAACAGTTGGCTGCATACGGGGAAATCCTAATAAGGAAAGAATGTCCATACTGAAAGGACGGGAATCCGTACCTCAAGTCCAGTGAATGAACGGAAGAAAGACTCCTACTTCTGGATCACTAACGCTACATGAATACACACGTGTATAAGTATCGAATTACTGATTACGTACTGGGTTTTATGTCTCATCTTAGCTTATTTGGTATGTCTTAGGTCATGGTTTACTGTTTAAAGCCTTAAACTGTGTTTATCTTGTATTCTGATTAATCTGATTAAGTATTACAGGTATTTCATGTATTATTATACTTACTGTGTAATAATAAGTAACTTTCCAAAAATAGCAGGTTTCCAAAAATAGAAAGTTTCCAAAAATAGAAAGTTTCCAAAAATAGAAAGTTACCAAAATTGAAAGTTTCCAAAAATAGAAAGTTTCCAAAAATAGAAAGTTTCCAAAAATAGAAAGTTTCCTAAAATAGAATTTACTGCTTAAAATAGATTAGTTTCTAAAAATACAAAGTTTCCAAAAATAGATCAGCTGCCTTAATTAAATAAGTTTCCATATATAGAAGGTTTCCATGATTAGATTAGCTGCCTGAAATAGATAGATTTCCATATATAGAAGGTTTCCATTAATAGATTAGTTGCCTTATTTAATTAAGTTTCTATAAATAGAAGTTTCCATAATTAGAATTAAGCTGGTTACATAAGCTAACATATAAGTCTAAGTGTTTATAAGCTTATTTCTTAAGTCATATGATATAGTGTATAGTTTAATTATTATTCCATGTATTTTAATTAAACTATAGGTTAAGCATTTTAATCAAAGTATAACATGTTTTAATTAAAATGGAAATAAATACTTAGGTTAAAATGTGTATTATTATGTATTAATAACATAACCTAAGTCATGTCTAAATTAATTAATTATAGGCATGTTTTAAATAATTAATTAATTATAACTTATAACATAACAATACTTAGGTTAAATTAATATCATGCTAAATTAATAATTAAAAATAACCTAAGTCATGGTTTAATTAATATCTCATGTTATTAATTAATTTATATCCTAAGTTCATAATTCATAAAATTAACATGTAGCATAAATCATGATTTAACCAACAAACCATGAATCGGGCATGAACTCGACACCGTACCCCGAGCCAAACTCGGGGTACTTGTGCCTCCTTGCTGCCGTGGGTCCCACATGCACCAACCAAGACCAAAATGGTCTTGGTGGTGGTCGGCTAAAAACAAACCGAACCCTCCCTCGGGTTGGTTATACTAGGCGGCCAAAAACAAACACCCTCATATATCATTCTTTGATTTTAATTAACCCTAAAACATGTTAGATCTATGTTTAATTATCATGTTTTCACAAAAATAAAAATAACATGTTCATGAAAATAATTAAAGATTAAAAAGAAATGAAAAGAAAGGTTTAGAATGATATACCAATACGTAGCTTGAAAGAGGATGAACAAACACGGTTTCTAGCACTTGTTTTTATGATCAAAATCAACCAACACCCCCTTAAGGTGGTGTTAAAGGTGGCGGCTACAAAAGGGAAGAGAGGAGGGGAGAAGAACTTTTTTAGGTTTTGTGATTATTTCCTTGGAAAGTGAAAAATGAAAGTAGTTTTTACCCTTTACCCCCCTTTCATGTAAACTTGATGGGCTTAGCCCATTTCTTGATTGTAGCCGTGGGTATGGGGCCCCACATGGGGTGCCCGTACCTTTTCTCGTGTCCCGATGTTTCGTGTTCGTTCGTGGTTAAACGTGTTCGTGTTTAAAGTGTTTCTGTTTATTTTATCATGTAGTTTATCGTATTATTTACACTCGTAATTATATTATATGTATTTACGTGATTATTTTAGTTCGTGTTTTAATGGTGATCATGATTTAATTATGTTCCCGTGAAATACTTATTAACTGCTTATCATGAGTTCGTACGTAAACGATACTTATCATGTTATACACGTATGTACTTACTTGATTAATAGCACATGAATGTGATCAATACTGAATAAGGTAATTTTTAATCTAGGACGTACGATCTTAAGGGCACTATTCATGGTAAAAGCATGCGGGTTTTACACCTTGCCTTTGGTTGGTGAGTGGGCTTTCTCCCGTTCTTCTTGTCTTCTCGTCTTTTCAGAAAAGTGGACGTTTTCGATTCTGATTCGGGATTTGTCGACGATTAAATTCAACTCGTCTTTAAATTTCTTCGTTTAATAGACGTGAGTTCCTTCGACATATATGAATCTTCCATCTTTGGCCCTTTTCTTCGATAAATCTTCAAATAGGCACAATGACTTCAAATCTTTTGCATCTCTTGGACAATAGACTTCGTCTTGAGTCTTTTTCTCCGATAAAACCCGTGCAATCTCATGTTTTCTTCAATATTCATCCGGTTGACTCTGAAAACACAATAAACACAAAAACCACGCATAATTCCAAACAAATGATATTAAATACGTGTTTTGGTCTTGTTTTAGTAAGAAATAAGTGGTAAAAGGATGGGTGTTTACACACTCAAATCCCCTACACTTAACCATTGCCATGCCCTTATGCAATGCTTAGTGATAAAGCAATTTTACATTTTTCTCATAATCAATCAACCTTGGCCTTATTAACATACTACCAAACAAAAATTAAAGTACTAAGAGAAATTAAAACTTTAAAGGAAACAAAAGGGTAGAAAACCATTTTCACTTGAAAATAGCTATATGGAAATAACTTGCAAAGAGATCAAGGACTTACATTAGGGTTTTGGTGCTTCGAAGATTTATCACCCTCAAGTTTCACGTTCCCCTAACTAAGCTCAAAAACGAGATCATTGTTATTATAAGTTAGTAAATCAAACACTTACACACATGGCTTAATTATATGCTTAAACTCCCTTATTCCTAGGTGTATCTCTTATATTTTATTTTTGTCTTAGAATGATCATGAAGATGCATTTTTGGACTTATTTCGATAGTTTATTTAGGCAGAAAGCAAAGTATGACGATTTCATCAATAGTTAGCTAAAGGACAAAATCTCTTAAAACTGCTTCTCGGGATATCAAAAAGTTCATATCTTGGCATAACTCGGTTCACGATTTGAGACCTTTCTCGGGCCGATATTTGGCATGTACTTCATACTTCTATCTTCGAGAGACGTTCTTGAGATAATGGTCTTCTCTTCGTTAATAGAGTTTCTTCACTTGGAGACTTTTGAGGGGTACTCCAACTTTGTTGACCACGACTGCATGATTATTTCTTCAATCTCTTATTGGGATTTTAAGATACAACGATCCGCCTCCTTTTAGGACTTGGATCTATTTATCCTTATACCTTGTAAGGGTCTTTTCGGATAGACTTCTCCATGATCTTTATGGGAGTTGATTGCTTTTTGTCGTGAGTCTTGATCCTTCATATTGATTTTGGGAATAATGCTTTTCACATCACCTTGGATCTTTAGCAATAAGATTGAATCCTCATGCCTTGTTAGGGCCTTTTCGGACTCGCCAATCTTCGCGCCCCGCTTCATAAGTTATGCGTTGGCTATGAACTCTTATCATTACCGAGCAACTTTTAAACGATCTTGGGCTAGAAGCTAAGTAAATTTTCAAATCGTACGACCTTACTTATTGCAGATAAATTATTAGCAAGTGATGGGAGAATAGGCAAATAATTACACCAAGTGAGCTTGTGCAAGAATACCGACTTATAATTGACTCTATCATTTCTCGTTCTCCACAATTTAAAATCTCAAGTAATGAGACTCGTGGATGCTTAGCCTAATAAACCAATTAAGGTCTACATGGTTAAGGATACTAGCTAGAATAAACTTGGATAAGTCTATTCGGGTTGAGTCAAAATAATCGCAACGGGCCTAATATGTCAAAGATTTCAAAACTAGCTACACCACTTTATTAATCTTTTTGACTTTATTGCGGGATATATACATATGAAAGCAACGATAAAAATTTAAAAATTATGACTAAATGGCCAAAGTTAATTAAAAATTTGAAAAATGTTGAAAAAGATGATTTTCTGGTTAAATGAAGGCATTTTCATGGAAAAGTCCACTTAAAACTTCGATAGAAGTCCCCCTACACTTAAGATAAACATTGTCCTCAATGTTTAAGCATGTGGGAAAAGTCTCCCCTACACTTATGACATTGTGCATGTTGGTTAAATCAAGTTAAGGAAGAGACAACTAACGTGATCAATTTCAAATGTGAGTATGAAGAAAATTGAATCACGATAGTTGAGAGATAGAACCGGATTTCGGATAACACGGGAGCACGGTTCTTCAAAGATTCCAAAAGTGCATTCATCCCTGTAATCACATCACCACACAAACACAAACAACCTATAGAGGTCCCCCTATACTTAGGAGGTTAAAACGGAAAAGGATAGATACTCGGGCAGCCTCCCGAGGAGCGCTTGTTTTTGATAACTGAGTCACGAGCCTGACTCGACCCAAAATTAGTTCATGGGAAACGTGGTGAGGGATGGAATCATCTCATGAGAGATGTCCTCACCAAAGTACAACTTCACTCGTTGGCCATTCACCTTAAAATTAGGTCCATCAGTTGAGGTTCTTTTGATTCTAAGGTTTAATTGGATTGTAGAGTTCAAGTATTTGGTTTTAAAAAAGGTTTTGGTTTTCAGAAAGATTGGTGGTTCCTGTTTGGGTTCAAACAGGTTTTGGTTGATTTTATCTTACTCAATACTTACTGTTTAATAAGCTAAACCAATAAGCCCTATAGACTTATTGGTTTCAAGCTTATTAAACTTGAAGTGCTTTTCCTTGTTGTCTATTTTTGTGCAGGTTCAAGAACAAGGTTCATCATCATCATTCCTATAGCCAACAAAGTTCTGCTCAGGCCCCAGCCTGAAGGAGATGGCTATGCAGCCATTGTGGGACCTGGATGTGGGTCCCACAAGGTAATCTCCTTGTTCTTTGTTTGAGTTTTGAAATATTTCAGTTTTATGTGATTTTTAATGAATTTTTGTGAATCTGCTTGTTTGTGTGTTTTATCTGCTTGATTAGGTCTTTTATTGTTTGTTATGCATGTTAGAAGTATTTATAATCAGTTTGAATAGAATTTGAATTGATTTGGTTTGAAAAAATTGGTTTTCTGAAAATAAAGGGGTGTTTGGATTAGGGTTTAAGTGGGGATTAATGGTTTAAATCTTGCTTAAAAATATGTCTTAATCACTCATTAGGGTATCAATAGGTTGTATGTTACTTTGGTTTTCAGTTTAGTGAAGTTTAAATCAAACTTGCATGTCAAAAATTGGAATATAGCACATAAAAACAGTCAAGTCATATTTCTGCCTGTTTTGTGATTTTTGTGCCATCAAGTCATGGTATATGTTAGATATTAGGTATAGGAAGGGCTTGCAAGTGCTTATATGTCATTTGGTGAGATTGTGTGCTTGATTTGAGGCCTTGAAATTCACATTTGTGCTAACTGAACCAGCAAAATCATCACAGACCTTCATAGCCTTAATCAGTAACTTGTGGGGCCATTTGTGTGAGATTTTGTGAAGTAACTTGCTAGTTTTTGTGTTGTTATTGACTCCCTATACTCAACTGAGTATAGGGGTGCCCATTTGTCCATCAAAAACCAACAAAAATCCAGGGACAAGCCCTCTTGTTCATTTCTTCACAAGTGAAGAAATACACTTGTGTGTTCTTCATTTACTTTGTAATCTGGGCACACTTTTTACTTTAATTAGTTTAATTCTGGTGTATTTGTTATAAAATTTGTGTTTTATAGTAAGTTAAGGTTACTGTTTTGAGTTTAATAAGTTTTAAAAAGAAAAAAAAAAGTTTTTGTAAAAAAGGACGTGGCCAGGACTCGAACCTGCGCCACTCCTCTCACACACCAACGTGATAACCAGTTGCCCTAGGGTCTTTGACTAGTTATCACTTGGTTAGTTTAATATTTAAGGAGTCCTTGTTTCTAGCTTATTAAACCTTTCAGCTTAGTTATAAGCTGATTTCAGCTTATTCCTTTTGGCTTTTTCCCATTTAGTATTTTTCTTTTGTTTTTATTTAGTTTTAGGACTTTTTGGTTCAAAAAGTTTATTTTTCATGTGTTTATTTAATTTACTAGGATTATTTTAAGTTTAAATTTTAGAAAGTAAATAGAAAATAGAAAAAAGTATTTTAAAAATCTGGAAAAATAGTTTTTAGGTTTTTAACTATATTTTTGAGGTTTACAGCCTATAAAGTTTTCAATTTAACTTATTTTTGATTTTATATGATTTTAGGGGTTTTAACCAACTTTGGAGTTTAATATAAAATTGTTAAAAAGGTTTTGGAAACTTTTGATTGCATTTCTGTCTTAGTTAAATTATTCTAGATTTTTGGTAATTTTTTAGAATTTTTTTGTAAACTTTGAATTTTTTTGAATATTTTAATATTATTTTATTATTAAAAATTAAAAGTCTGATTTTCTAAGTTTTTACATTTTTCCTAGATTGTAGACACTTAATTAGGAATTTTGTAACTTTCCAAATATTTTTAGGGCTTTTAAATTATTTTCTAGAATTAATTTAAGTTTTAATTGATTTTAATAGTTTTTAAGTGATTAAAAATAGTTTTATTTGGTTTTAAAATTTTAAAAAATACTTTTTAGCTTATTTAAGTTATTTTTGAGGTTTACAAACTTTTAAATCTTGTTTGCGACTTTTTAATAATTAATTTTATTTTTAGGGCTTTAATTAGCATTAAAAAGTCATTATCTAATTAATTAAAAGGTTTTAGCAAGTTTGGATTTTTTGTAAACTCTTAGAATATTATTGTGGGTTTTTAGTAATTTTTAGGAATTTTTAGGTTAAAATTTTAATTTTTGCACTTTTTACGGTTTTACGTGAACGATCTTTTCGTCTTAGCTCGATCCGTCTTCGTAACCGTCATTCTCTTCTCACCCCATTTCTATTTTCTTTTTCTTAGCAATATAATCTCAAACATTAATCAATTCATTACACAACGCACTTGCCTCCTTGAGAACGATCCCCACTTTGGGTCATAAGTGTTTACGTTTTCCTAAACGTACGCTTAATACTTACCGCTTTTACCTCGTTTTCCTAAACGAGTGTGAATTTTACAACTATCATTTTTTGGCGCCGCTGCCGGGGAGGCGTGTTGTGTTTTGATTTGAACAATTGTTGTTTTTATATAGCCATAATAGTATTTGTATTAGTAGCACTCTACTAATACGTATTATCGGTTTTTCGTTTTTTGTGATTACTATTACTATATTATATACGTAGAACAATAAATATACAAGTACTCCAAATACGTGAGAAATCACAACCTTGACTTGGGAGGTCAGTACCCAATCATTGTATTCGAATCTCAAACCAAAGAAAAAAGGCAAAAATAGATAGATACTTTCGAGAAGCTCGATTTTGAAAAATACAAACTATAAGGTGGGTATAAGGCGGTTGTATTTCACGACCTAAAGGAAAGAGGCTCTTAAGTGCTTCGCGCCGCCTCCTTTCCTCCGCTTGCTTGTGCGTATTTTGAGATTGAAAGGTAATCGAGGGTTTTGCCGCCCAAAGTATTATTACATATCATATATATTTTCTTGGTTTCATTTGATTAAACCCTCTTGAACGATTTGGTGTTCCACCATCGTTCTAAAGTCATCGAAGGCGTTCACTCCACATGATCATTTTCATTCCTTGAGGCTTCTTTAATCGAGAGATTTGATTAAGGAGGAGATTTGTAGATTTGTGTCTACTTAATACAATTCCAAAATCCAAAAAAAGTAAAAAAAAACAATCAAAAATCCAAAAAAATTGAAAAAGTTAAAAACACCAAAAAGAATCTTCTTTGCTCATCCCCTCGTTGTACGTGACGTTTATGCAAACTCGCTCCAAAGCAAGACGTGCGCGTAAACGAAGAAACAAATCAAACACTCCTTCTAGTTAGGAGTCTCCTATTGACGAACCCATTGTAAGATAAGCACCAACCATGGCGAATCGAACTATGATGGAGTTACTTCAAGCACCCACCGAGGGTTATGGAGAGGCCATTGTGATTCCCGCCATCCTTGCGGAGAACTTCGAGATCAAGACGGGTTTAATGTCTATGCTTCAAGCAAACAAGTTTCACGGACACGAAAAAGACAACCCACATTATCACATTAGGCAATTTAATCGTCTCACCGCGACAAGCAAGTTTAAGCATGTACCACACGATGCCATTAAGATGATGTTGTTTCCCTACTCGTTAGATGGACCCGCCAAGATATGGCTCGAAAAGAACCGCCAAATTCGATTTTGACATGGGCTGATCTCGTGTCTAAATTTGTGAATCAATTTTTTCCACCATCTAAAACAACACATTTGAAAAACGAGATTTCACGATTTACACAAAGATCTAATGAAAGTTTTTCAATGGCTTGGGAAAGGTTTAAAGAAATGTTACATGAATGTCCACACCATGATTTTTCCGAATTGCATCAAATTGACACTTTTTATAATGGGCTTAATGATCATGAACGAGATTACTTAAATGCCGCCGCGGGTGGTAATTTTTTCTGCAAAACAACATAAGAGGCTTTGAAAATCATTGAAAATAGGTCTAAGGTTTATAGCCCTCGTAACACACCGAGTGTTGCCAATTTGGGTTCGACATCGTCTCGTAGCATTAATGCCTTGCAAGATGAAGCAAATGAGGAAAATCGGTTTTTCGATAGGTTTTCGACTCTTATGTCTCATTGGAAAGCTCAAGAAGCTTCAAATTCTGCTTCAGTTAAAGCGGTTGCTAAGAGTTGTATTTCGTGTGGTGGAGCTCATGATTTTTCCGAGTGCATTACCGCGGATGGAAACACTTCGAATGCTTATGTAGCCACGGGAACTTATAACCAAAACGGCCAAGGTTCCCGCCAAAATCAAGCTCCACCAAATCAAAATGCTAATAACTATCGAAACAACAACCAAGGTGGTAATTATCAAGGCAATCAACGTAATTACAACAAGGGTAATTATCAAAGTGGAAATGGGAAAATTTCAAACCAAAACCAAAACCGTGATTTTCAAACTACCACACAAGGTTTTCAAAATGATCACACCAAAAATCTTCAAGGAGAATTTTTGAATTATGCTAAGGCAAACGATGCCAAGTTTCATAATATGCAACGTGAAATGGTTAGCTTAAGGTCCGAGTTGAAAAACGAACTTAAAAACGAACTTGCTAATGAACTTAAGACTCATGCTAATAAAATGGAAGGAAATGTTCAATGACTCCAACAAAATCAACAAAAAATGGAGCAAGGTCAACATGAGATTAAGCAAGAGTTGTTAAAAGCGGATGCTAGGCAATCTAAGTTTGAAGATCGAATGGGAAAAATGTTTGAAGCTATCATGTGTAAACCTTCTTCTTCGGGTGGTCTTCCTAGTGATACCATCGTGAACCCGAAAGGAGAATTGAAGGTTATTACTACTCGTAGTGGTAAAACTTTCAAAGAACCCATTTCTCGTCCAAGTACTTCTACGGAGAAGGAAAAAGAGAAAGGACCCGAGGTGGTGGTAGAAAAGGAGAAAATTCCAAGCCCATGAAGTACCGCTCAAACCACACCTACGGTTGAACCAATACCAATTGTGGAACCCGAGATTCCAAGGCCGATGCCTATGCCCCAACCCACACCACCCTTACCTTACCCTTCAAGACGAGACAAGGAAAAGGCACAAGAACGAAATAATTATCAATTTGAACTTTTTATGAAAATGTTTCGTGACTTGCATTTCAATATAAGTTTTGCCGACGCCTTGGTCATGATGCCTCGATTTTCCGTGAACTTCAAAAGTATGTTGAATAACAAAGAGAAATTGCAAAAATCGTCTAGTTGTTCTTCAGTTTTTCTTAGCCGCATACCTCAAAAGGTCGGTGATCCCGGCAAGTTTTTAATCCCATGTGCTATACAAGACATGGAATAATGCTACGCCTTGGCCGATCTTGGTGCTAGTATTAATTTGATGCCTCTTGAGATTTTTAAATCACTCAATCTTCCCAATCTCACTCCTTCAAGAATGTCAATCGAGATGGCCGATCATTCTATGATTCTAGCTTGTGGAGTTGCCGAGGACGTCTTCGTGAAAGTTGGAAAGTTCTACTCTCCCGTAGACTTTATTGTTGTTGACATTCCCATCGATC